>CM062293.1:438651150-439251150 GCA_031216915.1 Pictodentalium vernedei
TGGAGAAGACTCGCTTGTTGAAACTCATAGAGCAGCTTTTCGAAATGAGATTATTAATCAATGGTCTCCAGAAACTTCGAGAGCAAATGCATTTCCTCAATCGCAAATTGAGAAGAATCTATAGGAATAGTCAGTCCATCGTTATATGTAACACTTCACAGTATTCCTTCTAAATGCATATTAAAAATCATCTAGTTATTTCTATGATGGAAAACAAATCAAAGCTTTTTTCTAAAATGACAGTAATTGCCGCTGAAAAGATAATTTTTCCTCTGACGAAAAATCAATGAGTTTATCAATACTTTTTTCAGGATTTGTATTTAACTCCAAACTAACAGACATTTTTTCAATAATCTTTTTTCTCCCATGAAAGCAAAGAAAATGAGTTATTTCTATGTCTAGCCATATTGAGAGTTGACTCATAGTCAGCAAAAATATCTGCTTGGAAGATTCGTTCTGTAGTTCCTTTTTTTACACACGCAACTGACGAATTAAGGTATATGTGTTGTTTGGCGCTCGTCCAATAAAAATTCATTTGATGACCTCAAGTGAACTCCAGGAACATTTGGGTGAGGCTCTTCACTTTTTAGATTAAGTCAAGATCTTGGGACCAGGAGGAAAGGCGACAGACTGCTATGTTGTTCAGTGTAGGGTTAGGGATGCATTAGGACAGTGGCGAAGGTAAATTTGTGGAGACTGGAGTGGCGGTGGTTATATATAGAGATTGGCAATATATATCGAAAAACCCAACCGACAAAGATATGAGGATACCGAAAAACCGACCCGAACGCATCTTTGAATACCGATGCTGTCTGAATTTTCATATTTTCCTACATACGTTTCTGATAAGGCCTTGTTGAGGCTTGATTGCTTTGAAGTGCTCAGTGCCGACGTGACCAACTTTCTTTTCAGTTTTGTTAACCCTTATGGGCTTGAGAAATTGTCTCCAATTCCCACTTGAAACCAACCTGTACATGTCCATTTACTTGGCAGTACATCTATTCAACACTCAGCCAAGACTTGACAAGAAATCACTGTTCAAGTAATGTATCTATTGCCAACAGGACGTCTTAATGTTGGCACGCTAATGGAATATGTTCTGAGATCGCAAATACCGAAATATGCTTTTGAGGGTTAACCCTTTACCTAACATGAAAAGCAGACGACACTTGCAAACAAAATTCTTGAATAACTTATTATTTTCATTTTGTGTCTCAAAAACATAGGTTATGACCCTCTTTGGAACGAGCTCGACGAGCTCGTTCCAAAGAGGGGTCATAACCTATGTTTTTGAGACAAAAAATGGAAAAAATAATGAAAATTAATTGGCGATTTTTGTGAATAGCGCTGGATTTTGGAGACCAAAGGTGAAAGGTCAATGTCATATGGTCAACAATGTCAATATTCACCTTTACCATGTGAAGACTGTAATGATGTGTCTTGAAACACCAGATAATCACAGAACCTACACCTGACTTTTGACCATTCATTAATTTGATATAGCCTTAACCCTCTGAACCCCCGTTATATATCCCATTCCAGTTCAGTGCTATCTACTGGTAGAGTCGATATTCGTTACTTGGGGGAAGATCAATCAATAATTTCAACGTGCAGCCTTTTGACTGCACGTTGAAAATCTTAATTGGTCCACCGTACAAATACACTGAGCAACTATCAAGTTTATGAATACGATCCTGGATCGGAAAAGCGATCTTTCAGGTTCAATGGATTAAATCAACCCCCAACAGTGTGCCTGCTGAATGATATTTTAATTTTTTGTCTTAAAAACAAAGCTGATGACTCCGCATTGTAACAAGATCGTTGAACAATGAGTCATAAGTTGTTTTTGAGACAAAATATAAAAAAAATTATTCATTAAAAAAATTTTGTGAAGTGAAGTCTACGGCTTATGTGAAGGGTTATTTATTTGTTTATTAAGGTTTAACGACACTTTAACAACCAAGGTCACAACGTGTCGGTGACAGTTTTACGGGTGGGGGAAGCTGGAGTACCCGGGGAGAACCACCTAGCAACGACGAGCAGCTGTCAGCTCCCCAACATCGTAACTCCGCAATGCAGCACAGGCAGGGTTAGATTGTTCACAGACATGCGCACCATCTACGTGCAGTGCGCCTTAGTACACAACGCCATTGTGCCCCCAAGTGCACAATCTGGGTTAAGCGTTTTGCCCAGTGACTCAATGCGGGAGTCCGAATCGATCGCTCAGATGTCCATCCATCCAAGGACTAAACGGGCTAGACGTTGCTTAACTTCGGTGATCTGGCAAAATGGTAAACGCAACGCCACGGCGCCCCCATATGTGAAGGGTTAAAATGTATTCGCGGTGTACACACAACACAGTTGCCGTGGATAGGTCGTATTCCACGCGAGGGAAGTGATGTCAACACATGCTTTTACCAGGTAATAAAATCATCAACATCCATACAACCGGGTGCTTCATTAATTAAACTTTTGATGTTTATTCCCATAATTAGTGCTTGGAATCGAATATTATTGCTTCCGTGGAAATATTGCCCACGCGTGTAAATGATCCGTCCACGTTCGCCGTACTGTGTATTTGAAATCATGTCCGTATTTATATTCAGAAATCCATTAAAATAGATATAACTTTTTAAACAGAGCTCATAAAAAAAATTAGAGTCGGGGATGAATAATATTGGAGGTGGTCGGGGAAACTAGAACTGTCACGATTTTCTAATTTAAGAATCGATTAATCGTCGCAAATAATCGATAATAATCGATTAATTGTACCAAGATCCCCCCCCCCCCCCCACCCTCTCCCTCTCTTAAGTCGTTAAGTTCAAGCCAGCTGACCTACCTCAAGTAAACAACGAATACGATCCTCTTTTAGGTACATTCAAAGCTTTGATGTTCTGAACTTTTCAGCCGTCAGTGTAATAATCAAGACCGGTCGTCAGTTGCGAACTTCGCAACTGACGACCGGTCTTGATTATTACACTGACGGTTCAAAAGTTCAGAACATCAAAGCTATGAATGTACTAAAAGACAAATGCTTCTAACGGCTTCTTAACGTCGACGTTCTTGACCTTTTTACCTTTAGAAACAATAGTTTTATCATAATTTTTTTTTAATAGTTAAACGTCTAAAACGGGGTAAAATTCTTCGACAACGAAAAATACTAATCGATTTTGGCATGACCGATCGACAATCGATTAATCGAGACAGCCCTACGGGAAACCTGAACCGTTTTCGTTTATTTCCTCAGCCCTGCCAATCAGCAATTAGCCGCAAAAATCCGACTTGCATTTGATAGTTGGATAATGTTAGGAATGTTAGGGATGCATGCAAAAGGGGAACATAATGTATCTGATGAAGGTACTGGATAGCTGCAATACGAATTAGCGAACTTGTGCGAGGGCAACAAGATCGTTAGAGGGTGTTCACAGTAAATTGAATCAAGATTCAAAGAATATTTGGATGGATATATGCAATGTGTCAATACCGTGTAGACTGAGATCAATGATATTAAAACCCAAATGAAATGTTCAGCACGGATAGGAATGGAGTCGTCACTAGTATAGCTTGGGGTTTGGGTGGACCTTTGAACTAGGACTGTCACTATTAATCGATTGTCGATCGGTCATTCCGAATTCGATTAGTATTTTTCGTTGTCGAAGAATCGGTAAATTTTACCCCGTTTTAGACGTTTAATTATTAAAAAAAAATTGATGAAAAAACTATTGTTTCTAAAGGTAAAAGATCAAGAACGTCGACATTAAGAAGCCGTTAGAAACATTTGTCTTTTAGTACATTCATAGCTTTGATGTTCTGAACTTTTGAACCGTCAGTGTAATAATCAAGAGCGGGCGTCAGTTGCGAAGTTCGCAACTGACGACCTGTCTTGATTATTACACTGACGGCTGAAAAGTTCAGAACATCAAAGCTTTGAATGTACCTAAAAGGGGATCTTATTCGTTGTTTACTTGAGGTAGGTCAGCTGGCTTGGACTTCATTTTTAGCGACTTAAGAGAGGGAGAGGGTGGTGGTGGTGGGGGGGGGGGGAGGGGCATCTTGGTACGATTAATCGATTATTATCGATCATTTGCGACGATTAATCGATTCTTAAATTAGAAAATCGTGACAGTCCTACTTTGAACACTTCTTCGGGAATGGATAGATCGATTATCGTGAATGTGAGCAGAACTTTGCAGAAGGGCTGAGATGAGATTTGGGAGGACAGTCAGCGGAAGGACAGAGGAATTGCAACACGGGGGTTAGACTGGTTGTTGTAAATGGTGAGGTGGAGGATAAACTAGGGATCGCGAGATGATTTTGAAAGTGGGGGGGACTGACTGAATCTAGGGTTCGATTTTGTGTGATGTAGGGGAGGGGTGAGTGTAGCTTCGTGGGTATGTTTCAGAGTGATTTTTATATTACAAATTGTTCACTTGAACATGTAGGTGAAATGTTTGAAACAACTGTGTCCTATCCTTGCTACAGTACTGCTGCCGTGAACTGGTCACTTTCCACGGGTGGGCAATTTTTTCCACGGACGCAATAATATTAGATTACAAACACTATTTATACAAATAATCATCAAACATTTAATTAATGAAGCACCGGGTACAATCCGGTGCTTCATTAATTAAAATTTTGATGATGATTTTTATTACCAGAACAACGCATGCGCATCACTACTTACGCGTGGATTACGACCAGTCCACGGCGATTGTACTGTACTTTAGTAGCAACGGTAGCACAGAACTATTTGTTTTAACCCTTTACCCAACGCAGACGATATCAAAATTTATTATTTTAAATATCATTTTTTCAAATTTTTCAAAAAAATTCATCAAAAGCATATCATGTGACCCCTCGTTGAAACGAGCTCGATGAGCTCGTTCCAACGAGGGGTCACATGATATGGTTTTATTGAAATTTTTTGAACAATAGTACTTTTTTAACTGCTGAATTTGCATATTACGCGGGCGGATGCGGCCGATTCGTTGGGTAAAGGGTTAAATATTCCCCTCACACGTGAAATCTTGTTGACGATTGAACTCATTGTGAGAGGGGGCACAAAGCGATGTAATGAATAACGGAAGGTAACCGGAACACCACAATTTACACATTGATGGAAATTTTGTTTTGATTCCACCCTTTACTGCCACGAACTGGCATGGTTATGGAAGTTCAATAACAATTTGATTATATGTTTTGTCAAAAGAATGCCACCTTCTGAAAAAGTGCAAGAGCTGCAGCTATCTCACACACAGTCGCCTCCGCGGCGCATGTAAACGATTACAACATACCACAAAAGAGGTTGTATCTAAGCTCTGTAGATATAGTTGGGTTAACCGAGCAATACATCACTTACAATGGCTATGGGGTCCTTCCAAAACAGCAGGTGGCCAAGAGATTATTATTAATGTCAGCAATATTTTTTTTTAGATGATGAAGTTACTGATTATCAGTTTCGTGGTTGTTTCCATTTGACTAATTTTCAACACATGTCGTTCGTAACCCAGAATTTCTGTTCACCACATTGAAGATGTAACTACTGAATGTTCATGATAAACTGCACAAGTAATATATATTTTTGGTATGGAACATCCAAAAGAGGATACAGAAAAAGGGTCAAAAATACCCTAATAGATTTTATTGGTGTGGAGGTGGAGGTCCATGTGGAAATCTCCCATTTTGATACTGTGGGTAATCAGAAAATATATACCAAAATCTCCTCCACAAGGTGTCAGCTTGACACACAACACGTTTTGAAGGAGTTTTCGCACGTTTGTTAGCCGTATTATGGGGCACCCATATGTTAAAACCATCTCCTACTCCGACCCATCTTAATTGTAGCAAAGTTGTTAATAGGTGCGACATTAAGAAAAACGATACCCCTCCCACCTCACCCAAATTCCAGAAGTTGTAATCTTATATCTGGTTGCAGGCGAGTAGCCACAAAATTGGATTTCACTTCGGGGGCGGGGGGTGGGGGGAGGGGCGGGGCTATCTCCCATTTTTGATTTGAAACTTTGTTTCCTCCTCTTCCTCCAATTCTTTTCCTTCTCGGGGACGGCAGGAAGCTGGCTATGCTCCTCTGCCAGTATATAACGGCGTCGAACTGAACTGTTGTTATGGGAAGTATCCATATTTAGAAACATGTGTTATATATATGTACCATGTATATTTTTTTTTGTGCTGGCAAATAAAATATCAATCAATCAATCAATAATAAAATGGGTTGACCACACTTACAGTACAGTTGCTATGGACTGGTCGTAATGCACGCGTGGGCAGTGATGTCCATGCATGCTTTACCAGGTAATAAAAAACATTATCAGCAAATTTTAATTAATGAAGCGCCGGATTGCATCCGGCGCTTCATTAATTAAATTTTTGATGATTATTCCCATAATTAGTGTTTGGAATTTAATATTATTGCGTCCGTGGAAATATATTGCCCACCCATGGAAAGTGACCAGGCCACGGCGGCCGTACTGTACCCCGATACATCGTACTCTCTGTCGCGATCCAGTCGAAATTCTCTGTCCATTTTCTATAATGACTGCATCATGATTTTGGAGTTAGATGGATTTGACCAGTTTAGTTAATAAAGGGTTACTAAATCGTAGGAGGAGATATCAGAATGGAAGCGTCGGCATTTTTCTATAAAAAGCTTATATTAACACGCTATCGAAGGTTTTCTAAGAGGGTGGTCCTTGTTTCTTTGAAGCGTAAAGCATTTGGACGACTTGTTCGTGTGTATCATCTGAATAATTCTTCTTTATGACTCGGTGTGGTTTTCATCATCTTATGATACTTTAGCTAATTATATAGACAATACGGTCATTCAGGAAGATTGATCAAAATACATGTTTCCAGAGAGGTGGTTGTATTTTTGTCTTTGATGCGTTAGGAAATTTCCTCTGTAAATAAAACCATAATAAAACTATACTGCGTCATACGTCTGTGTATAGACTTCTCAATATTAACAGGAACGGTCACGTAAAGGTAAATGATTAACCATTAGAGTCAGGGACGCGGGAGGCACCGGGCAGAGGGGGCCGACAATGCACTTTCCAGGTTCATCACTTTATTTTTTTCAATGATTTATTCTCGAAGTGAAGCTAAACTACACCCCACATCCGTTCTGGGATCTTTCTAAATTGAAAAGGGGGAGTTTGAGAGGAGAGCCCCCTCCCAATGGGAGGGGGTACCTCCTCTCAAACTCCCCCATCTCGAGCCTTCGGCCGTCGAAGCATGCATGCTTCGGTATGTCATGGCGGGTCTGCTAGTGCCGGTAAATGCCCTTTTCCCGGGGTCTGTCCCCCTCCCCTGGCCTGAAGTGCTTCCGGCTCCCCTGGCTAGAGTATCATTGTGGGCTTGGGTGGTTCATTATAATGCCGTTTTACACTGGTCTTTCTTGTACTGACCTTATCCTATGCTGTCACTGAGGTAAACATCATGACATATGATGTGAAACCTTTCACGCAGTAAGAATCTTACCTCACCAAACGTCATCGATGGGAGAAGTTACACACATGGCTTGACTTGACACTATATTGAGTGGTAGAGTGGGGCAGAATATTCGGTACATTGAGTTGCAACGTTTTCCGCTGACGTTTCAGTCATCGAGTTGTACAGAGATCAATTGCAAGGTGGTGCAAGTCAGTCATAGGACAAGTGGCGTTATTAGTGAAATAAGGGATAGACTAGCAATAGTAGAAGCAGCAAGTGGGCACAAAATTGGCAGCGATAACACATGGACATCCACTGTCCATGTGTTATCGTCAATAATACCGTACCCGATGGATACAGCTATAGGCGTAGAGCTCCCAGACGCGTTTCGTGTGAGCCGATATAAATTGGCCTATTTTCTTTAAATTTGAATGCTGCAATAGTTTGGTTGGAAAACATTGCGGTCATGTGCAAAGAAGCCGGCGGAGGGACACACTATCATTCCATGTTGCAACATTTTCCCACGAGACCCCCCCTCCCCCCACGACCCCCTAACAAGAGTAGAATACCCCGTCTTGTGCTCCCAACACACTCTCTGCTACGATCGTCGAGTAATGCTCCACATCATGACCCATGATTGAAATGTGGCGCCCTCTTTAACCTGAATTCTGGGTCCGCCACTGGGAGAAAAGGGTGGTAAAAGCCAGTAATATTAGCAGTCGTTGGAACTCGTAACAATGATCCCAGAATTCGCCAGCAGTTCGCTTGTGGTAGAAACCAGTTGTAGAGGCAGAACTATGAAGATAAAGTGAAAGTATTATTTCGGAGTGTCAGTCGTCTAGTTGTAAAAACGAGGCGCGGTAGTTATTCTCAGTTACCGGATTACTATTTCCTGAGCGTTAAAAAAAAGACGCGCAGCCACGTATTTAGAATGCAAATATGAGAGATCTTCATTTACAGTACGTGGAGAGTGGATTGTAACTAACTCACCCGCGGAATGGAGTTATCACCCGAACTATAACTTTCGAGATTTTGTATATATTGACCAAAAACAAAAGCAATGTTTCAGCCAATGGACCTCCGGGTTTAACCCGGAGGTCCCTTGGCTGAAACTTTGATTGTGCTTGTTATGCTTTGCAACAAATTTGCAATTATTGCTTGGGTGGAATCTCCACTCTGCGGGTGATTTAGTGATAATACACTCTCCACGTACTGTATAAAGCTGGGAGATATGACTATCAGAGATGCACAAACTGATGAGTGGGATTGATGTGATGTAGTATGTTTGGTTCATTTGATATTCGGTACGATTTTGCTTATTCAGTACAACAAGAAGAGGGAACAGAACAGAACAAACGAAAACTTAAAAATAGTAAAAAGTGGGGTTACCCGCTACTCCAGTACTCGTTGTAATAATCGAATATTCCTCCTGTATACCTAGGTTTACAACACGATGTGTTACTACCATCAGCAATACCCACAGAAAATCACGACGAATACTCTAGAATCCCGAAAGCGGTCAGGAAGTGCACAGAATGTCCGGGAAAAGTGGAAACCGATGAGGCTCCAATTGTTTTTGAATTTTGAAAATGGCTGAAACACAACTTCAAAAAAAAAAACGTGTCAGCCATCTCAAACACACAAAGGGTTATGATCACATGGTGACAGGTTTGGAACTCTTTTGTTCATGTAGGTTTGTATATTTCAGCCATGAAATTCTCCGAAAATATCACGATAAGGCCCCACAAAGTAGACCTTCTGTTTCTCAGGCCATTTTTTTTTTTTTGTAAAATTGCATGTGGGCGGGCGGTTTTTTATTTTATTTTTTATAATTATTTCTTTGCCATCAAAATTCATGTTCTTGGTTTGTTTAATGTTTTAGGCCTCAAAATCTACAGAATAGCATGAGTGGAGGTGTATTTCATCCCTTGAGTGCAAGAAGGCTTTGCAATGCTAGAGCATTGCAAAGACTTCTTGCATTCAAGGGACAAATTTATCAATTTTATTAACATGGGTAAAATATCAGACATAAACCATTGAATTTTTTATTTTTTTAAGTTTGCATTGGTTATACAAGAAGAGCATGCGACAGACAAAAGGACCATACGGAAGGGCCTGGGAAACATATTCTCAACTTTTTTAGGCCTAAAGAAGATTTTTGTTTCGAGAGGATTTTCTGTGTACTTTTGTGGAAATAGTTTAAGACCTAACACAACGAGGGTGAAGTACGGCGTACAGTATTCAACGACCCGAAGTGACGTTATTGCGGTATTTCACGAGCGCCAAAGGCGCGCGTTAACTACAGAAAACACTCCAGCAAGGATCGTTGATTCCCGTCACCCCCACCCACCCCACCCCGTTTCTACCCTAGTTGTGTTATGTATTAACACCACCATTAAGATTTAATTAAGTGAATATAGCAGATATTCTTATTCTTAAAGAAAAATATCACCTTCGGCGGTCTGATAACGTTCTTGCTTGACACTGTTTTGCGTTCTTTCAGAACGTCATAACGTCACTCAGGCGCGATCGTCCAGCGGATGCGTTCTTGCATAACGTTCTTATAGGTAATCCAGGTTCCTCGCGTGGTGTACCTAAACATTTTTCAATATCGGTATTGCATCGTATAACGTGGAATACACATAGCAACTCTGATGTAATGCTAATTTCTTGATGGCCCCTTCAGTGATTTCAAGTTCCGATTTTTGAATAAGTTTGTATGTTCCAATAAGATTAAAATCCCCGCCCTGTGATTGGACGAGAGCTCGCTAAGTTTTCAATGTCTATGGTTCCATATGTTACCGTCTGACGGCGCCACTAGAAATATTTGAAATGACGTTGCCCGTTTCGTAATTATTCCATCAACGGAATGAGTTGCAAACCTCTTCATTTTTGTGGATTTTCACACTTTCAGTAGTGATGTATAAAAAAGGTATTTATGTGAAATGTTGGTTTCACGAACAACGGTGTAATATTTCTTCGGCAAAGGCGTTTCGATTGTTCTTGATCAGAAAATAACTTGAAACCTTTTTTTAGGCTTTTTATCGAAATGAATGCGAAGACTATTTTAATAGCATCAAGAAACCAGTGTCACCGAGACCCGTACGACATATGTCGTGCGGGTCTTGGTGACACTGGCTTCTTGATGCTTGGAAATTCGCACAATTCTTCCTCCGGGTCGTATTACTCAATTAAACGAGATCTTTCGATTGAAAGGTGGTAGACATATTCGAGCAGACAATCATGTTATATTAATACCGCCTGCTGGAGACAAAATCAGTCTGATCATTGTTGTTTTCTTGTTACAGCTGAAGATAAACTGCAGTAACCCATGCCAAAGTAACGCGTCCAGTAAAGACGAGTAAAGACATTCCTCGAAGGTAGGTCTCAATATTCTGTTATTCTAAAAAAAGGTTTAGTGGGATAAGGTGGTTCAATTATGCGGTGCGTATATGATCATATAAACGGATTTATTTATTGATTTCTTGTGGTTTAATGACACATTCGACAGCCAGGATCACCTCGCCTCGTACAGTTTTCCGGGTGGCGGAAGCCGGATAGAACCACCCAGCAACAACGAGCAACTGCCAGACTCCCCAACGTACTAACTCCGAGTAAGGAGGGTTAGCATTGCTTGGCGACAGGTGCAACATCAACATTGCGTAGTGCCTCATGTGGCCAATCGGGATGAAGTGCCTTGACCAAGGAGACAACGCAGTTACCCCTAGTGGGGATCGAACGGGAACCTATCGGTTTGAAGTCCAGTTCTGAAACCATTGGCTCACACCGCTCCCATGTAAACGGAAAGAGACGTAAATGTATGAAAGTCTATTTTGTTCAGCCAAAAATCTAAATAGCTGTCTAGCACTTACGCTCATCTACCAAACTAAGCTGGGCTTAACTCTTAGAACCCTGATAGTATATTCCATACCACTTCATAGCAACTGTCTACTTTATGAATTCAAGTCGTATCACGATCCTGGACCGGAAAAGCGGTCTTTCGGGTTCAAAGTTTTAAGGCGGGCTTACATAAAAATTGAAATGAATGTATCACTCACTCTAACGGAGTATGAATGTGAGATGGGCGTGTTCAGTTTAGGACTGTCACGATTTTCTAATTTAAGAATCGATTAATCGTCGCAAATAATCGATAATAATCGATTAATCGTACCAAGATGCCACCCCCACCCCTTCTTCCTCTCTTAAGTCGTTAAAAATGAAGTTCAAGCCAGCTGACCTACCTCAGGTAAACAACGAATACGATCCTCTTTTAGGTACATTCATAGCTTTGATGTTCTGAACGTTTCAGCCGTCAGCGTAATAATCAAGACCGGTCGTCAGTTGCGAACTTCGCAACTGACGACCGGTCTTGATTAATACACTGACGGTTCAAAAGTTCAGAACATCAAAGCTATGAATGTACTAAAAGACAAATGCTTCTAACGGCTTCTTAACGTCGACGTTCTTGGCCTTTTACCTTTAGAAACAATAGTTTTTTCATCAATTTTTTTAATAATTAAACGTCTAAAACGGGGTAAAATTCTTCGACAACGAAAAATAGTAATCGATTTTGGCATGACCGATCGACAATCGATTAATCGTGACAGCCCTAGTTCAGTTATATTCATACCAAACTTAACACGCCCATCCTACATTTATACTCCGAAAAAGAGACAGATAATGTATTTTCAATTTAATTCAGAGCGTTTGCTTCTATTATAATGTATCCTTACGCGCATAATTTTTACAACATTTGGATACACGTCAATGGGAACGACACGTGGGAGTTACAACATTTGGATGCCGTTAAATTAGGACACTGTGGCGTTCAGGCGTTCTTATCTTTTCGGGAAAAGCGGTGAAAGAATAAATGATAAAATAAATCGCCCCTTGATTGCAACAAGGCGCTATCTGCAATGCAAAAGCACTCAAGAGACTATATATGTTCCAATAAAAGTAAAATCCTCGCCCCCGATTGGATGAGAGCTGGCGTAGTTTCCTTTATGTTTACGGCTGCAGTAGCAAATGTTACCGTCTGACGTGACAACGCGAAATATTTGAAATGACGTCGCCCGTTTCGTAATTGCTTCATCATTGGAGTGACTAGCAAGCCGCTTCGTTTTTCTGGGTTTTTTACACGTGCAGCAAACGATGTTCCGGGTAAAGTGTTGTTTAAATTACAAACAGATTTACGATTTGAACTGAGATGGAATGAGTTAATCTGGTTTACTGAATACTTACCCAGTGCCGCCATGGGGTACACGAGAGGTTTATTTACTAAACATGTTATCACAATTTTAGTAAATAAGCCTCCAGTGTTTCACGATGTAGGCTTTGGGTAAGGAACAAGGGTGAAGGGTTTCAACCAGATCACAACGCCAGCTGATTTTCGACGGAGGCGTTACTGTTCATGGTGTCACTCTGAATCCACAAAAACTATGTGGCGTAATTTAACTGATTGAGTGCTAAATTATTTTTTAAAAGGTGATTCGAAACATGAGTATTTTTGTTTAACCCTTTACCTAACATGAAAAGTAGAAGACACGTGCAAAGAAAATTCTTGAATAACTATTTTTTTTTCATTTTTGGACTCAAAACATAGTTATGACCCCTCATTGGAACGAGCTCGGTGAGCTCGTTTCAAAGATGGGTTATAACCTATGTTTTGGAGACAAAAAATGAAAAAAGAATGAAAATTAGTTGGCGATTTTTGTGAATAGCTCTGGCCGGTTTTGAACGTTACGTTGGGTAAAGTGTTAAAAGGTGATTTGAAGCTTGAGTATTTTTTAAAGAAGTCATGCAACCGGCAAGGGAAGTCTTACTTTAGCAAGATTTTGTTCATGAACAATTATTTTGTTACAATTTAGTGGAGAGTGCATATTGGCACTCTTCAATAAATTGTAACAAAACAATTTTATAGAAGTATTTATTTTCTACTGGAACGAAAACGAGAAGCCAATACAAACAATGTAAAGTCATTAAAGTGGCTTTCAGCACTTTTCAATAGAACTATAGTGACTTATAGCACCCAACTAGTTAAAGTTTCCGGCAGAGAAGGAAACCAGGCTCTAGCCCCCAAACAGTGATACACTCACACTTGTATTTATGTGCACTATTGTTTGTGTCAACATTTGTTTGCAATATTGAGATGAATGGAGAAGTCGTATGAAGCATTTCGAGTTTGCTGGGCATGGTCATAGAAGTTAATCCACATACTGACATTTATCATATGATTATGACATTTTTACCCTAAATATCACTGCTGTTTGACGATGTTTTCCAAACTGTTGTATCACAGCGGGTGAGATTTTTCCGGATCAAAAGTCCATATCACACTCTTACGGAAATCAAAAATCCATATCACACTCCCACGGAAATATCCGAGAGTTTCCGTGAATAGTTTTCATAACAAGGGAAGTCGTTGTTGTTTCGTCTGCTATTTTGTAACCGGCTTTTCACCGCATATTAATTAAAATGGCAAATTTGGGGGGAATTTGACATCGAAACAATGTCATATGATAAACATATCATCATAACAGTGTGTTGATCCGTGTCGTCGCATCACGTCTCTTTGAGGTGGCCAGATTTTCAGACGACACTCGCTGCCTACGGCAGCTCGTGTGATCCGAAAATCTGGCCACCTCAACTCAACGTGATACGACGACACGGATCAACACACTGTTATGATACATGTGATATCTATTTATTATGCCTCAAAGTTAGTTTGTCCAATCAGAAAGCTGGAATACCATCTACCTCACCCGATATTATTTGATCTCCAGCCATTACTATTTTGCTGTATTTCCACTCGCTTCGAATTTTCAAAATTTTAATTAAAACAAAAAAGAGAATTTAAGTACCAAAAAAGTTGTTCAAGGTACCGTATTTATTGATTTAAAACATTAAATATTTTAAAAAAAATAGACAGAAAATATTATTTGTAGTCACAAAAGTTCTTTGTTGTTTTTACGATTGTATTGATTTGTTTATGCTGAAGCGAACATTTTCTTTCCAGTTTACTCAACAGATCAGAAGTAATTGTTTAAATGTTTAAACGTGCTTTGTTAACCCTTTTCAGGTGACAATGATTGTAAATGTATGTAAGAGTATTTCAGAGATGCTTGTTGTGATACGCTTTGCTTTCTAAACATGCTACGATGGATGCGTACCAATTACTAAGTGTTGGTGATTCTGTGCGGTGCTGTCAATAGCGGTTTCTAAAAAATAAAAGTCCGGTCGTTCTTTGTTTGTCGTGAAAATTTATTAATCCTTTCATTTACATGGACTTTCTACATAATAAATATGCTACTTTGCCTCACCTCTCTATGAACTCCCATCGCCTTGTATGGAAATGTATCAGCCAGCTACACGGCACGTTACTTATAATGTCAATGGTGGCTCGTCTGCCGTGCTGACGTGGTAGGAGTACAGACAAATAAAGCTAAAATCGGGTCTAACGCACTTCTACAGCTGAGGAAAGTTCACATATTTTGACTCCAAATTTAGGAAATGTCGGCCTGGTCGGAACATGTGTTAACCCTTTATCTAACATGAAAAGCAGACGACACGTGCAAAAACATGTTTGAGTAACTAACAGTCTCAAAAACATGGGTTATGACCCCTCATTGGAACGAGCTCGTCGAGCTCGTTCCAACGAGGGTCATAAACTATGTTTTTGAGACAAAAATTGGAAAAAATAATGAAAATTAATTGGTGATTTTTTAGAATAGCGCTGGCCGGTTTTGGCCGTTAAGTCGTGTAAAGGGTTAAACGTGAAGCCCAAAATGTGTACTTTTTTCTACTTTAAAGGCCGTATGGGAGACAAATCATTCGAGGGAGCCTTTGGTCATATCGTATCAGTACAGAGTCTCCACACGTCCTTTCTGATAAATGTTCACACCGATTGCACTGAATGACGGGAATCCAAAAGAGGATGAAAGTTTCAGGTGACTGAATTTGAGTCATGGTGCCTCTCCATCCCTCACTCCCCTCCAATTCTCGGGTAGGGATTGTACATAGTATTATGGTTTAAAAATATATTCGTAACGATAACGTTGGCCTAGTCTCTCCCTCTCAGTCTCGATGTCTGTCTCTCTCCCGCCCCTCCCTCTCTCTCTCACGCCCCCGCCCCCACTCTCTCTCTATTTCACTCTCTTAATTATTCCTCGAAACTGTTTGGGCGCACCCGCTCCCTGTGTTCTACGTTCCTACTTCTCTGCCCAACGTTGACTTTGCAATATACAGTTGTAAGGGGGGGGGGGGGGGTTTAATAAGGCAATGTTACCTATTAGCCAAAACACTCCCTTATCTCGAAATAAAGTATGTTTCTACATTTTTTTCTTGGAAAGCAGATTGTCAGATGGAACATGTTTCTACCCTGGAAGAGAAATATATAATAAATAATGATATTACATAACGCTAATATTCTTTTTCCTTTTTTAATCAAATAATTCCTCAACACCAGAATGTCTGGATTGGTGAAAAAAATTGAACACCGTGCAAGGACTTTTATTTTGGAAAATTATTGATGAGTTATGTATGGATAATTTGTGATCGAAGAGACAGTCTGTACTTAATCATAATCATTACTTTTTATGTCATGTCTCTAGGCGATGTTTGTTGACAGTGATGGATTCAAATCTCATTGCATTCCCATCAGGGCTCAAAGCCTACGTAAATACACAGAACGACACACGCGTGTGAATGGGTTAATCGATATGACACGAGTGCCAGCGCGGAGGGATAAAACTCGACACGGCCCCTCGTGCCATATCGATTAACCCATTCACACGCGTGTGTCGTTCTGTGTTTATTACACGCCTTCACGTCTATAAAAGCAATTATTGGGAGGTCACTCAGCAATTCGTATGACAACTCGTCCCCTGTGTTCCATTGTGTTCTATGTGCCAGTAGGCACATAGAACACATTGGAATTCAGTGGACGAACTATCAACAAAAAGAACACATTTTATTGTCAACCAAATTTGCGAGGGGAGCCCGTGTTGCTATTTTTTAGCCGTCTCTAGCGATTCAAATTGTAATTGCGGTGCACGATTTGTAGAGAATTCCAGTGAAATTCCGCTTCTATTTAAAATTAGTCCGTCAACAATTTCCGTTCCGCGCGGATTTTCATTTTCTGAATTGTTTAGTGTTGCTAACGATGGGGATTTCATAGAACAGGCGTGTAATAAAATATTTGTTTACGATTTCATACTTTCGTCAATGTTTTGTTTAGTTAGATCGGTGAGGCGAAGAAAGGATGGAAAGTGGTTAACGTACTCAGTACGTCATAGCTGTCTAACAAAAATTCCTGTTTCACAAACACTCCCCACCGGAAAATATAGAAACGATATAAAAAAAAACACTGATTATTTTGGGATAAGGCGAACATCAATTCATGATGTCCGTGACAAATGCTCTTCAGCGATGTGTGATTTAAATCGTTAGCTTGATGTTTAGAAACTTGTTTAAGGGATACTACTATCTCCTGTTATATTTTCATTACAGTATATTGTTGTTAATATTACAAATGATTTAAATCGTTAGCTTGATGTTTAGGAACTTATATTTTGATTTGAAATTTATCACTTTTGTTCCTGCACAATTTTATGTAAATGTTTGAAAATGGCTTATTGGGGCTTCTTCGGAGTGAAATTATTATATTTGACGTCATTGTGAAAATCTAGTTGGACATCATTTCGAAACAAGGAAAGATAGGATTTTGTAAATCAAAATACAAAATAAGTGTTCATCCCACTTCCATTTCACAATTCACAAAGGAGTTGTGTTCATCTTCGATGATTTCAGAGATCTGTGTTACAATAAATGGATTATCACCCTGCTGGTACGATCCAGCTTAATTGGCTGTTTCAACTGTCAGTAATCAGGGGAGACAAATCCAAATTAAATCATGAAAAAGGTAGATATTCAGTTCAGATTGATGCCCCTCTCCCGCTGTTTACGCCGCTGGTTCTTGCCAAGCTACAAGGTGGTATAATGTCTGTTAAAATGTGATGTTCACTGACAAAATGCCCAGATACCACAGACACATATTGGAAAAACTAGATTACAGTATCACCGCAGGTGCGGTAGGATATTATTTTCAAATCTTAAATTTTCCCATCCGTGGCGGCATCAGGAAAATTAAAAAAGGTAGATTCTCAAGAATTAAATAGACGACGATTATAAACTTTTAAAATGAACACAACATGACAGGAACTTAGCCGTAACCGACAAATGTTTTTCATGTTTTGTCAAATGTTGAATCGAATCCTCTGCGTTCTTCAGAGGCTGTGCGGCCGGGGAGGGGGGGGGGGGGCACAGGTGGCACGTGGCACGTGCCCCGCCACTTTCTTCCACAGATATTCGGAGTAACACAATAATTTAAAATTGGCGCATGCAAACGTGTCAATATACAGGCATTCCTGTAACATTATTTGCAAATCCAAACAATATTTAGCCAAAGAATCCCACGTTCGGTCGCTTCGGCCTGTTTCTTCTACTTCGACTATCTTCCAACCCGAAGGCTAGCCTTCGGGATGGAAGATGGTTGAAGAAGAAGAAACGGAAAAGACGGTGACCACACAGCGGCATAATACATGTATTCATCTGAACGAGAGACTATAGCGAGTCAGGGTACATTTACCGATGTACGATTGTAACCTTTCTCACACTGGGTCGAATCATGGCAGCATTGTAAATTTGTGCCCCTCCAATTTTATCGAGCTTCCGCTTCCAACGACGTTCCTTGTATTGGTTACCCTCCCCGCCTTCAAAAAACGATTTTAGCTTCGTGTTTGTTCATCTTCAACTGTATGATTTGGACAACATTGAATTTGTTCACCCAACGCCTATCAATGTGTTCTGAAGACTTTGACTGTCCTAAAACGTCGCAGCCCCGTTGAATATTCTGGATATATGTATTGCCAAACGGAATGAGCCAATTTTTTGGCAAGGATGTCTGGGGCCAGTCAATACTCCACCCGCTCTATAAGGTTACAGGGTAGGTCGAATCGAATCTGGCAAAAGATTGCGAAGAGATCAAGTGGAGACACTTGGTAGTATTTAGAGAATATTCGGTATTCAAAATGATATTCGATTCGACGACATTATTCGATTCGATTCGGCAATATCTATCGAATATTTCCGATTATCCTTGCCATCTTTCTCTCTGTCGCAATGCACTGGATATCGGCGGGAGGAAATCGTGTTTCCTTAAAAACGGATTCCATCTCCCACAACTCCATATTCAGTGCCGGTGGTGGATTTATCCGTCGCTCGTACTTCCTATTTCATGCTCCGGCGACGGATATATTCGTCGCCGGCAAATGGAATAGGGATAACGAGCCAACACGGTTATGTTCCGGACTAAAACATGATATTTTTTTCAGGTAGCGCTACCGGTAACCATTGTAATAAATTCGATTCGATTCGCGAATTGTGAACAGTATTCGATTCGGTATTCGATTCGATCGAATTCGAATATTCGCAGGGCCCTATCTCGGCGATTCGAAATTTTGCGACTAGCTTCGCTCGAATTATCGTGACGATCCCGAATCGAATGGAATTTCAATGCGTCGCATGTCTCTAGTTCTGTGTTTTAGGTTTTCCTTGCATGACCAATTCCTTTAGCAGTGGAAGAGATGCACCAAATAAACATGAGTGTACCTACGTGTATTCTGTCCCCAATCCAGTCCTGGTGTATTGCAACAACAAATGGATATATTTTGTGACAAATGGGTGTACTGGTGCCCACAAATGTAAATTAGAATCAATTACCCAAGACTTGACGTTTAATGATACCGACAAATGCATTTGAGGTTTAGTAGATGCCGAAAGAGAGGTCTCCACTCATTGGACCCTGATGGTATATTCCATGCCAATTCACAGCATTGAAGTATAGTCGTTACTTGGGGGATAATCAATCAATATTTTCAATGTGCAGCCTTGAGGCTGCACGCTGAAAAACCTTGATTGGTCTTCCACACAAATTCACTGAGCAGCCATCTACTTTATCAATTCAAGTTGTATCGAGAGCTTGGAGCGGAAAAGCGGCCTCCCCGGGTTAAAAAGTGTAATACGAATACCCTTTTATGCAAATTACATATTATGTTCAATCTCGGACCAATAAACAGCGGCCTCTACTGTCAAAATAAAAAATATACTGTTAAAATATGGAAAAATGTCCCGAAATCACAGAAAGTACTCACATGGGAGTAGTGCTCATATTCGGTGGAGCAAACCTTTTCCGTTTCAATGGATCGAACGCATCTAACGATTTTGATCCCTGTCTTGTGGTACCCACCGCAACTACCTAAAATTCAATCTTACAAAGAACTGATAGATGTTCAGTGGCGCAAACATTTTATGTTCTAAAAGACAGAACGCATCTAACGATTTTAATTGCTGCATTGGGAAAATGGAATCATCAAGGCCGTAAGATGACTTGTCTCTGAAGATTCCATTCTTAAGACAGACTAATGATTTGCACATTGGACTACATTTAGTTTATAAATGTCCTTGTTTTACAATAAGATTGGTTTTACAGGCATTATAGAATAGAAAACTTGCAAACTGATTTGTTATAACTAAATCACATCACTCGAGTGATGTGTATAACAGCTTCAACTGGTAGATGGATAAATTCTGTTCAACAGTTAAAATTTATTCAAATTAAATTGTTTTGTTACACATTGGCATGGAGGGGGTTCGAACCCACGCCGAGAGTGTTTCTTTCGGCACCAACCGCCTAGCGAAACTATACTGAACCACACACACCACTCGGCCACCGACAGACCCCCGATGGCGGGGGTTCGAACCAACGCCGAGAGAGTTTCCTTCGGCACCAACCGCCTAGCGAAACTATATTGAACCACGCACACCACTCGGCCACCGACAGACCCTCGCGGCACCAACCGCCTAACGAAACTACACTGAACCACGCACACCACTCGGCCACCGAAGCGTGGTTCAGTATAGTTTCACTAGGCGGTTGGTGCCGAAGAAAACTCTCTCGGCGTGGGTTCGAACCCCCGCCATGCCAATGAAAACAAAACCAGCGTCCTTTCTTAATTCTATGGCATCCGAGAAAATTGAAAAAGACAAGTGTCGCTGATTTCTTCTGAGGTGCAGTTCGTAGAATTAAGTACTTAGATGCAACTTTCTGATAAATAATTAAATGTTTTGTTATAGTTTATTGAAGAGAGTCTTCAGGTGCTCCGCTATAAATAGAAACAAAACAAATTCTTATTAATGGAGTATTTTTATTTTAACTGAATATGGGACACATTTACAGAATAAGAAGACATTTAATTATAACCCAGGCACTTAAAGCACAGCCCAAATTTGAGCTTCTAGCACCCAGTTAGGTAAGTCCTTCGTAACAGACTAATAATAGCTACATGTACTCGTCAATAACATTGAAATTTAAATTATTCCATAAAATTTCTCTTTGAAGAGAGTTTAACGAGCTCGTTTCATTGGGGTACAGTCAGAGGCGTAGATACGGGGTGGGGCTGCCCCCCCCCCCTAAAATTCTCACTGTCTTCCCTCGCCAAAACATTGGGCCAATGCAAGATTCACACAATCGGAAAAAATGTACCGTTAGGGTGGATATAACATATACATTCAATTAGGTTTATCGATTTTGTCAGAAAAAAGTTTAAATTGTGTTCGTATTTTCTCCGTTCGATTAGGCGTGGCTTCGAAAGAAACTGGACTTGCTGAGAGCAGGGACGTGACGACAGAGGAGGGTGTGGGGTGTGTCACCCCCCCCCCCCCAACCCCAATCCTGGCCAAAATTTCCTATTGTTGGAAATTCGGAGAGCAAATCATGAGTAGTTGGAAATTCCATCTATCTGGATTTTAGAGCTTCTTTAGCGATGCTGATGTCTCCTTTACTTTCCAAAATTTCAACTCGGTTTCAAATCGGCAAAAATTCCAACTGTTACTATTTACAACTACAGTGTACGCAATATCGAGCTTCATAAGTATGCATGATGTCAATCGGTACGGGGTTTCTATAGTACGTTTACTTATCGTCATAAAATAAATCCTCGAAATACACTTCAAGAAAATCACATCATGTAAAATCGTTATCCTGAGTTAATTCTATCATTCAGAGTTACAAAATAGTGCAACATCGAAAATTGATCATTTCTGCATAAGATCTGATTTAATGTCAGGACAATGTGAATTGCACAAAGTTCTCAGCTTGAGCATTTATTTAGCACATATTCAATTTCCAGAAGAATACCAAACTGGAGTGATGTCACGCATGCACCTCGACTGTCCCAGCAATGGCAATGCTTAGACACAAAATAGTCGGAGCCATTTTTTGTTAACCGTTTACCTAACAAATCTGCCATATCTGCACTCGTGATATACAAAATTTGCTATTCAAATTTTATTTTTTTCATTTCTCTAGAGAGAGTGTGGGGTGGGGGGGGGGGGGGGGGGGGGTGTTGAGGGAGTCCTTTTTTCCGCATGTGGTCAGTCTAAATCCCTAAGAATGAATTTTTAGCAAAGAGAAAAAAGCGCCTAACTGGCCCCGTGGGGGGGGGGGGGAGTGGGTGGGGGGGGGGGGGGGGGGGAGGGTGGCTGGTGGTGGTGTTTGTCTGTGTTTTTAATCACAAACTTTAACCGAAGCTGTAAAAAAGCATTTTTGGCGAAAGAAAAAAAAAGTGCCTAATTGCTCCCCTCCGGGGGGAGGGGTGGGGTCTTACGTAAGTTTAAAAAAAAGGTTCCGCATGTAGTGACTGTAAATAGTTCAAAATGCATATTGGAGGAAAGAAAAAAATGCCTAATTGGGGGTGGGGGGGGGGGGGGGTGTTTGTCTGGGTTTTTAGTTTTTAACCACAAACTTTAACCAAAACTGTAAAAAAACATTTTTGACGAAAGAAAAAAAAAGTGCCTAATTGGCCCCTAGTGGGGAAGGGGGCAAGTGTGGGGGGGGGGGGGGGGGTTACGTGAGTTTAAAAAAAGGTTCCGCTTATGTAGTGACTGTAAATAGTTCAAAATGCATAATGGAGGGGGAAAATGCCTAATTGAGGGGGGGGGGGCGGTAGAATGGAGGGGGGGGGGGGTTGGTCGGGGAAATAACTACTTCAACAATTTTCATTGGATAATTGTGGTCATCAAAACTGACCTAGAGACATGTACTGAAAAGAGTTGAAATCCATTAACTTTTGTTTATGCTATGGCATAAAGAAAGTTCGGACAGATGGACAGACTGACGGATGGATGGACTGACAGATAGACGGACGGAGCGAGCTCTGTGCTATATCCCTCCCTTGTGGGAGGGGATAAAAAGTAACAAAGTAGGTGGTAGAATCCTAATTTTAAATTTAGAGAAGCTAAGTTCGAAAAGCGTTGTGAAAAGGGTTAAATTAATGCCAATATTATTTGAAACCGCTGTGTGCAGCTCCTAAAACCAATAAAATAAATTGATGTAAATGGAATCATTAAGTTGTATTGACCATGCAAGAAGTAGAGAAAGGAAGTATGTGACAAAGTCTAATTTCAAACACAAATAAAGTAAGTCTGAAAACATGTTTAAAGGGGGTTAAAATCATGCCCGGCGACATTAATGAAAATCACTGTAGAAATGTTCAGTAGATAATAGACATTGTCCCAAATAAGAAACACTGACATTCCACTAAACTGTTTGAAGAATTAAAGGTGGAATTTTAACCCCCCCCCCCCCCAAACACACACACACACAAAAACCCCAAAAACTTTAACCAAAAACCTTAACCTGGAAGTTGTAAGTTAAATTGCCATACAAAAAAGGGTTAAATATTTCCCAAATATTTCCCAAAATAACATGAAACACAAAAAAAAATAAAAACAAAATGAGAATGATACAATCAATAGTAATATCAATTTAAAAAAAAAAAAAAAAACTTTAAGGTTGACTAAAAAACTTTAACCACAAACTTTAACCAACACTCCAAATGTTAACAGACAGACAGTAGAAAGTCATGACTAAACAGGAAAAAAAACACTTGAACCTTCAATAAAAAACTTTAACCACAAACTTTAACCAAAACTCTAAATGTTAACAGACGGACGGATGGACGGACGGGCGGACGGACGGACAGACGAACAAAAGTCATGACTATAGCCCTTGCTGTAAACAGTCGGGCTAATAATAATAACCTGATAATTCTATCATAAATGTGTTGGCATTTCAGTTTCATGGCTTCATTTTCAATATCTTTCTCAGTAGTAAATTTCCAACTAGGGTGAGGGACCCGGTCCCTCCTCCAGTTGGAAATTCACTACCCTACCCCCCCCCCCCCCCCCCCCCCCCCCCCCCCACTCCACACGCACACACACACACACTCAATTGGAAACCTCTAGCTACGTTCCTGTTTGAGAGATTTTCAAGTTTGAGTTAAATTACGTCAGTTTTGAAATAAAATGTTATTTTGATGTTTGTTTATTACTTTCTTCTGTATCCAACAAACCATTTTATTACGGACAGGCGAGAAAACGAACAAACTGACAAACGAACGAACGATTTGCAGCGATCGATAGACTGAACGAACTAATGATGAATATATCAAGAATCGAACAAATAATCAAATGAGAAAGATTTTAGTAAAATATATTAAAAAAAAAAATTCTCTCATTTATGGAATTTGACTGATAATGATCTCAAAAGAGGTTTAATAATGAACTGTTGATTAGACGAGCAGAATAACAAATGAAATAGAGTAATTTATAAAGCAAAATATAGTAATTTCAAATCTTTTCCTGCATTATCATAATTATAATAATTCTGATTACAAATGGCGATTTTGCGTGATTTTGAAATCTCTCTCTCTCGTCCTATCTTTCTGTCTCCCACACGCACACAATCACTTTTCATATACACATGACGCTCGGGCACCCCCAAAGCCTCCCAAACTATAACTATCAAATTTTGTACATATCGACAAAAAATACAAGCAATGTTTCAGCCAATGGACCTCCGGGTTTAACCCGGAGGTCCATTGGCTGAAACTTTGCTTGTGCTTGTTATGCCTTGCAACAAATTCGCAATTATTGCTTGGGTGGAATCTCCACTCTGCGGGTGATTTAGTGATAATACACTCCCCACGTACTGTAACAGTTCAGCTGATTTCAGATTTTTCCACAAATTTTTTAAATTTGATTTGCTATTATTACCGCTTTTGATTGTTAAAATAATTTAACACGCTAACGTTTGAAACGTTAACTGCTCCCAGCCATGGCTAGAAGTCACTATCAGGGCTTTCAAATGAGGGTAACAGAGCACAATCCCATCTTTCCCTTCCTCATGGTTCAAATTCAGTCAAACACAAATAATATTTTGTTTATATAAATTTAGTCTTATCTAGCCCTTAACCAGCTAATAAACAGTTGGCGGCCTGAGAGCTTGGCGTTCTGAACACAGATGGTGCACATGTCTTCGGCCGCTGCTATAACTGTGCAAGGTTGGAGAGTCTGACAGTTGCTCGATGGGAGGGGGTGGGCTCCTTCGGCCTTCGAGACATGCATGCTTCGTCATGTCATGGAGGTGCTGCTAGGGCTAGTAAATGCCCTTTTCCGGGGTCTAACCCCCCCCCCCCCCTCCCTGCTCAGAAGTGCTCCCGGCGCCCCTGTGTTCGGTGATGGAAAAAACTTGAATGACAATATCAGGAAAGGTTTACTGCTCACCTCAGGCCCTCATGCATTCTAAGCTCAAATTGCACAATCCATGGAGTTGCACTTAATAAATGAGAACAAAACCTTACATCCAGTTCAAGACACCAACATCGCGGTGTCTATTTTACGAGTTACATCTGTAACACTTCGCCTCATCTCAGGCCGTTGCCATCCCAGATTGGCATGTCCCGCATGGACGTTTCCCAGATAAACGATCACAGATTGGTGTTTCCCCGATTGATGTGTCTCAGATAGACGTTTCTCAGATAGACGGGTCCAAGACGGACACTTGTAGATAAACGTGTCACAGGTGGACGCTTCCCAGAGATACGTGTCCCAGATGTACGTTTCACGGCCAGATGCTAGTTTTTTTCTGAATGGAACGCGTTACAGATGGTCGCCGGGTCACGGGCTCCGAACGGAAGTTTATCGCCTTGACGGAAGAAATAAAATAGATAAGTACAGTACAGTCGCCATTGACTGGTCATAATGCACGCGTGAGCAGTGATGTTCACACATGCATTTACCAGGTAATAACAATTATCATCAGCCAAATTTTAATTAATGAAGCACCGGGTTGTACCCGGTGCTTCATTAAGTAAATTTTGGATGATTATTCCTATAACTAGTGTTTGGAATCTAATATTATTGTTCCGTGTAGATATTGCCCACCCGTGGAAAGTGGCAAGTCTACGACGACTGTACTGTAACCAGTAATCCTCATATCATTTTTTATTTAATTTTGTTTTAAAGTAAATATCTGTTGAGAAGCGGCTGTTTCATATAGAGTCTGTATTATGTGGCGTCTAAATGCGAAGCATCTATATTAAATGGAATCTGTCTGAGAAGCGTTCGTGCGGGACACGTCTATCTCGGATTCGTCAATCTGGAACCCGCCTATCACGGACCCGGCTATTTGGAAAGCGTCCATCCTGGGTAAGTCTATCTGGGAAATGGTTATCTGGTACCGTCTATCAGGGGAACCTCCTTCCGGGACTCGTCTCCCTGGGATGTTATCCATAGACCTGCTTATTCCCGCGCTCACAAGATATCAGCAGTGGGATAAATCTAAATATTTCTAAGTCATACCTCGGGACTCCCTGGGCTCAAAGCTAGTTTTAGGTAGTCTTTAGATAGACCTGACGTGTTTCGTAGAAATTAGTAGATATACAAGGGCGGACTGGACCAAGAAAAATTACCGAGTAATGCGTCTAAGGGAGCCCAGGCCCGCATACAATTTTGATTTTGCGAACTGGACAAACGCGGCTTCCTTGCATTTGAGCGATCAGTGGCAGTCCTCAAAGAGGACATTTCGACGGCATTTTTGTATCACATTCATCGATAATTCAACAAAAAAGGTTCTACCGGAAGGGGGGGGGGGGGGGGGGCATGGAGATGACGATGATTCCGCCCAATCGGAGAAAATTTAGATTTTTTAAAATTGAAGGAACGCAGTTTCCTTTCACCTAAGTAATCAAGGGCAGGTATATCGAAATGTCCTCTTTGTAGACGGCCAATGGCAGTCCACATGGAGAATATTTCGATACACCGGCAGTCTTTACAGTGAGATCCATTTCGCCTTTTGGTCATTTTCACGAAATTTCATTTACCGACGAGTGTTGGGCTGCATCGATTTTGGGGGTCCCAGGGGAACCCAATAAGTGGTCCACCGGAACTTTTTCCGGTGAAGCATATGGATAGTCCGCCCCTGTATATATACAGTACGTAGAGAGTGTATTATCACTAAATCACCCGCAGAGTGGAGATTCCACCCAAGCAATAATTGCAAATTTGTTGCAAGGCATAACAAGCACAAGCCAAGTTTAAGCCAATGGACCCCCGGGGTAAACCCGGAGGTCCATTGGCTGAAACATTGCTTGTATTTTTTGTCGATATGTACAAAATTTGAAAGTTATAGTTTGGGTGACAACTCCACTCCTCGGGTGATTTAGTTACAATCCACTCTCCACGTACTGTATCATACTTCTAGTAATTTAGGGCCACGAGAAAAAGTGTGTCTCGTTTGCAAATAAGGTGCGTCAGAAGCGCGCGTGCTCGATAGGGTGCGACTGAAGTGAAACACTAAACATACACCCACCCACGCCAACCCCATCGTTAAATCCCCATGGATGACCTTGTTTTCTTTTGACTTTTGTGCAAATGTCATTCACAGCGAATACAATGCAGTTCGAACAACTGACACATAACTAGCGCCTTGATTATGTACGTTTAATGTATTTAATTTATTTCTGTGTGGGATCTATTTTGTATGGTCTCTTTCATCGCTTTTGACCTTTTGGCGTTTGCATCAGTGTTTTTCTGACTCTACTTGTCGACACCCTGTCAAACAGGTTTGGCTGCGTAACCCTTTGATTGAACAAGTTCACAAGACAATCTTGTTAGCCCTAATTGACGCATTACAAAGGCTCTTCCATTCTGATGATACCAAACACACCCTTAACTCAATTCATACATATATCAAAGGAATATTAACATACGACCCCTTCCTTCGATATTTCGATTCAGCTGACCATGTCAGTTCAATTAAACTTATTGTCTGATGTGACACAAGAATTTTAACGCTTCTCAGATCACAACAGTCGCAAACAGACAAAAAACCGAAACTTGATTTTAGCATACCGCTTGGTTCCGTCAGCGAAGGAGTGTAGGAACCAGAAGATTCGATTATATTTTTTGAAACAATACGCCGTGGTTTCACAAAACCTTCCAACATTTAATGCCAATCTCTGAGACGAAAGTACGAAGAGCACATGCAGTCTTTAACCCTTTAGTATATTCCATACCAGTTTAGATCCATCAACTGGTACACGCTAAAAACTAAAGTGTTAAAAACTACACTTGAAGTGCTGTATTTAACACTTACTAAGTGCTGAACTAGCACTTTGTTCAAGTGCAAATATCTCAGAACTTGACAGGTGTTACAATAATATCACTTGACAAGTGTAATGTCGAGACACTTAAAAGGAAACAACGCAGATGACGCGGATTAGGCTCGAACTCTCGAGCCTGATCCGCGTCATCTGCGTTGTGTCTTTTTAATTATGTACCCACCAAGCGCAAATCAAATTATGGACGATTCTGGAAGAACCACCAATGCTAGACACATGGGAAGTGCCATTCATTCAAGTTTCAGATGTCTGACGATTGTAATGTCTGAGTGCTTAAAGCATTGCACTTTGAGTGTTAAAATCAAACCCGAAGAGTCAGAATGGGTTTAACACCTTGAAAGTGTCAGTTTTAACATTTTAGTTTTTAGTGTGTCCATATTCCTTACATGGGAAGACCAATCAATATTTTCTACGTGCAGCCCTTGGGCTGCATGTTAAAACTTTCGATCGGTCTACATTTACCGCGCAACTATCTACTATATGAATCCAGGTGGCATCATGACCCTGGACCGGACAAAGCGGTCATTCGGGTTCAAAATGTTGGGCTTATGGGCATCCGAGTCAATTAGGTCACCTAAATGAAACGGGCGCACTCGGTCTGCGTGAGCAGGGGAATAGCTCTTTTGATGTAAGAAAAAAATATCTTTTAAACTTCACGAAAAGTGAAGTTTGCGCGCAGACTACTCGCAAAGATATCCATATCTTATTTCGTGCTCCGGTTATACCCCATAAGAGAGACAAATTTCGAACAGAGGATGCGGTAGCCGAGAGTGAAACGCGTTGCGCTCGGAGTCCAAGGTTTGCGAGTTCGATCCACAGTCGGAGAAACGTAACGTAATGCAGTACCGGCGTGGATTCAAAACCACACTGCTCCTCCATAGTGCCAGGTTTGTTCGGGGTGGTGCTATGCTCGTCCTATCGGGTGAGGACGTAAATGGCTGTCCCGTGTACAGTAATTACTGTGCACGTTAAAGAACCCTACTGTGGCAAAAGAGCTACAGCTCGGCAAAATTCCCCTGATTCCCCACTTGAATAGAGTGTATATAGTGTACTTCATTACCTGTATAAAGAACCCCCGTAATGAATCAATCAGGGTCCTCCTAAAAATCAACGGCGGAGTGACTGTAAAGGGCATTGAATCGTGCAATTACCGGAATAAAACGGGTGTAAGACGCGAACTGCAGCTTCAGTCCAAAGGAAATGTACCTGAGATGATTCTGGTGATGTGGGGTTCTCACAGGGTGATCCGAAAAATTAACGGAGGAATTTCCAAACGACAGAACAGAGATAGACTGGTAGCTGAGAGTGTTACGTTTCATCCCCAGTTCTCGAATGAGATCATTGGGTGTAATAGTGGGTAGAGTCTTTTGGACAGTGCACTTTTGCTTTTATAGAATTGAATGTATTTATACCATGATTACCTATTCTACTATATATAAAAAGCCTATGACATAAGTTTCAGCTTTACATACCAACCGTGGTGAACACGTGTGTCTGTGGTGAACACGCCAGCAAAGGGATTTCAATAGTTAAAATTTACGCCTACAGTGGAACTACATCCAAGTTGACCTTTGGCGACCTCGACTGAATACAAACTTGTCTAAATTTATCGCTCATCGCCTCGCGAAGAGTGAAATGAAAGCGGCAGTTATTTATTACGTTTTTAATTAAGTTTACCTCAGAAGGTACCAAACATTAACAAACATGCGTTGCCTCATGTTAATAAAGTATCCATAACTCGAAATAGTATGTTATTAAAATGAAAAAGGCCCTGTGATCTGCGCTGTTTCTTTTTCCATTTCGTTACGGCGATAAAATTTACAGCGGAAGTACCGCCCACCGGTGCTCATGTAAACAAAAATAGATTCGCACGATTGAATATTGATTTATTTTACATTTAAACTCTTATTAATCTGACGATCATGGTATAAATAAAATAAACCCAAAGTAGCTTGGTGGCCCAACTGTTCACCACTCGTGGTGAAGCGATGTTAACCGCGCGCCAAAGGCTCGCGGTTAACATCACTTCACCACTCGTGGTGAACAGTTGGTACACCAAGCTACTATGGGTATATTCTATATTTACGCACTAATTAATATATGTGGAGGATAAATAATAATTGAGTACAGGAGAAAATCCCCACTGGAAAAAAAAACCTTGCAGGAAAAACCCTAAATGTTTTACAAAAACCCCAACAAAAATCGCATGGGGTAGGAAAAAGAATAATTTCTCGTGTTTACCACGCAACTATTTTTACATAATTGTTATTTTCTTCCAATTCCAATTTCAAAGTTAATTTTGGTTATATCATGATTGTAGGACCTTTTTATTACGATCTCCGTTATCCTGAAAATGTACCTAAAAATGAAACTTCCTCTTTGTTGACACGTGTAATCATTTTAAAGGATTTAAGCGTTATGTTTGAAAAATAAAAGGGAAGAGTAAATGGTGTTCTTAACCCTTTACCCAACGCAAACGATATCAAAATTTATTATTTTAAATATCATTTTTTCAAATTTTTCCAAAAATGTCAACAAAACCATATCATGTGACCCCTCGTTGGAACGAGCCCGACGAGCTCGTTCCAACGAGGAGTCACACGATATGGTTTTGTTGACATTTTTTGAAAAATAATATTTTTTCAACTGCTGAATTTGCATATAACACGGGAAGATGCGGCCGATTCGTTGGGTAAAGGGTTAAGTGTTTGGTGTCATCTCTCTATCTGTCTGAGGTGGGAGCGCGGTGGCTCGATAGTTAGAGCATTAGGCCTTAAACCGAAAGGTCGACGTTTCGATCCTTACCAGCGGTAACTGTGTCCTTGGGCAAGACACTAAATCCTGATTACCCATATGGGGAACGGTGACCAACTGCACGTCGGTGGCTGCTGTTTAAGTGTCGTTAAATCCCAATAAACAAATAACAAATTTGTCGGCACAAAATATGCAGTGAATAGAAATTATAAAATAAGCATCAAATATGATATAATAATACTTATCTTTCAATAAGTAAGTATTATTATATAATACTTACGTGGATACACGAATACAGCGGTATTAGGGACTTCTGATACAAAATCTGCATCTTGCAACTGCACAATACAAGCGCGTGCTTGGAAACGATTTGTATATTTTGCTATTTATAGAGCATTACAAGCTTTCGAAACGCGTTTGTAAGTGGCATTATGGAACCGCGCTGCTTTGATGCTTTAGTGGAAGCATTCAAGCTAGAACAATACGCAGTTATAATGTTACAGCGCACTGTCTTTTCGGAATGGTGAACGTGTACGCGCTCAGTAAGTTTATCAAGGGATAGCAAAAGTTCAAGGCGGCAATATACAGTTTCAACCGAAACGACAAGAATTTTTAGGAGTCTGAAATTGAAAAATGAAATCTGAAATTAAACTACCTGCTAAACCTTTACTCAACGCACACAATATCCCAATTTGTTTAGTATTTTAATTTTTGTTTGTAAAAGATTTTCTAAAAATGACAACAAAACCATATCATGTTATTCCTCACTGCAACGAGCTCGTTCCATTGAGGGAGTCACATGATATGATTTTGTTGATTGTTTTGGGAAATATGATTTTTCAACTGTTCAGTTTGCAGATTACGTGGGCTGATGCTGTCGATTTGTTAGGTAAAGGGTTAGTCAAGTTATTACCGCTCAGTTTTGTAAGATAGGTCTATCATCACCACACAACTCCGCCATAGTCGGTCCCAAGCCCTGGTTGAGGAAAGAGGATGACGCCTTGTTCTCCCGTGAGATGCTTGCTGAATGCCATGGAGGATGGGATCTTGGGTGGTTGAGAACGACATTGGCCCCGATTGGGCAATCCTCATAGAGGCTATTGTTCGATATATCACCTTCGGCCCTTACTTGATAGTAGAAAGTTGATCGGATCATACTCGGTTTTATCAGTCGGGTGCCACCGACAAGAACGTCACGTCGGGGCACAAAGTAGTCGCTAAACTGACCAGTCCGTTATACTCTCCATCGTTGTTTTATCATTCCACTTTCTATGAATAATTTCTCATCCTTTCCAATCACCTTTGCTGCACTGTCTGATGGATATCAACTATTCTTGTACCATGATCTTCCTGATCTTCCTTGTTTATCGACAGTGGTATGATGTCGCGGCTGCACGAGTCGGTAGGTCAGCGGTGTGGGTTGGCATACTCCGGTCGAGTATGGTCTTCATGTACTTTCGGTTTTGTACCACATAATGCTAGGCTGGAACATACCACTAGGTTGGGCTCAGAGTAAGGGTGGGAGGCATGAATAGAAGAACAAATAAATAAATAAATAAATAAATAAATAAATAAATAAATAAATAAATAAATAAATAAATAACGAGATCGGGAACTATTCTCTGGTGACTCGGATTCTGACTCAAAGTCACAAATTATAGTATCAACAACAAAGAATTGGCCTAAATTTATAATTATATATTCAGCTGACGAAAATGAAAAAATATCAGATATGAACCCATTTCTGTTAGAAAAATAGATCAAAGGGATTGTCGTTACAGTTAAAGTCGTCACGAAACTAATATTTGGCGCTTTACTAATAGAATGTCAAAAAGAAGCCTAGGCAGTAAATGTATTTAACACAGAAACACTGGCAGATATTCAGGCTTCTTCAAATAAACTATTGAACATCAGCAGAGGTCTTATAAGAACAAGAGAGTAACATGGCGTTGATTAATTGGAAATAAACAAATTAAAACACCAAGGAGTCACAGATGTAAACAATATTCAGATTATAATGATAGCATTGTAATAAACTCAAATACTTACTCGGCCACCAAAAGCTATTAATATATGAACATCGAAGTGGATTTATATATTCCAAATGCACTTCGATGCTTCAAATGCCAAAAATATGAACATAGGCAGAACAATTGCAGAGGTCAACAAATATGTCACCGATGTGGTCAGCAACACCAGCAGCCATGCAGCAATCTCATCAGGTACATACACTGTCAGGGAAATCACTTGTTATCATACAAAGATTTCCCTCTCTGGAAAAAAGGAGAAAACTGTACAGAAGGTAAAATGTGAAAAGCAAATAAGTTTCAAAGAGGCCAGGGAAATCGTAATATCAATACTTGGTATGAATACATCATCGCCATAATATGCCACAAAACTTTCAGAAACATTACCGACAAGCTCAGTAGAATGCCACACAAAATACACATGGCTCAAAGGACCAATTAAGTCTTTAGTGAATGTTACATTAGATCACACAGAACCACTGTTCATCAAAAGAAACTCAACTGCCCAACCAACAGCGAAAATAGCGACAACCGTACAAAAACAAGAATGAAGAACAGATTAGGGCTGTCGCCATTAATCGATTAATCGATTGTCGATCGGTCATGCCGAAATCGATTAGTATTTTTTGTTGTCGAAGAATCGGTAAATTTTACCCCGTTTTAGACGTTTAATTATTAAAAAAAATTGTGAAAAGACTATTGTTTCTAAAGGTAAAAGGTCAAGAAGGTCGACGTTAAGAAGCCGTTAGAAGCACTTATCTTTTAGTACATTCATAGCTTTGATGTTCTGAACTGACGACCGGTCTTGATTATTACACTGACGGTTCAAAAGTTCAGAACATCAAAGCTTTGAATATCCCTAAAAGTGGATCGTCTTCGTTGTTAACTTGAGGTAGGTCAGCTGGCTTGAACTTCATTTTTAACGACTTAATAGAGGGAGTTGGGTGCATCTTGGTGCGATTAATCGATTATTTGCGATGATTAATCGATTCTTAAATTAGAAAATCGTGACAGTCCTAGAACAGATTTTACTCAATCCAAACACAAAAAAGAACAAACTACAAAATCAGAAAATAAAAATCAGCCAAACAAAACAAAACCAGATCCAAAACATAGATCCCAACAAAATCTGTATCAGAGTCAGAGACGACAACAATACAAGATACCAAGAAAAAGGAAAAAGAAAGATATTAGATCAGAATCAGATAGAATACATAAACACCTTCAAAATGTTGTCACAAGCAACATGTTTGAAGGCATTGAAGACATGTCAATCGACGGATGCATCGATGCCATGATCTCGACTAAACTACTCCTGACACAGGGTAGGTCCCCACGTAAAAATCACCAAAGAAACAGTCGCGGCGATTTCTCACATACATCCACCCTCTAAATCACCACCCAAACATGGTTCACAACTCTAAAACATAATCCACTGGAACTGTGGTGGTTTTAGAGCAAATTTCAATGAATTGTGCCTTCTATGCCAAAAATATAACCCTGCTGCTTCTTACCTGCAGGAAACTCTTCTAAAAAGAAACCTGATGCTCACGATCATGCAACGTTTAAGCGCATTATACTTCGTATGATGCCTGGGCTGACGAAAATGATCGTGGAACATCTGTTGCAGTCAGAAACGACATTATTCGCAGACATGTAGCTTTACAGATTTACATGTTTTAGCGGTACGACTAACTTTAGACTAGGCAGTTACATTGTGTTCTATTTAGGACTGTCGCGATTTTCTAATTTAGGAATCGATTAATCGTCGCAAATAAACGATAATAATCGACTAATCGTACATAGATGACCCCCCCCCCCTCCCCTCTCCCTCTCTTACGCCGTTAAAAATGAAGTTTAAGCAACTGACCTACCTCAAGTAAACAACGAAGACGATCCACTTTTAGGGACATTCAAAGCTTTAATGTTCTGAACTTTTGAACCGTCAGTCAAGACCGGTCGTCAGTTGCGAACTTCGCAACTGACGACCGGTCTTGATTATTACACTGACGGTTCAAAAGTTCAGAACCTCAAAGCTATGAATGTACTAAAAGACAAATGCTTCTCACAGCTTCGTAACGTAGACGCTTTTGACTTTTTACCGTTAGAAACAATAGTTTTTTCATCAATTTTTTTAATAATTAAACGTCTAAAAAGGGCTAAAATTTACCGATTTTTCGACAACGAAAAATACTAATCGATTTCGGCATGACCGATCGACAATCGATTAATCGATTAATCGAGACAGCCCTAGTTCTATTTACATTTCACGAAATAAGACTCTTCAGCTGAATAATGATCTTGTGCAGCTGGTTCACCAACTTCCAAAACAATACATATTGTTGGGAGATTTTAATGCACATAGCCCTCTTTGGAGTAACTCCTGTGGCAAAGAAGACCACAAAGGGAAAACATTAGAAGGGTTTATTTCAAAATATGATTTGTGCTTGTCCAGTGATGGTTTAGATACTTATTTTCACACCGTTTCTGGTTCTTATACTTCGTTTCATCTTACAGTTGCATGTCCTTCAGTCTTCCTTGATTTTTCTTGGAAGACTGAGGATGGTTTGTGCGGAGGTGACCACTTCCGGTTGTGTTGGATAGTGTGGCACCGGCAGAAGATGAACGGGTGCCCCAGTGGAACTTTAAACAAGCAAATTGAGACACCTATCGACGCTTTGTTTCGATCGGTTCATTCGGGAGACATTTCCAGAAAGTGCTGACCAACTTGAACATTTTACTGAGATGTTGCTCAATATGGCACACACAGCCATTCCTCAAACCTCGACAACCTGTCGCAACACACTCTTGTGGGTCGAGATTTTGTAAATAAATACCGTGAAAGTAACAAAGAAAAACAAACGGAAATAGCATCTCAGATTCAATGTTCTCGTATTCTTTTTTCGACAGGTGCGGACTGAGAATTTCGGCTGGATACACACTAAAAACTAAAGTGTTAAAACTGACACTTTCAAGGTGTTAAACCCATTCTAACTCTTAGGGTTTGATTTTAACACTCAAAGTGCAATGCTTTAATCACTTACACATTACAATCGTCAGACATCTGAAACTTGAATGGATGGCACTTCCCATGTGTCTAGCATTGGTGGTTCTTCCAAAATCGTCCATAATTTGATTTGCGCTTGGTGGGTACATAACTAAAAGGACACAACGAAGATGACGCGGATCAGGCTCGAGAGTTCGAGCCTGCTCCGCGTCATCTGCGTTGTTTCCTTTTAAGTCTCTCGACATTACACTTGTCAAGTGTTATTATTGTAACACCTGTCAAGTTCTGGGATATCTACACTTGAACAAAGTGCTAGTTCAGCTTTAGTAAGTGTTAAATACAGCATTTCAAGTGTAGTTTTTAACACTTTAGTTTTTAGCGTGTAGCGACCTACAGTATGGCCACAGTGGACTGGTCAGACTTTAAGTACAAGAACTGTCATCAAAAATTTAATTACTGAAGCATCGGATGCAGTGCGGTTCATTAAATAAAATGGTGCTGATGATGACTCTTTTTACCTGAAAACCGCATAAGTGGACCTCACTGCTCGTGCGTGGATCACGACCAGTCCACGGCGACTGTACTGTACCCGCTTTTGGGATCACAGTACTCTTGATTTCTGGAGTCCAAGCGATGCACCTTTTACAGCTGTGCACGCCATAGGGTGCGTGTGCCGTGTGTATGGAAGCATGTGGATATCTGTAACGAGTGTTGTGGACAGCAACCAAAAATGGCTGAACAAAACGCGATTCGTTTAACAGCGGAAATATTATTTGTTAAATACAACCTCTTGGGTTCCCCACTTGTGCAGCGCGTAAATGCATGTGATGTATGAATTGGTACACACCAGTAAATATCCCGAGATCTTTTCCATCAAAACATCAAAGGATATGAACGTAATTAACATGAAACGCACCCCATAAAGCAGAACTTTGTTCGCGTATACCTATCATGTACATCAAAGATTTCAGTCGTCTATACTGAAGGACATAAAAGCTCCCATGAGGGTAAATATGAAAATTATATTTTTATGATAAACCAATATATCAACCATTGCCCCAGTGTATATGTGTTTTGTTCAGCCAGATCTGCAAAAAAATCTTTTGTGTCCTACTAGGTGGCGCTGGTATAATTCTATCTAAAAGTACAACAATTTCATTTGAAATCAGGCATCCGTTTTTGTAACTTTGGTATGTTAGATTTTTTTCATACTTTCTCACCAAGAGCATGCACTTATATCTCTAAACAGTTAAAGGAATCTGAGAATAGTCATTTAGATGCTGTTCCATGTGTGCCGGCAGGGTATGAAAGGTCTTCTAGATGTTTTTGTCTTGGGGGCGGGAGGGGACGTTTTTTTTCCCAGCGGACATTTCCCGAGTGGACGTTAACCCATACATTTCCTCATAGATGGGCGGTCACAGGCTGGCATTTTCAGAAGAGCGATTTACTCGCTCGCCTACCGCTCGCCTTAAAAAATTAAGGAGGGCAAAAACTAACCCTCTTGTCCTTAGAAATTAATGACTACAATAACAGCCTATTCCTCAAACCTACATCTTTTCAGATCTCTTCTATGTTAGTGGTCTCTGTAAGACGGCCACAATGTCCCTCCCACACCTCCGGACCTTACCGAGGCCCGGAGATCTGGGAAGAGCAGTGTAGCCATCTCACAGAGACTACCTTGTTAGCAGCACCAAATAAAATGCACAAAGCCCACTAAGGAGAATTCATTTATAGTAAACTTCATTTTTCTACTTTTAGATTTCGTAAGCTTGGGGAGAGCTAATCGTTCCCCTAGGCCATACGAAGGGAGCGATTTTTTGCCCTTCTGCATTTTTAAGAATGCCAGGCCTGGGCGGACATTATGAGGTAGTAACAACACTTTCAAAGTTAAAACAATTATGAGAGTGACAGAGAAGAGAAATAATGTCTACGTTGATAAAACAAGGTCGTGGTATCGTTTCAAGAACTTGAAGCGATTTGCATTAAATATTGTTCTGTGTTAGTACAACAGAACCTGGTATCATTTCATGGAACGCTTTTTGAGAGCGCGTTCCAAGAAATGTTACCAGGACTTGGTTTTATCTACACAGAAAAAAACATAATTCTGATCGCTTCAAGTTCTCTTGAAGTTTATGCTTCAACTTCTATAGCTGTACTGCATGCTTTGTTAATAAAAAAAAATAAAAATGTTGGTTAGAAACAAATGGAACGTCAAAACATGCTAATTGACCGCCCTCAATCGCTGCACTAGATTTACCAGCTAAATTAAAGAAAATCTTGTTTGCTCTGGTCGTGTCTTGTCCTCTCACGTGGACTCACCAAGCGTCCGTCTAACCGTGGAATTCAAGAGCACAAAAGAGCAACCAGCTCCTTCTGGGAGTGGAAACACCTTTTGTGAGAGGACTGCCTCTCACATTGTCCCCACTCGACGGAACCAGGACGGAGACAAGACCAACAATCAAGAGGAAGAAGAAACCATCTACTAAGCGCCGGAACACCCGTCGCCTAGTCGAGTTCCCCGAGAAAAAGGAAGAGAAGGCGAAGAGGAATGCAGAGAAGGCCACTACCGTCTCCCCACCTCAGACTTCGGTGACGTCCACCAAGACCGCAATTCCTTCTCCTCTGGGAGCAGAGTTGGAGGATGGGACTGTAACTAGAGTGGATGAGGCGGATGTGGAAACTGGTTCTTCACCCCCCTCTCTCTCTCTCTCTCTCTCTCTCTCTCTCTCTCTCTCTCTCTCTTCAACCTCTTCCCTCACCCCTGAAACCTGAAGGTTGAACGAAAAAGCAGATGCGGGCTACAGAGCATCAGAAGTCATAGCAAGAAGCCAACAAGAAACGAGAAGCGGGCAGGAAGAACTTCTCATAGGAGTGATAAGACCAATCTCGCCCATCGCTACCCCGTCTTCACGTGCTAAAAGTCTATCCATTTCACCGACCAGGAAAACGATAACAAGCACACGTACCATCCAAACGCCGTTAACACCTCCCAAAGTTTTGTTTTTTCTCCTTCAACGCAGCGTCAGGCACCAACACAAACGGGCGTCACAAGGGACGAAAAGGGGTTGCATAATCGCACATCGTCCCTGCGCGCGTTCGACGCGTTAAAACCATTCTTCTAGAGAATAACACTAACACTTGGGCTGTACATTTAGAATTGTTACGAAAACAAAACAAACAAACAAAAATGTTTACTCAAAACAAATTAGAATATAACAGAGAAAAGTGCTGGAGAAATGTCCGCGTTTCGAAAAAACAGCCTGGGAAAATGTTCGATGGGGAATTGTTCGCCCACCATATGGGGTAATGTCCGCCTGGGGAAATGTCCATTAGATAAATGTCCACGCGCCTTTTGCCCACTCTCCCATAATTAATAACACTAATAGGTGAATCATGCTTGCGTATAACAGCCGCGGGGTGTGAGTGAATATCATTTGGAGATTGCCAGTATCATACAACTTTCTTATCAACACCACAAAAAGTGAATAATACTGGTCTCCTGAGGCCTTTTGATCAGACTAATCTTGACACAACGGCAAGTACGGGTCTACCGTATTGTCGACTGATGGGCGAGAAACGCACCGGAATTTTCACCTTCTCTGTGTCTGGTTCACATACTTCTTAGGTTTTATCCCCCTTGGAATCATAACTTCGAGAGCCTTCTGTTACAGGTCTTCACCGTTATTGTGAGTTCTCCTCCTTGAGCTCAGCTTCCTCGAGAAGACGACTTCTTAGTTTTCTGGTATCAAGCCAAAATCCTACTCAAACTAAACCACTCGCTTTGACAGGAAACGCTACAACTATGAATATATTAGATCTCATACTTTCAGTACATGCTCATGCACAGTTCGCCAGTGAAAAAGCGACACTGTCGACGGAGATTACTGTTCACTGGCGAACTGGAGGGGGAGCGGTGGGTCAGTAGGTTGCAAGCCGAGAGGTCATCGGTTCGAATCTCCTCTGCAGCAACCGATCTCTGTCTTTGGGCAAGACGCTTCACCCTCCCTCCCCCCTCCAATTGCCCACGTGGTGGCACGGTGGTGTTGTGTACTAAGGCGTACTGCACGTCGATGGTGCACTTGTCTTCAACTGATGCTAACCCTGCTTGTGTGAAGTTAGTATGTTGGTGAGCCTGACAGTTGCTCGCCGTTGCTCGGTGGTTCTCTCCGGCTTCCTCCACCTGTAAAACTGTCCGACACGATGTGACTCTGGCTGTAGAAAGTGTTGTTAAACCCCAATAAACATATAAATACCCGACGAACTATGTGCGTTTTTTTAAACTTATTCATCTGTTTAGGGATGCGAATTATCAGGATTTTTCCTGAATGCAGGATTCTTACTGAGTTAGACCAAATGCGGTATGCATCCGGGGACTATTATAATCCCTGATGGGTACGGGTGTGGGATGGGAAAATCTCACCCGAGGGCAAGATATTTGGGCCAGACACGAGGCTTGCCGAGTGTCTGGACCAAATATTTTGTCCCGAGAGTGAGATTTTCCCATCCCACACCCGTACCCAACAGGGATTATTTTTCTCCCCCCCCCCCCCATCATACAGCGTTTACGTTAGCCAGAGGTAATGGGCGGTCACGTGCTGATATAGTCAACTCATTTGGTATTCGTTGTTTTGAAAAACTAATGACACCATCGGAAAGAGCATGCAAAAGTTATGTATCTACCAAAGATATATACCACGAAATCAATTAGGAACTGTGGCATCTTGGGGTTTGAAGAGTTTTAGAGCATCGAACTTTGATCACACGGCATTCTGATGACGTCAATACGAATTAGTTTGTAGCAAGAAACTGATACGATATGCATAACGTCATAATAACGTTGTAAATGTATAACGTCACGTGGTGGGGTGGGATACATCTGTCTCTCCCTGCTATCTCACCCTGGACAGATGCATATTACATATGCAGTGTGTGTGTGTGGGGGGGGGGGGGGGAAGAACATTCTTGAAAGCTTTGTATGCTAGAGACTGTTGCCATCAAGAAGGCTGCAGCTTTCATGGAAAGTCCTTTGTTTGCCCTAGATCCTTGGCCAGAAATGGTGTGATAAAATAAACTTCGGGATTGTTTAGAGCGGGTCACTTTCAACGCCTGTTGTATTGCTTGTGTGGACAGGTGGTCCTTAACCTTTCATAAACTATATTGCGTGTATTGAAGAAACTTGACGAAAGTACATATACATCTCTATAGTTGGAACACATCAAAACATTTCAAAAAAGTTTTTAAACATCCCATAATTTGGGCACAATTATATTATTTGAGCACGACGTTTACCGCCGCTAGTTTTAGGGAAATTTAAAGCCTGCTCTTATTTTAAAGAGACTAGAAAGGGATTCACGTGATACATTAGCATGAAACAAAATGTTTATATCTATAAAATTATCCCATCTTTGTTTCTAATAAATTAAAGGCTCTTTTAGTACTGCGATTATTAAAGCGGACAAAGTATTTCACCCTGATCGAGACTAAGTCGTGATCTGATCGAAATTATTTGACTACTCTCTTTCCCACAGAACGATAGAGTGTTACGTGTCAAAAGAAATCCCAGAACATTTAATCGCGGATGCTTGTTTGTTTGTCTTTCTTGTTTGTGTCATGGCACGGATGTGCCTCATCGTCTGCTTCAAAGGGTCTGGTGTTTCAATTCCTGACGCACCAATAATGCATTAATGATAAAAATCTGAATCACCATAAGGAATGTCTTGTTTGAAAAGTGAAATAGCTATTTTTAGAACAAAATGGCCGATTGCGGTATTTTTAGAAAACCCCAAAAATGGTATCATCTCGTCTCGGTGATATACACCATTGTGTCAAGTCTCAAAACGTCTGACACGACGAATTACTTGAGTTATGGTGATGTTTGTTTCATGTCTACAGACAGACGGGCGGACATTTTCCAACCTCTTAAAAGCAAGCTTCTTTCATAAACCATTTAAAGTTGAGTATGTAATCATTAACCCCTTGAACTATAGTGGTATCTTCCATTCCAGTTCAATGGCAGCAATTAGAAGAGTCCATATTCATTATTTGGGGTAGACCAATCAATATTTTGAACGTGCAGCCTCGGGGCTGCACGTTGAAAATATTGATCGGTCTACCCTACACATTTACTGAAAAGCCATCCTATTTAATGACGTTATGACGTATCATGTTGCTGGCCGGAAAAATGGCCGCTTGGGTTCAAAGAGTTAAACATATACTACCAAGCACGCGGATCTAGAAATGTATAACATATGTTCTAAACTGGTTTATGTTTGCTACAAACACCATGTCTCATCATTTATAATGGACAGGTCTCGAGTTGATTATGACTGTGACAGATCAATTTGCCTCGTCGTGCACTGGTAGGGCAGACTCCTACTGCCTGTCTGATAATTGTTGTTCAAACACTTCCACATTTGGATAAAGCTCTCAGAGATAAATAAATATCTATCCATCTATCAGAGATGGTTACTAGCTTGGTGATATGTGAGTCGGCCAGACCTAGAAATTAGTCGCGGCAATCGGCAACGTTTTGACAAAAGCTGTCTTCCACGTCTTTTAACCAGGTCATTGTCAAATGTCCTAGCTAATTACACTGAATATAGACTCCTCTTTTGAATAACACATCTGATTTCGAAAACACCTACAAAGCTTGTGAACTCAAGTGAGCTCTGTCAGAAAAGTATATTTGGTTAAGTAGTAAACTGCATTATGGGAAATATTTACTGCTGACATCTTTGCTATTTTGACATCTGAGTGCAGAGAGTTAAAAGTCACGCAGGTCTCTTGGCTAAATAGGTATGTACACATAAGATCCATTTTGGACAAATTCATATCATGGCCAGGAGAAGATGAATCATCCCGCCTCCACCCCAATATCTGACGTTATTTCCGTGTCCGAGTTCAATCAATTATCATATTTGTTCGACAAGATGGCTCACATTTCTGTCATCACAGTCAAAGTCCTTGCAGACCCGAAACTGCCCGGTACCAAATGTTTAGCAATTCTGGATATTTTAGTGCCAAACAAAGTGTTTTGGTGCCAAAACGCTAATGTGAGGTGATGGACTGTTTTTTTTATTCGCTGTGTGAGCCAAAAAAATCGGGTTTTGAAAAATGATCTAGAAATTATTTCAAGGGTGAACGGACAATTGGTCACGGAAAAAATCGGCAGAACTTGAAAGTTCTGACAATATCCTCTGCCAGCAAAAAAGGGTAAACGGTGTCACCGAAGATACATGTATATCCTTTTCCTTGTAGCAGAAAAAATAAAATATTTTTTTTTGTTTCGTCATCGAGCTGCAGTGGTTTTTCTTCATAATTAAAGGGACCTTTTGTGGAGCCAAAATTTTAGTCATCGGTGCCAAATCAAAATATTTAGTACAACTGGCTGAATTGGCACTGATCACAGTGCGTTTCAACTCTTTGAACCCTTGTTGTCTGGAATAGTATCGTCTGTGTATACACTTACACTGAGTTGGGTCAGGTCATTGTCATTATGCAGGGAGGATTAAATAATAACTGCGGTCTGCATTATTTTATCATCAATGCCCCGAAAATATACCGCTTATAATAAGACAAAAATGGGACGAAATTATGCATTAGACCGAAAAATCGGTCTTACGAGTTCAAAAGGTTAAATTCATACGAAAACAGAATGCCAATTATAACCTTATCAGCCCATCGCTTCCATCGAATCCCATGTGCAACACCATCAACTTGCAATGGCATATACGGCCATTTTGTTTCTTTCTGATACAAGTATCCAACCTTGCCTGGTACAGTGTGTGCAGCACGCGTTCCTTTGATTACATCGACTTAAAGTATTTAAATTATGAATGCTTTAATGAATACAGAACACACTTTGTGGCACAAGGTTATGGCCATGTTAACGGTTTTTTACTTCGTCTGTGCAGACGTGTACCACATGCGGAGATGGTAATTGCCTGACTACAGAAGTGAGATTAATCAGATATCGCGGAAAATTCCCCCAAGAATAGTAATGTTTTCTAATTAACTCATTAAAACCCGGAGCAGTATTTACTAGAAGACGATATGGTTTCTCAAATTTACCTTTTCACCTGACGACTTCTGCACCAGTGGAATAAATAGAGGATATGAAATGAGTGTTTTTCTCATATGATATTTATGAAACGAGTCAAAGAATTTTCCGTTTGGGCGAGCCTCTGGCGAGCCCCAAACGATAAATTCAGACGAGTTTCATAAATATCATACGAGAAAAACATTTATTTCATATTCTATTTATCATATGATACACATATGCACAAATTAACGACTTAGTAGACTTTTTAACCCTTTACCTAATGTGTGTTGCAGACGACACTTGGAAAAAGCATCACCATATAACTAATAATTTTCATTTTTTGCTTCCAAAACATAGGTTATGATCCCTCATTGGAACGAGCGCCATGCGCTCGTTCCAATGAGGGGGTCATAACCTATGTTCTGGAAGCAAAAAATGAAAAAGTTTCCTATATAGCACTGGCCGGTTTTGGTCTTATGTTAGGTAAAGGCTTAGTGCAATATAACTCAACCTAAATAGGACATATAACGTAAATTCTCCCTACTCAAATTATGCAAATTTGACCCAGTTGTATTTTGTTCAGCCAATCAAACTGTCCGTATTTGAAATTGACCAATGCAATCTTTCAACCCCAATTATGCAAATTATGAAAATATGTCCCAGTTGTATTTTGTTCAGCCAATCAAGTTGTCTAGTTTTGAAATTGACCAATGAAATCGACGGAAGGCTTCATTTATCACTGAGTAACATGAAAGCAAAATATCAAATGTTTTAAAGTGAACAAAACGGGCGAGTCATAGGATAAAAACAATTTAGCACCTAAGTAATTTTCTTTGCCCGTCGTGTACTGTATCTCTGGAATATAATACCTTTAACATCCCAGTAACTATGTAAGATTATGTCCCTTATCTCTGAACGCCTCCCACCCCATCCATTCCTTACAATCTCCAAATAAAATATGATGAGAAACAGGAAGTACAAGAAAAGCCATTAGATCAAGCGACGGGGCGCACGGTGCGTGGGAGCTTTCCTGGTGAAACGAAAGCGATGGATGTCGAGAAGAAGGTGGAATAGTCCATCATCACTTCCTCACCTCTTCCTACCCTCTACCCATCCAACAGCCGATCCTTTCGCCGAAGGAGCTGGTGTATACGGAACGTTCTATGGAGTCTGAGGCAGATATGGGGTTGCCCTCTCCTTATTCCCTGCTGTTCATTCACCGGTTCCGTCCTGTGGACCTAGTAAAGCCCGACCAACCGCAACCGAAAGCCCTGGATACGATGACTCAAGCAGTGGCACGCGTTGCTGAGACAGTTGGTCACATCAGAAACTTCTGTACTGCAAAGAATCTACACCGACCAACTGATGGCATAATTCACACTTCGGGGGGGGGGGGGGGGGGGGGGGGGGGGTTTGATGAGATGACCAAAACCGCAATATATCAAAAGAAATAGCCAAAATAGAAAAAAACAAATGATTAAACTCTTTCCGGAACCTATTTCACCAATCAAGGTCCCGGCAAAGAAGAAAAGAGATAAGGCGATCGAAATGCCGATAACCAAGACCAGCAACAACCGGGCCCACAGGGGCGTCTCCGAAGCCATGAACAAAATAAAATTGCAATGGGGTTTGAAATGTAGCCGTATCTAGTGTGGTCGCATATCTCTCCCCATGTGCCATCAACACCTAAACCAACACACAATTTATAAAGTGATAGCGATTTTAAGGCTGAGTCAGAACATATTTCAGCTGTCTAAACGTATAGTGGCGGAGGCGGAGCTACTACGTTTAAACAGCTGAACTAACTCAGAACTCCTACACGATATGAACGCGACTGTAGAAAGTGTGGTTAAAACCCCATAAACGAACAAACAAAGCCAGGACACCAAAAACGACCTTTCATGACAAAACTTCATTCAAACTAATGAAAATATTACAAACTGGAAGCATGACCGGCAATTTCGGTTGCAAAAGACCACCAGAGGAAATGTTTCGTTTCATCTCTTGTGAGCACAGGAGCGTAGCCAGGATATCAATGTTGGGGGCAAGAGTAATATCTAGGGGGCTAGTTCAGCGATCTGAACGTAACGGCTATCCCCCTAGAAATGGAGGCGAGCACAAAACGGAACCCCCCTCTCACTGGAGTGAGGCGGCTCCTCCCCCGGAAATAATTTGGAATTTCGAGACAAAAAACGCAATTTCCTTGACTCTGAGTCCTTTTGTATCCATAATATTTATTTATTTATTTATTGGTGTTTACGGTCACATATTTCTGCACAATGGCTAATCATGACCACGACAGTTTTACGGGTGGAGGAAGCCGGAGTACCCGGAAAGAACCACCGAGCAACGGCGAGCAACTGTCAGCTCTCCAACATACTAACCCCACACAAGCACGGTTAGCATTGGTTGAAGACAGGTGCACCATCAACGTGCAGTACGCCTTAGTACACAGCGTCACCGTGCCCCCACGTGGGCAGTGGGGGTGAAGTGTCTTGCCCAAGGACACAACGCGATTGCCGCAGCTGAGATTCGAACCGCGGACCTCTCGGCTTGCAGCCTGCACCTCTACCTACTGAGCCACCGCGCCCCTTGTATCCATAAACTATAAGTTGTGAAAGGCATCAACAAATAGGCCACATCACCGGGGTGGGGAGGGGCATGACTGAAACTGGGAGGAGCATGTGCCCCTCAATCCACCCCACCCCCACCCCCGGCTACGCCACTGTGTGCCCCTCATTTATTTTAAAAAATAAGACGTAACTGTTGTTGTGGTGATGTAATACAGACACTGAGAACTCATTTAATACCTCGCTCAAGATCCATCTTTTCAGGCAAGTTTTTTTTTTATGCTGGTAATTTCATAGCTTGCCAATTCGTTTTTTTCTGTTTGTGTTTTTTTTTCTGTTTTGCGCCGTTTACGAGCATATATACGTTCGCAACGCTGGGCAAAACACACAGCTGGGCTTTTATTACAAAGCCTGATAGCAACATGTGTATTCACGGTTTTAAAAAAGTATTATTATTTTATCATTATGAAAATAGTTTGTCCTTGGTTACAAGGTGTGAATTGAAATTGTATCACACATAGAACACCAAGGGATCTTTTAAAGGTGTAGTGACAAAGTTTTTGATGTTTTATTCATGTACACCATATATGAAATGTTGAAAAATTCAGCTGCACGCACGTTTTTTTGTGACACTCATCGTCAGTAAACGATAATGATAGGGACCTGCGAATCGGAGATTTTCGATTCGAATCGAATCACTTTTATTATGTGAAATTGAATCGAACCTCGAATCGGATCAGTGGCGTCTTGAAGAGGACGGATGGAGGCTGGGGTGCTATAAACCTGAGTATTTTTTAAGCAATGTCTGCTGGGCGACATAGATCTCTAAAAAGCACCCATCCATTACATTATGGTTTCTCAAAAAATGGTAAGTTCTCAACTGATTCAAAATTGGTCATGCATTTCAGTCTAAATACAAAATTGTATATTACCAATATTTTTAACCCTTTACCCAACGCAGACGATATCAAAATTTATTATTTTAAATATCATTTTTTCAAATTTTTCAAAACATTTCAACAAAACCATATCATGTGACCCCTCGTTGGAACGAGCTCGACGAGCTCGTTCCAACGAGAGGTCACATGATATGGTTTTGTTGAAATATTTTGAAAATATTTTTTCAACTGCTGAATTTGCATATTACGCGGGGCGGATTCGGGCGATTCGTTGGGTAAAGAGTTAAAAAATAAATAATACTGATAGTTGCATAAATGTCATTACAAATAACTAAATGAAATCACACACTCTTACATGTACAAAAACATCACCCATGTTTGAGTTTGAATTTAAAAATTCAACAACCAGTGTACTACACTCACATCACCCATGTACTGCACTTATTGTTAAATTTTTAAATTCAAACTCAAACATGGGTTATGTGAGTATAGTCGTGTACTGCATGTGTACATATACAAAATTAAATGCAAAAAACTTCCCCAGTAATTACAATAAACTAAATACTGTTCTGATTGCACGTGTTTCAAGCAATAACTGGCACATGTGCCTGTGGAAAAACTGTTGCAAACCATTGAGAAGAGTCCAATCTGCAGAAAGACGACTGTTTATGAATATCTGACAATGTACATATGTACTCCACTTCATTACTTGTACACTACAACATAAAAAACACTACTGTAACAGAGAAAGCTTTGGTAGCATTTATTTTGTACAAAAATACCTTGTCGCCCAGTACCTTGAAAACTACTGTTACTGGGAGACAAATATTCATCACTGGACGACATTTTATCGCCCAGTGATAATGTTAAAAAATACTCACCTATAAACCTGATTTGTTCCGACTATGACGACTCATGTCCCGACTGATAAAATAATCCAACTGTATTATCAAGGCATGCCTTCGTAGAAGGCATGCCTTGATGATATAGTTGGAATACTATCCTGTAAGGATTATATTTCATCGTCGACATTGCTTGGAAATCTTAAATTTGCGTTTAACATTGGTAGGGACTAGTGATACTGAAATTAGCATGGTCACTAGTGCAGATGTTATTTATGTTAATGCAGCTGAAGTTACACTTAGTCTGTTATTTCAGCATTATTTATGTACGATTTCCATCCCAACAATACGTTTTGTGAGACAATGAAGCTGATTGATACCAAGCTATATTCCGATGAAAACGATTCGAGAGGAAACGAGTCTGGCAGCCGACTTCGAATCGAACCGAATATCAACTTAAGATTCGAAATCGAACCGAATCTTCGCAGGGCCATATATAATGCACTACAACAGTTTAATCTTATTTTCAAAATAAATGTGTCGCAAAAGATGAAGCGAAAACTCTTCCTCTGGTAGTCTTTTGCAAGCGAAATTGTAGGTTCCAGTTTGAAAAATAAAAAACACTGAAGGCAATTGGGTCAACCGATTTTGGCTGCCGGTGTCGCGTTATTTTTGTATCTTGAATTGAATCCAATGATGTCATGAATCTTTGCTTCAAACCCACATGTATTTGTTTCATGTCACGATTTTCCTTGTTATTCTTTCACCATTAATCGTTTCAAGCATTTTGTTGACATCCCGATGACCTTGACGTTACTTCAGAATCCCGGATATAACATAAGGATTAATGATTCATGGACAGTTCACCACCTGGGCAAATCGGTACTGGCAGTTTGGAATGTTCGGTGCCTGGGAGTATTTTCATTACTTTGAAATTTGGTTATGATCTGTCGTTATTTTAAATGGCAACCTTTTGGCCATCACTTTTTAATAACTTCACTTACACCACGATTGATGTGTGTATTCGGAGTTACCAGATATAATACAGGCATTGAGAATGTCTCAGATACGTGGAATCCGAACTATGTGTGCAAACACCATGTAAGAAAGCACCTGATTGGTCGTTACGCATCTGATTGACGTTATGTCGCGAAGGAAATGTTTTGACACAAAACTGCGCTTACACGAAAGTAAACAGACCGCAGAATGTGATAAGCAAGAAAGTAAACAGACCGCCGAATGTGATAAGCAAGAAAGTAAACAGACCGCCGAATGTGATATTTTTCTTTAATTTTCATAAACTTTTTCATTTTTTACCTAAAAAAAAAACATGTAAAAATTTAGTTATTCAATAATTTTGTTTGCAAGTGTCGCCTGCTTTTCATGTTTAACCCTTTACCCAACGTAACGGCCAAAACCGGACAGCGCTATTCTCAAAAATCTCCAATTAATTTTCATTATTTTTTCATTTTTTGTCTCAAAAACATAGGTTATGACCCCTCGTTGGAACGAGCTCGACGAGCTCGTTCCAACGAGGGGTCATAACCTATGTTTTTGAGACAAAAAATGAAAATATTTTGAAAATTAATTGGCGATTTTTGAGAATAGCGCTGGCTTTTTTTTGGCCGTTACGTTGGGTAAAGGGTTAAACATGAAAAGCAGGCGACACTTGCAAACAAAATTATTGAATAACTAAATTTTTACATGTTTTTTTTTTAGGTAAAAAATGAAAAAGTTTATGAAAATTAAAGAAAAATATCACATTCGGCGGTCTGTTTACTTTCTTGCTTATCACATTCGGCGGTCTGTTTACTTTCTTGCTTATCAAAAAATAGTTATTCAAGAACTTTTTTGGCAAGTGTCGTCTGCTTTTCATGTTATGTAAAGGGTTAAGTAAAAGGTTAAAATTGTTAGTTTAATTCACTTATCTCAAGTTTAATCGTGGTATAAATGGAGAAATCAACTTAGGTGGGGAGCGTGGCGAATCAACGACCCTTGTTGGAGATTTTCCTGTACTGCACGCGCGCCTTCGGCAGGTCGTTGATTTTAATCCCCCTGTACTTCAACCTCCTTGTGTTCTGTCTCAATAATGTCGTATTGACATTTTTGCAAATGCTACGAACTCAAAAAGATGGGGATAAATTACAATACAAAGGTCATATAGATGAGGGTTTTTTTAAAAGCTGGAGGTGGTGTCGTGTTTTCGTTTATTAAAAGTTCCAAAAGGAAACTTGAATTTTTATAGCGAGCTAATTAGAAGCAGCTGCTTCATAGATAATCTGTCACTGAGAATACCTATTTCTATCACACCTAACAACACAAATTAAGCGCCCAATTTAGCTTTTTGTTTTTACAGTAACTTGCATGTTTGTACTCTTCCCAGGAAAAAGATAGCAAATCTTATCACCAAGGCTTTTATATTAAAGGAAATGGCAGTGTCTATATCATATGTCACGATGCGCCCACTGTTGATAAAATGAACGGAAACAAGTTACAGAACATCAAAAGATTGTGAAAGTGTCGCTTTCTTATGTTTGAATGAGTTTCAAAAGAGAATACTGGCAAACGTTCAAACTGATTGGGGGAAATTTGTAAAGAGTCAGCTTTTGTATTTTTTATACTTCTCCACAGAAAAATGCCTTAACCCTTTACCTAACATGAAAAGCAGACGACACATGCAAAAAAAAACATTCTTGAATAACTATTTTTTTTTCATTTTTTGTCTCAAAAACATAGGTTATGACCCCTCATTGGAACGAGCTCGACGAGCTCGTTCCAATGAGGGGTCATAACCTATGTTTTTGAGACAAAAAATGAAAAAAATAATGAAAATTAATTGGCGATTTTTGAGAATAGCGCGGGCCGGTTTTGGCCGTTACGTTAGGTAAAGGGTTAGGTTTGTGAAATACAATACGTGGAGAGTGGATTGTAACTAAATCACCTGCGAAGTGGAGTTATCACCCAAACTATAACTACTAAATTTTGTACATATAGACAAAAAACACAAGCAATGTTTCAGCCACTGGGTTAACCCGGAGGTCCATTGGTTGAAACTGTGCCTGTGCTTGTTATGCTTTGCAACAAATTTGCAATTATTGCTTGGGTGGAATCTCCACTCTGAGGGTGATTTAAGGATAATACACTCTCCACGTACTGTAATACCCACATCGATGATAAAATTCATTAACATTTCGAAATTTCAATTTTTATATGAAATTCCTATACCCTTAGTGTTAACTTTACTCACAGCTTTAGGAAATTAAGAGGAGCTAACTTTTTTTTGTAAATATCACCCAATGACGAAAATTGTCAGCCATGACCAATGTATTTGAAATCGTACATCCTATTGTGGAAATGGTATAATAAATGTCTAACTCTGTGTCCGCAGTTCGCGTTTATGTGGTAGTTATACCACGGACCTAATATAAGGTTTATTCCCAACAAGACGAATCCCAACAAGACGAATGTACAAAATGGTCATCCCAACAAGACGAATTTAATTAAAATGACTATATAACCCATTTATTTTGAGGTTTTCCATCATAAACTGCTAACATGGCTTATTTTTTGGACAAAGAGATTTCAATTAACTGGTTCAGTGTTGGAAGCTCATTTTGGGGCTTTATCCTGAAGTGTAGTTACCAGAGCTAAAAGGCGTCGTATTCTGTGGATGCACTTCGATTAATTTTTGATGTGATATTATTAAGTCTGGGTGGATTTGCCCTGTTACAGTTAATGGGAGAGTGCCTATAGGCACTCTCCCATTAATTGTAACAAGGCAATGGTGAGTGACATTATTGGGTATGAACACATATCCTACTTTTTGTAATTTCAACGATAGAAAAAACTCACATACTTTTTCAAAGTACTGACCGGGAAGTAATGTTATCACTCGGTCAGTATATTGCGGAAACTACTCTTGGGGGAAATACATGATGATTTAACCAACGTGGGTACGCAGGTCGTTGTTTCAATGCGACACATAATACGAATCTGATATAGTATTTTAGCTACTGAAACAGCAGTACAGGCAGTTTGGGATGCCTCTCAAAGAGTAAATCGGAGGCAAGTGATACATCACCCATCTGTAATGAAGATCAGTCGAGTGTTGACGAGTGATAGTAACGGCATGTTTCATTAAATGTACTTGCTTGCATGCTGTTCAGACTTTGACAAAGCTCTTCATTTAACTAGCAAGGCGCTACTTGTGTGCATGATGTACATTTGACATAATATCTGAGTATTTAACTAGTAAAGAGCTACACTATTTTTACCTCTATGTTACCTATGTAACAGGTCTGGGCATCATGAGGCATACTGTTCATGAATATTAAATTGTGTCGGTTTACTTTGCTTTATTTGTGCAGTGTGTAGTGCCATACCACCTCTTTTTGGTTGTGCAATAAAGTATTATTATTATTATTATTATTATTACATGGCCAGGTCGATAATGAGATTATTCCTATCATAACATAAAAGTCGGCCGGGGATATGGATGTCGTTAGACTATCTTGTCTTTTAAATGGGTTTCAACAGAGACTAGTAGTCAAACGTTAACTATTTTGGCGCGGAATAATCTGAGAAACAGAATTCTTAGCGCCTAATATTCATTAGGAATTTTACAGAAAGTATAGATTGTGAAGCGTTATTATTTCAAAAGATGTTCTAATAATCTCATTGACAGTTTTTCAAATGATTTTCTGTATATATTTAAATGACACCTTTATACTTTCAAGGGACGATATCGTTGTTCGTGGATAGGACATAAATGGAGCATGAAACATAGGAATACGTATCTTTGTTTAGCCCTTTATCCAACGAATCGGCCGCATTCGCCCGCGAATCATGCAACTTCAGCAGTTGAAAATATATTATGTTTTTCAACAAAACCATACCATGTCGCCCCTCGTTGGAACGAGCTCGTCGAGCTCGTTCAAACGAGGGGTCACATGATATGGTTTTGTTGAACTTTTTTGAAAAAATTGAAAAAAATGATATTTAAAATAATAAATTTTGATATCGTTCGCATTGGGTAAAGGGTTAAAAGCACTTAGAAACGGACACACACAGTTGGCTAAAATGACTACTGCAGTACCTTTCCGTGGTCTGCCGTCTGTCAACTTTAGTCGCCTGTCGCTCCAAAAGAGTTAAAACTGATTTGGGAAAAATTGTGAAAAAAGCTAGCTTCTGTATTTTTATACTACCCTACAGGAAAATGTCTAAGGTTTGTGAAATGATGCGCACATCGATAATACAAATTCGCTAACATTTCAAATTTCAATTTTTATATGAAATTCCCATGCCCTTAGTGTTAAATTTACTGACAGCTTTAGGAAATTAACTTTTGTCTGTTCATTATATCAACAGTGTGCACTTGTGACATATAATACAAACATTGTCCTTTCCATTAATATAAAAGTCCAAGAGGAGAGATTTGCTTTTAACTCTTCTGGGAAGAATAGAACATTACCGTAACAACACAGACGCTAAACAAAGGGACAAAGTAGACACTTGCTGTTCGCAGGTATGATACTGATAAATATTTTTAATGGCGGATTATCTGTGGACCAGTTTCTTCCAATTGGCTTGCCATAAAAGTCATATTTCCTTTTGTTACTTTTAATAAAGAAAACAACAAACAGCTCTGACAGCTGTCTGCTATTTCTGTCTATTAAAAGAAATAAAAGGAAACTTGGCTTTATTTTCTACTGAGGAAACAGGTGCACCTGTTCCCTCGGCAATTACTTGCTTCTTAATTGGACCATCCTCGCTCATCCAATAATTCCAGTGAGATAACTTCATCGAAAGTCGATTTTCTTGACGATATAAATCTGGAATGTAAGGAGCGCGGTGGCTCGTTGTTTGTGGCATTGGCCTTCCGACTGAAATGTCCACGATTTGATTTTGGGGCAAGGCATTTAATCTCGGTTGCCCACGTGGTGACACGGTGGCGCCGTGTTTCAAGGCGTGCTGCACGTCAATGGTGCACTGTCTTCAGCCAATGCTAACCCTGATTGTGTGGGAGTTAGTCCGTCGGGGAGTCTGAAAGTTGCTCGCCGCTGCTCGGTGGTTCTCTCCGGGAATTCCGGCTTCCGCCACCTATATATCTGCCTGACACGAAGTGACCCTGTCCATTAAAAGAGTCGTTAAGCCCAAATAAAAAGTCAGGGATGAAGGATTGCCAAGTGAAGAACTCAGTGAAATTATGCCCTTTACACAACCGTGTTGAATTTGTTTCCACAACAGTTACTGGTGGATTACATCGTCTTGTTATAACTTTCACATTTTGTCGGAAAAGCAGTTGGGGGAAGAATGAGAATTAAATTTTGGTGTATTTGATGATTTTTTTTCCATCACCTGGGGCAGGAATGAGAGCAACTTTAAAGGAGCAGCAATGTTGCAAGCGATCTGAACGAATAAACCCTTCGTTGTGTAAACTACAACTTCTGCCAGCACAAACAACTGTCAACGCACAAGCGGTGTCGTTTGTCTGTTGAATTCGGTCAGAATATACTTCGAAACAGCGCATACTCCACACACCAAAATCAGTTGGGTTAAATATCAACCCACGTGAACTGGGTTAAGTGAATATGAACCCAGTTGGGTTCATATTCACTCAACGCAGTTCATTTGGGTTAATTGTTAACTCTACTGATTTTGGAGTACGTGCATCCAGATAAAAATAAACCAGAGAAGCATAGTATATATAAATATATATAATGTAATATATATATGTGTGTTTCTTTGGATGGCACTGTTACCTTGCTTAGTTCCAATATAAAAACTGAACGGTTTAGCTTTTGTTTGCAGAATGAAAAATTATGGTCTGATGTTAGAGATAACGCCCCGATGCAGAATCTCCACAGGGAAGGTAAGTTTATTACTTGTTTATACCTTTGAACAAAGAGTTCACTCTTGACGTTGTGATAGAGTTTATACGCTGTTTTTGCAAGTTACTATTTGAAGATAGCAGGTGAAGAAGAAACGACAGTTCATAATTTAATTTAGTATTCAGAACCTAATCCGGGTCAAAATATTCATGACGAATATCTTCACATATTTATGTGTGAAGATGCGTATCCGTCAGTGAATTCAGAACGTATTGTTGTAACTTAATTTACGATTCACTGCATTAGGGAATACCGAAATTTACTTTTGCACCAATTCTGACATCTCATGGCACAATAACACAATTTATTATAGACCTATCAATCCCATCGAATCCTGATCGCCGGACCATACTGAGTGGTTTTCTGATTCTTTATTATATAACTATGATATTTGTACCCTAAATACCACTACTGTTTGACGATTTATCCAAACTGTCGGATCACACCAGGTGAGAATTTCCCGGATCAAAAATCCATATCACACTCCTACGGAAATTGCCGAGAATTTCCGTATGAATAACGTCGGACTATTTATCCGTTAAAAATTGACTTCGTAACTAGGGAAGCCGTGACACAGTTTGATTCAAGGGAATAAGTAAATCGAGGTAAGCAAATTAAGTTACTGTTAGTGTGTCAGTCATATAATAAACCTATCATCCTAACAGTGTGTTGATCCGTGTCGTAGTATCACGTGGAGTGGAGGTGACCAGATTGTCGGATCACACGAGCTGCCGCAAGCAGCTCGTGTGATGCGACAATCTGGCCACCTCAACTCCACGTGATACTACGACACGGATCTGGTTTATTTTTATCTGCCGCAGGCAGCTCGTGGGATCCGACAATCTGGCCACCTCAACTCCACGTTATACTACGACACGGATCAACACACTGTTATGATAATATGTATGTATCCGATGGGTGGTCTCAGAACGAGGACGGCACTGCATGCGTTACTCGAGTCCGTCCTGGTCACCTATCGTTTCTAGGTATGCCTTATTTGTGTAAATAAACACTAATAAACACTATCGAATAACCTGAATTTCTAATATTGTTCTTTACCAATTTCATATGTACTAACCCATATTCATCACAAAAAAGATCTTTATTTTCTTACTTTATTGTTATTTTAATGCATGAATCTGAAACCGGTGTAGAAGGATCTGTTGTGTGGTTGAAACAAAATGTAGTTCTAGCTACAATCGCACGTTATTTACCCTTATATTGACTTCTCGTGTGAAAGGCGAATTTCCATAACGGCATAGAATAAACAGATCATTATAACAGTAAAGTGATGTGGTTTGTAGTTTTCCGTCTCGTCGACGAGGTCAGATCGCCGGATCACACTTGCCGCCTTCGGCGGGACGTGTGATCTGGCGATCTGACTTCGTCAACTCGACAGAATACGACAAACCTGATCACTTTACTGTCATAATAATCTCCATATGTCGCTGTTCTTTTTAATATAATACTATAAACACAACATATAACTATATAACAAATATACGTGTAATGGTGACTTTACATACCACCTAATGCCATATGCTTACCGAAAGCGTGAAACGACGCTGTGGAGTTGTCGAAACCCTTTCGTCCCAAGACAAGAGGTTGGGATAATTCTGAATTCCAGGTTTAGTTTAAAAAGGGGAACCTGAAAGACAAGAATGGCTAAGTGGGCGTCGTCGAAAAGGTTCTATTCTTCCTTGGTGGAGATTTTATCATTGGAGTATTGTTAGAAGGCTGCTCGACTGGTGTAGACTAGTTCTTGCAGCCTTGACTTCCACATTATATAGCCTCTATTCTTTTATCAGTTTCCTTGTGTAAACCAACATTGACGAAGCACCTCGCCAGTGGGACGACGCCAGTAAGGAGGGCGAGAAGTGTTTGAACTAGATGGTTTGCAGAAACTAGTTTCATTTTGGCCCGAAGCGAAGCTCATCTGTCACGTCTCTATCCGTTGTTCGTCCCCCAAGTCGAGACAGAGAGCAGGAGATGAGGAAACATTACTGGCCCCACGTATCTTCCATCATTTCCATCGTCTTTCTCGTTTCCAGGAATTCGTCCAAGCGCGGACGTCTTGTTGCAGAGTTGATAGGCTCTTCTTTTAATATTCTCCCTGGACGTGGGATCGGCAGACGGCCATCCATATTCAAATCCAGCAAGGCAGGCCTTATATTATCCAGAGCGTGGGAAAGCGCTCGTTGACAAGTCTATTCGTAACGAAAACAACTGGTTTATAGTTTTCAGATTTACCTTTGTTCGAATTTTATAGCACTAATACCTTATGTTATGAGCTATACCCGGCAGAGAACATAACACGGATTGCGCTGTGTGCAATTAACCCTTTACCTAACACGAAAAGAAGACGACACTTGCAAACAAAATTATTGAATAAATAATTTTTTTCATCTTTTTGCGTCAAAACCATAGCTTATGACTCCTCATTGGAACGAGCTCAATGAGCTCGTTCCAATGAGGTGTCATAAGCTGTGGTTTTGAGACAAAAAATGAAAAAATATAATGAAAATTGAATGGTGATTTTTATGAATAGCGCTGGCCGGTTTAACCGTTACAATAGGTAAAGGGTTAAGATAAAAACAGTTGTGTTTTTTTTTTATAATTTTTCCTAACAAACACAAAAAACTAAACACTTCGATTGTCGACCAGCTGCCCGTTCGACATTCTGCCGTTTCGACGAGTCGTCTAGGCAATCAGTTGTCTTTCGACGAGTTGTCAGACAGCTTATTCGGTAACATGTGCAGACTTATCATTTTAGGGCCTTTCTCTGTTTGGGCTTTTATCTTTTGGCATGTGGCGCTTTTAATCATAAAGCTTTGTATTACATACAGGTCTCAAGTTGCTTTCAGAGTGAGTATGATTGCATCATCGTAACAAATTAATAGTTGGATATTCGCTTGTGTTGCCACTTTACTGGTGCTTCTTCAAACGTTTATGTAGGAAATGTCGCTTATGTGAAAAAAAATAATAGCAATGTTCAGTAGTAGCCCGCTGTCTCGCTTTGTATAGACCTGTCATTGCAAAAACGTTCTCTTCGCGGCTGGATCGTGTTAGGGTTGCCATTTGGTCGCGTTACATTTACACCGGTGGGTCGGGAGTTTATAAAGTAAAGACAGAATCAAATAAGGCACACGGAAAAAATAGCACCTGAGCTGCATTGTATTTGCGATTCTTTCTCGACAGATGCGATTCTGTGGTGTTGAGGGAAGATAATTTCGACCATGCCGCGACAAAGTCGCACTCTGATCGCGATTTTCTGTCCGCTTTTTTGTATTGACTGTACTGTACTGCAAAATTCAGGTTAACCCTTTACCTAACACGAAAAGCAGACGACACTTGCAAACAAAATTCTTGAATCACTACTTTTTTCATTACTTGTCTCAAAAACAAAGATTATGACCCCTCTTTGGAACGAGCTCGTCGAGATCGTTCTATAAAGGGGTCATAACCTATGTTTTGAGACAAAAAAATTTTAAAAAATAATGAAAATTAATTGGCGATTTTTGTGAATAGCGCTGGCCGGTTTGGGTCGTTGCGTTAGGTAAAGGGTTAACGGCTTTGCTGAATGATTCAAAGGATTTTCCGACAGACAGTATTCTACGTGGCAGATATCAACTTTTAGTTAGCCACCACCTGTTGCACGTCATCATCTCTCGACTGCATTGGGTGCTTCAGTTGACTTTTAATCGCGTCTAGACTTCCGTCGCAATGGATATAGGAGTTTTGAAAAAAAATGGCTCATGCTCCTTCGTGACTTGCGATTTGTGATCGCCAATTCATCAAGATCGCTCGAATGACTCAAGCTTGGGGAATGTGCCCGGGCACGGACCAGTAAAACAATCGAAATTGCGGAAGACTCCAAAGTAAAATATCCAGGTAATTAATCTTAGAATGTTTTAAAATGATCACACAGTCGCACAAAATGAACATCAATATGTTTACGGCGCATTTATTATAATGATATAGACAATTATAAATGCTGGCCCGAGGCAACACTTTTAGCTTTACAATAAACAGGTAATTTTTTCACAAGATTGTTTGTTGGTAATTGTTCAGTGTTGGCTCTTATAGAGACATCAAACTTGCTTTGCTTCTCAAATGCTTATCGATGCGTAATGATATGCATCGCCTTTGTTAAAAGAAGCCGGTAGCTTTGTAAGGCCTTTTAAGTAATGCTGACATGACTTTTCACAGTTAATTTAACACCCTTTTCGTGAGGTTCGCGGAAGGTAGATTGCATTCAAAGGCGGGAAAGTACTAGAGAGTGACTTTTTCATGAAAGATAGAAAGAAAAGTCTTTACAGATCCTTAGTTAATACCCAGGAAACCCCTGGGGATATGAGGAGATGGGGTAAAATGGAAAATAGGTGTGGAGAACAGTAATCGAAATCTGACGCAGGTATATTTTCATGTCTACCGCTCGCGCAGTTTTATTCCCACGGCAATGTTTTTTTTAGGCGTGCCGAGTTTCAATCGTTTTCGATATCGCCTTATCTCGGAACCTCCGCCAGCTCTCTTAGCGGAGGATAAAACAGAAGTGGCAATAGGCCTATCTTTGATCGTCAACCCTCGGAAAAGTAAATTTACTGTGTCTGATCAGTCATGGGCGGGTCAAGTTGTTAATCATAATCATTCCCTTTGGGTCATCAATAAACCACAGTTTCCTTCAAAATCATGTTATCGATTGCTGTTTTATCTATAATATTATTTTATCAGGTTTGCATACAAACCTGATGTAATAATATTATAGATAAAATAGTACCTCTTCTCAAGAAGAGGATTTTTAAAAATTTTTAACAAACCCCTCTACATCAGTAGGGACGGTTGAGCAAGACGTTCTGCTTGGAATCCAGGCAAAACGTCTTGCCCAATCGTCACTTGTTGGGGTACACTGTAAAAATTACCGTAATTTGTTACGGTCACATGACCGGCAGTTAGTTTCCAGGCATATGGCCATAAGCATTACGGCTAACCGTAAAAAAAATTAACTGTCATTTGCAGAGATCCGTGGCCACAAGCCATAAGATCCATCGAATATCGTTGACGCTGTATGAACAGTCTGCTATTCTACATGATTACCGAAACAAGTATACGCATAAAAAAATTACTTTATTTGATTTTCATGTCCAAGACTGCAATGAACATGATTCATTTGGCCACAAACTTACAAATTGATAGAAATACGTTGTTGTTCGTCTTCAAAACCATCGGACGTCCTCTTGGAAATGGCGACTTCCAGAGTGGCATATGGCAAGGCCGCTCCCATAATTTTTGCCGCCATGCGACGTAATTGGACAGCGTGACGGGACAAATACTGTCATTTGCTCAAATTCGCGGGTTTGTCTACGGCAGCACCGTTAAAATTAATTTACGGCCTCGAGACCTTTATATTTGACAGTCATCTGACAGTAGTTAACCATGAAATTACGGTAATTTTTACAGTGTAGAGGAGTTTGTAAAAAAAAAACGCCCACAAATTAAACAGTAGTTTATTAGCATTGATTGGTTTGAATGCATTCCACGGAGAACGCGCACCATTTTCGAGACATTTAGAGAATGTTTGTGAAGCAAAACAATGAAAAGTAGTTCCGGGGAAGAATTTACATCTTGAGCAGCTTCCAGGTGAGCGATTGTTCATCACACTGATTTTTTTTTAAACAAAAGCCATGCCTGGGAAAATGGAGCCTTCCTTTCAATTAATGATTATATTATTTATTGGAGTTTAATGACACTTTCGACAACCAGGGTCACCTCGTGTTGGACAGTTTTACGGGTGGATGAAGCCGGAGAGAACCACCGAGCAGCGACGAGCAAAACTCCACACAAGCATGGTTTGCATTAGTTGAAGACAAGTGTACCATCGACGTGCAGTACACCTTAGTACACATCGCCACCGTGCCCCCACATGGGCAGTCAGGATCAAGTGCCTTGCCTAAGAACACAACGCGGTTACCCATGGCGGGGATCGAACCGTGGACCATTTGGTTTGAGGCCCAATACCTTAACTGTAAAATCACTGTGCTCCCTGCAAATACATATATTCAATTGGAACTTTATTATCCACCCCGTTTTTTTTTTCGCAGTGGTGTTAATAGAAACTGTCATTACTTCCATGCTATCTTCAGATGGCAAAAAAGTGTTTGCGGAAAAAATGGTCTATTGACAAATAAAACACAACACAGTGATGAAAATATGTAGTATTTTAACCCTTTACTAACATGAAAAGCAGACGACACTTGCCAAACAAATTCTTGACTAACTAATTTTTTTCATTTTTTGTCTCAAAAACATAAGTTATGACCCCTCGTTGGAACGAGCTCGTCGAACTTGTTTCATCGAGTGGTCATAACATATGTTTTGAGACAAAAATGAAAATATAATGAAAATTAATTGGCGATTTTTGAGAATAGCGCTGGCCTTTTTTGGACGTTACGTTGGGTAAAGGGTTAATGGCGCTGATAACACATATATGTCACTAATGTTTTTGATGGAAAAATGTTCTCTAGACAAGTATGGTACTGAAGTGGTGTACGATGAAACAATGGCGGTAATTACTGCCAAAACATATAACGTGTGACCTCCTGAACACAATAGCAGTGTATCCACCACGTGACCAGATGGCAGCCTGAACCCTCCTCATAATGCTACCAGTGAGCCTTCTGATACGGTCCAGAGGCAACTGCTGCCACTCCTCGTGCAATGCAGTTTCCAACTCGGCCAAATTCTATACCGGCGAATCTCTTGCTTGTACACAACGTCCAAGAAAGTTCCAGATGTGTTCTAATGGATTCAAATCAGGGCTCATTGCAGGCCACAGTAGTGTTGTAATAGCGTTGTTCTGAAGGAATGCCCTCACAGCATGGAAACGATTTGGCCTTAAACGAGTTGGCTACACCCTCGAATACAGGGCGAGTAGCCAACGGGTGGTTGTCAAAATGAGGCACTACAACCGGATTGAGAATGTCCAGCATGTACTGATGACCACTGAGATTCCCACATACAGTCACCATATCAAGTTTACAATCATGAGAGAGGCATCCCCAGATACTGACCCTCCATCATAAGGAACAGTAGGTCTGATGCTCCTGGGCACGTAAGCAGTATTTCTATGCCCCTACACTCTCATGCGACCATCATCTGTGAGGTGAGCGGGAACCTACTCTCGTCTGACCAATGAACTCTTCTCCACGTCCTGGGATTCCAATGTTGTCGTACCATACACCACTCCAAACGCCGTCTTTGGTGCTGATCGGCTAGAACTGGACCCCGGTGACCCTTTTGGACCTGGAACCCAGTGCTTTGAGACGGTTTCGGACAGTTCTGTTGCTCAAACGTCTGTTGGGGAGCCAAGGACGTTTCAAACCCCCACTTGAAGAAAAGGGTTCACGCTTAACGAGACGTGCCAGACTCCGATCTTCCCGCGGAGGGGTCTTTTGGGGGTAGTCCAGGCCTTGGTCGATCCTTAACATCGTTGGTTTGTTGATTTTTTCGGACAAGTCTGCTGATGACAGAATGACTATAGCCAAGTTGCCTTCCAATAGCTTCGAATGGCATGCCTGTTGCATGTATGCCAACGATTTGCAATCTTGGTGCCACTGACAGTCTCCTCCTTGCCTTGTCAACATTTGTTGATAAAATAAATGACAAATTTTCTTGTTTTATACCCAGATGTTGCATGTGGATGATAGTATTTTTTTGTGACATTCGTGGGAAGCATGCTTCAGGTGGACGAGGGGATGTGTTTCGGGTACGCTATCAACCATAAACGTCATATTTCACTGGATGAAATGTACTGCAAAACATAGCAATCATTAAAAATAATAATCAGTAACAGCAACTTCATCACTGTCATGAAACATTTCATGGGTGGTTAATTAAGTTTTATGTGTATAAAATCAAGTTGTAATCCTTCCCATTGTGTGGTCCGAAATAGTACCTCACTTTCTGTGTCTATGTAGAGTATATGGGCGCTTCCGTCATGGTGTTTATGGTTGGTGATAAATACACTAAAGCTCCCGTCAAATTATCGGTGAAGCTTGTTAATGATTAGTGGTTCTCATGTCATCTTTGCATTTGAAACCCCAGTTCTCCTCTGTTTAAAGGCCTCCTTGTTCGAACAGGCAATCACTTCACGACGTACGAACGGTGGGAAACTAAATATTAAAATACTATAATAATACGTCTGTGCATACGTATCTTTAACATATCAAAAGACGGATATTGACATTACTGATAAGCGGAGGACTATGGTGCTTCAGAAAGAGCATGGGGAATCACTGGGGAATTATGAAGATGATGGGGAATCTAATGTCCTTCTAAGCCATCCTTCACGTCGTATTTTTATATTGTATTATGTTATATGTTATAAAATTAGTTTGTATTGTGCGGGAAATCGCTGTTCATCTTCCATGAAATATGGAGCAATCATTTTTTTCGGTTTTGGATTTTGTTTCTTAGTTTAATTTGCCTATTTGTTTGAAACGCCGTAAATAGTCATTTTCAATGGGTATACCTCTAGCAAAACATATGAAACATCACACATCCATGTTATGCATTGACAATACAAGATTAAATAGTGATAGACCACTTATGTTGACTGGGCGCCGAGAAGTGACAAAACCAGAGAGAGCCAAGTGTGGTGTAAGCATACACGCCGAAAAATATTCATTTTCTTGTCTGTGAAAACGTCGATGCCTTTGACACTTAAAAACATGATATCACACACCCTCCTTTTTATGTGTACTGTATAATTACGAACACCGACAGAAAATTTCGACCGGATCGCGACTGGGTCGCGATCAGGTCGGAATATTCTCTGTTCGCTTTTCCTGTGCAATCTCACATGTCAAAGAAGAAATGCGACTGCACCTTCGTTTATATACCTTCATCCTATCTTCATCCACTGGTGTAAATGTGCCGCGATAGGGAAAATTGAAAAAATAAACCTCTCTTGCATTCACAGAACTGTAACCGATACTGCTAGAACGACTACTGTTAGACTAATTCTGCTTGGCCAATTCCCAAAGGACCCGTAACCACCAGACTGATTCCCGATCTTTCCGAGATTTTGAATAAATCTAATGACCATTTGAACAGAGGATTTGTTGATGATTTTGTGATATAAAGTGTACAATGATATTGAATGTTCATATTTATTCAAATTTGTCAAGATGGCCTCTAGACTTTGCGGAATGATTGTACATTAACCTTTGTCCCACGGTTTTCTGGTTAAAGAATTCTTCATCCCTAGAATAAATGATATGCAGAAAAATAAGAAAGGAGGAGTTGGAATAACAAAATTAACAATGCGCAGACGTATAACGTTATTCAATGCCAGATGAGTGAATGAAACCTCTTGTGTCGGAAACAATGTTGAAATAGGCTAGTAATGGAGTTTTCCGTCGGTTTTTTTTAACCCTTTACCCAGCGTAACGGTCAAAACCGGCCAGCGCTATTCACAAAAATCGCCAATTAATTTTTATTATTGTTTCATTTTTTGTCTCAAAAACATAGGTTATGACCCCTCTTTGGGACGAGCTCGTCGAGCTCGTTCCAAAGAGGGGTCATAACCTATGTTGTTGAGACGAAAAATGGGGGCGCGGTGGCTCAGTTGGTAGAGGTGCAGGCTGCAAGCCGAGAGGTCCTCGGTTCGAATCCCACCTGCGGCAACCGCGTTGTGTCCTTGGGCAAGACACTTCACCCCCATTGCCCACGTGGGGGCACGGTGACGTTGTGTACTAAGGCGTACTGCCCGTCGATAGTGCACCTGTCTTCAACCAATGCTAACCCTGCTTGTGTGGAGTTGGTATGTTGGGGAGCTTACAGTTGCTCGCCGCTGCTCGGTGATTATCTCCGGGTACTCCGACTTCCTCCACACGTAAAACTGTCACGGTCATAGTTAGTCATTGTGCAGAAATATGTGACCTTAAACACCAATAAATAAATACATATGAGACGAAAAATGAAAAAAATTAGTTATTCAAGAATTTTGTTTGCAAGTCTCGTCTGCTTTTCATGTTAGGTAAAGGTTTAAAGGACTTACACTGTTTAACTTCTAGCTATCACAACGTTAATTTTTCTCCAAATAGTAAGACCTGTACATTCGACAATCTGATCCTTTTTGGAAACACCGATGGTGACAATTGCATAGTCTAAGTATGATATAAACTTTGAAATAAATTAAATAAATCACTCAATTCAGTTTAAGTTAATATTCCTTTTTGCATCACTAACTCAAATCAATTCCCGCGTGCGTCTATTTTTGGTTATTTAATGACTCACCTTTTTAGAAACTGAGAGATTAGAAACCCTACATTAGACTAATCTGTTACACTTATGTACCATTTAATTCAAGCCATCCACATACGACCATTTTCTTTGTGTCAAACATTCCAATACCAAGCACTATTGTGCCGTTAATTTGTACCAACAACCAAGACCACGGTTTGCAAATCCATGTGAAAATAAAATGACCGCCCAAAATCATAAGACAGGACCTTAATTGTTGACCCTCATTAGACCTTTTTTATATAAGACTAGCGGATGAATACCCGGTGTTGCACGGGAGAAGATGGTTATATCAGATCGGTCGAGAAACGGAGGAATATATCAAGGTCACCAGTTTGAAGGTCAAGGTCACACCGCACGGACACCCCGATAAAGTCAAAATCATCGATGCGTCAGTATACTCGCACATATGAAATGTTAGCCCGATAGGCCCAGCCGTTTTCTAAATAAGAAGGTCAAGGTCATCAATTTCAAAGTCAATGTCACCCCACATGGGCATGGCACCCACCCCATGTTACTCACAGGAACGAATTGCCCCCGTGTACAAAATTTGAGATCGATCGGTCCAGAAACGGGGGAGTTCACACGGAACAAAGACAGAGAGAGAGAGATACAGACATTTGCATTTATATATTAGATTAATTCCCAGTAGACGAATTTCCCAAAAGAGCAATTGCTGGTAGACCACTTCCCAGTAAATCAATACTTCCTTTGATCATATCAACGGAAACATTCTAATATTTTAACACGACGTTTTACTAATAAATTGCACCATCTGGGGCAGACAAAACTTCCTACTGATGAAATTCGAGCTAAACTTTTATCTCGATAAAAGTTAGTATCTATATTTTGTGGAAAAAAGTATATTTGGCATTCGAATATCTTAACAAAATATATGTATTCAATTATAGCTAGTTTTTTAAAATAAATTTTGTCCCCTACAAATCATAAACTCGGACGAAAAAGCACAAAACGGAGTAGTACCCATATTAACTATCAATATCATTTTAAGGTTATGTATTTTTAATAATTACATTGTTAATGTAGTTGTACGTTTTGGGTCCAAATACTCAATTCCCATTGGTCAGCTGGATGAAAACGTCATGATCAAATGTAATTCATTTTCCAATGAATACATTTGGTCGAACTTTGACCCACATTTACGGTAGAGCGCAGTTGACAGAATGTAATTCGGGCGGTGTTTGGACCGGTTTATAACTTTTAGCGCCTCTCGCAGTGATCAGTGAATATAGTTTACTAATATGTTAAATAAATTGTTTTGAACATTCCAAGTTTCGTTGCGAAAGACGGCAATTTGACAAATTTGGGTCAATGCCGAAAACCGGCGCTCAACCCAGAGTGGTGCGCTTTGTCTTTTGTGTGAGGGTGGTTTTTCGCTTCGTTCGTTCGTACATGTTTTATTTCGTCTTTCTGCTTGGTTGTTTGGTAAAAAGACGTTTAAACAGTTACGGAATGTAATTATAAGAATTGAATGCAATTTTTATAATCTTTATTGGGGTATGAACGTGTGGGAATGGTTCAAATTGTATGAATCCCTTCGGGATTCATACATAATTTGTACCCATTCCCACACGTTCATACTCCAATAAAGATTATAAGAATTGCATTTAATTCTTAAATAAATATTTTTTATTGTGGATTCTAATACTAGTTGGCATGAGATTGTCGGGTAGAAAATTAGTTAATATTTTCAACCTGCAGCCTTGTGGCTGCAGGTTGAAATTATTAATGTATTTCTAGCATTTTTTTGCAAAGCTTTACACAAAATTGAACTGAAATAATTTATCGGATGCAACCAAAATGAAAGATATAATATAAGTACGAAATGCCAAAAATTAAAATGTAACCTCGACCTATTTAATCAATTTAAAAAATAATAAGGAAAATTAAATTAGTTGCAAAAAATATGGTTGGACTTTCGTCAACCTTTTTTATCTTTTAGAACTTTTGTCCGTCTTTGAATTGTTTTTAGATGGCATTTGTCTCTTAGAATTTTTGTTCACATTATCATTTGGTCCACTTTCCTAGTTTCTGTAGGGCTTTCCTTTGAGAGGCTATTGTTCATCTTTATCATTTTGTTTATGGCGATTTTCCCCATCTTAATCATTTGAGGCTACTCTATGACTTTTTCTGCGTGTATTCTTTATTGTTTAAATATTGTGGTAGTAGTTATTTTGTATTTTGTCTGAATCCTGTCACTTGTCGATCACTTTTATGGGAATCAAAGCATTTCATTCTCAGACATTTTGTCCTCAAACTTACCTGCCTTCGACATTTTGTTTTCAAACGTTTAACCTATTGTATATTTTGTCTTAAGAAATGTGGATCCTCATGTTAACTTTAAGAGTATTTTAGGGTTTCTTTTGGAGGGGTGGGTAGCAGAATTCACGCTGCCGTGTGCCAATTTACACTAAAAAATTTGATTTGGCCCCGCAAATCATAGTTGGCTAAAATTTTAGCACCATAAAGTATCTTTCACTTGTAAGGGAAGACATTGTGGCAATGAAAATCACGATCCCTGACGAAACAAGGCAAAATGGTATTACTTCTTTTGTCAATAAAGTATTGGAAATTGATTTACACCCCCCCCCCCCCAAAAAAAAATAAAAATAAAAAAATAAGAAAAAATAAAAACGTGTTCTTCTCTTTTCTCTAAATGTAATGTGCTGATTCGTCGAACCTGTCATAATATTTCGTAAATTCTTCTTGTTCACCGTGCATTGGGAACATTTTGCTACACACACGTAAAAATTCTTTCGAAAAATCAAACAATTCTTCATATGGACGTTCGACCGTAACGGGTTTTTGTGTCTGATTTTATTAAAACAACCTTTTCAAATGATGTTCGTATGCATTGAGCCTAGATGATTCTTGGGGAAATGCATATGTCTTACTAATTTGCGCTATTGAAGTAATATTGCACTCATCCCCCTGTTTTAGATAGAAAGCACCGTCTGCATTTTTGGGACGAGGAACACTGTTCATTTGCTTAAACCTTTACCAAATATCACCGGCCATATCCGAGCAATTCATCAAATTCGCCATTCAAATTTATATATTTTAAAAATATTTCCCTCAAAGACACAGCTTATGACCCCTCATTGGAACGAGCTCGACGAGCTCGTTCCAATTAGGTGTCATAAGCTAAGTCTTTGATTCAAAAAATGAAGAATGATTGTTCGTCAAGAATTTCATTTTCACTGTCCTCCCCTAAGCCTGTTCGACAAAGTGTTTAACACGCATGTTAAAATGAGTTCCACCATAAGTGCATTCTTTCTCGACATTACTAAATTGTGATTTGACAATGAACAGATACACTGTGAACTAAAAATGTAATTGAATAATTTATTGATTAGATTTTATCAGCATTTTAATTGGATTTTGACGTGAATGTGATTGGTGGGTTGTGACGAGAAGACAGGTTGCATCATTTTGTCAAAAGAAATTGCGCATATTTCTTGGAGAGATTGGCATTCAATCGGAAACTAGGAACACAGAATCGAAATACTGAACTGCGGCGAGCAGAGTGAGCGGTTTTTCACGGACATCGAGGTAATGGCTGGCTTCGAAACATATCCAATGAAACTCCACGTACGGCCGCCGTGGACTGGTCACAGGTCACTTGGTAATTTACCTCCCCAGTTCACGAAAAGGACAGTCTCACAACCGGGGTATAACCTGTGCGCTTTATCTGACGCAGTGTTTAAAGGAGGAGGCAATTCGATTCTCAGTCGAAAAACATTCCTCACTCAGTTCCCGACTTGGTCTTTTCCCTTCTTTTCCGGATCATCGCGAGTTATCGAAAGTACTTTTATCGACACAAGTCCACTCTCAAAACGCTGGACATTGCGCATTGAAAACAGTACACAATTATAAATACAATTGGACCAGTTAGGCCCCACAAAGTGGATTGTCTGTTTCCTGAGCATTTTTTTGTAAAATTGCATATGGGCGATCGATTTTTATTTTATTTTTGTATTTATTTATTTGCCATCAAAAGTTCATGTTCTTGGTTTGTTTTATGTTTTAGGCTCATAATCTACAGAACAGCATGGGTGGCGATGTATGTCACCCCTTCAGTACAAGAAGGCTTTACAATGCTGCCTTCTTGCATTCAAGGGACAAATTTATCAATTTTATTAACTTGGGTAAAATATCAGACATAAACATTTAATCTTTATTTTTTAAGTTTGCATTGGTTATAAAAAGAGAGCATGCGGCAGCCAACAGGAGCGACCAGGCTGGGGGGGGGGGGGGGGGGGGGGGGTCTGTGAAACAGTTTTTAACTTTTTCATGCCTTACCAATTTCGTTTTCTCTCTAAAGTTTTTGACGGGATAGAGATCCTTTTTGAAATTCTGGAAAATTCTATCATAACGTAGCAGATTATATCTTTCCTCCTACAAGTATCTGGGAACTTCATTGGTTCAAAGACGCCAACTGCAGACTGCATATAAATCCATATACTGCCTGTTAACATCAATATACGCTGACAACTATGGGTAATCTCCCCTTTGTTCATTGATTATTCAAAATGGCGGCAGCCGATAAACGCTTCAAGTTGAAAGATTGAGTGTTGGAAGCCCATATTTGGTCTGAAGTGTAGGTTAGGCAACTTAAAAGGCTTCATATTCTGTGGATGTGTGTCATGTTACCTTCGAAATGAAATTGTTTGGTATGTATGAATTTGCCTTGTTACAATTATGGGAGAGTGCCTGTAGGCAATCTCCCATAAATTGTAACAAGGCAAAGACACGTGAACACATTGTAAGAATTCTCTGATTTAATTTTAATCGCTGTTGTTAATAGTTCTGTGCATCGATGTAGCAGTCGGTAAGATATATTCGTTACACAGCTTCGCTCGAGTCCAATATGGAATTAACTGACACCATATATACCATATTAGGTCACCAACAAACTAATATTTATTAGTTTGTTGGTGGCCTAATATGGTACATATGGTATGTAACTAATAATACAGGAACCTTTTCACACTTTTCTTTCTTCATCTTTTTGTGAAGTAAGTCGATTATATATTTCAGAACCAAGTAGTTATAAAGCTTAATAACAGTACTCCAGTTTTCTACATTTTAAATGTTTTTCTCGTCACCACGTTTCGATGAGAGTTTTCGTTGCGCCGAAAGAGGCAGTGGAACGTTTTGTAAAGATTGATGGATTAGGAATGAAATATTTCGCGATAATTTCTGAAACCACGGTTTCTAATTTGTACCACGACTGAGACATATTATAGCTGTTAATTTGGGGGCAATCAAATTGGTTTTCGTGACTCGGTGACATCAAGTGACGTGTCAGCGATCGGTTAATCGTCTTTCAATCTTGGACCGTAGGCTATTTCCTTATGCTCCCGAGGCCAATATAACATGTACATTTTAAAAGCGAAAAATTCTTAACACTTCTTACTCCATCAATCTTTTATTGAGATGAACAAGAATGATGTAATTTTAGTGATAGTAAAGTGTAGAGACATGGGGTACCCTTTTATGAACCAATTACCCAAATAGAAATCAGATAAGATTAGTTTTACATATATTAAAAAATACGCCATTAAATTAGTATGTGCACAAATAGAAAACATTACATATATAAGACTTGAGTCCTGTATCATCTTCCTGCCATCTACTGGAAATTTCTATATTTATGTACTAGGGTTTAATGACACTTTCGACAGCCAGTGCGACCTTGTGTCGGAGAGTATAACGGGTGGAGCACCCGAGGAGAACCATCGAGCAGCGCCGAGAAATACACAGAAAGACACACGCGTGTGTATGGGTTAATCGATATGGCACAAGTGCCATATCGATTAACCCATTCATACGCGTATGTCTTTCTGTGTTTATTACACGCCTTCACGTCTATAAAAACAATTATTAGACGGACATTCAGCAATTCATTTGACATCTATCAACAAAAATAGCTCTTTTTATCCCCAACCAAAATTTTCTGGCACATAGGACACATTGCAACTCAGAGGATGATTTTCAGCTATCGCTAGCGATTCAAACTGTAATTACGTTGTACGATTTGTAGAAAATTCCAGTGAAATTTCGCCGCTTCTATTTAAAAGTAGTCCGTTAACGATTTCCGTTCCGCACATATGTGTGGAACATATTTTCATCTTCCGTATGGTTTAGTGTTGCTGTATGTGGGGATTACATAGAACAGGCGTATAATAAACTGCTAGACTCTTCAACGCACTAACTAGCCACAAGTAGAGTTAGCATTGATTGAAGTCGAGTACACCGTCGACGTACAGTTAACCTTAGTACACATCTCGTCTGTACCCCCTCTTGGGCATTCGGAATTATGTGCCATGTCCAAAGACACTGCGCAGTTATCGCTGGTGATATACGCTTTAATCGTGACACCGCTATCCCTGTTTTATTGCCTTGCTTTCTTAGCCGCTTACGTTCTCGTATTCGGATTGATATTACGCGTTTTCCCCGAGACCCGTTTTCTTTATACTGGCTTTGTACCCCTGATTTGTGTACCCTTTTCCAAGATCAGTTAGTCCTGTCATTTTAATTTTTTTTTTTTTGGTGTCCCATGTGTTTTGTTTTCTTTCCTGTCTGTGTGAGTAGATTTTCGTTTTCGTGATTGGGGTCTTTTCATGTGTAGATTCCCCTTTTTTCTTATTTTTGGATGATGGTTTGTTTTCAGTTCTCTTCTCATTTCAAGTGTGATAGGTTTTTGGCAACTGTGTTGTGATTTTGACTAGCATGAACTATTTTAGTGTTCCTTGATTTCCTTCTTGTTATTTGTTTCTTTTATATATTGCTATGCTTTTGTTTTCATTGCTGTGCATCGGAATCTGTAATATCTTTGTTTTATAGCCGATGCATATGTATTTAGAATAAATAAAGTTTATTAACCCTTTACCCAACGAATCGCCCGCATCCGCCCGCGTAATATTCAAATTCAGCAGTTGAAAAAAATATTATTTTTCAAAAAATTTTAACAAAACCATATCATGTGACCCCTCGTTGGAACGAGCTCGTTGAGCTCGTTCCAACGAGGGGTCACATGATATGGTTTTGTTGAAATATTTTTAAAAATTTGAAAAAAATGATATTTAAAATAATAAATGTTGATATCGTCTACGTTGGGTAAAGGGTTAAGAAAAAACGTTATCGCTGGTGAGGATCAAAACGTGAACCTTTAGCTTTGAAGTTCAATGCTCTAACATCGGGTTTAGCGCGCTCTCCTCCTGGATGTTAATAATAATTCTTTTTAAAAAAACACTCTTCTTTCTCAGCTTGGGTATAGACAATTGGCAATACTTGACTTTTATCCCGTTGTGGCGGTTAGCCTCAGATGCACAAAAGTTACTTTAAACACCAATAAATAAAAATAATAAGGCCAATGATATTGTATGCGCACCTGTCTCCACACAATCATACAACTCAAACAATGTTTATGTTGAAATAAATGAAATGTATTAAATCCACGTGAGTACCTGTTTCTCCCTTCTCTTCCCTTGTTGCACTTGCACTGAAATATGGTGTATTTTTGTTGTGTGGGGTAAGGTATCACATAGGCCCAGCCTGTTTACCAAACCCATTTCTAGTATAGAGAAATAAAATGTTTAAAAAACAACTCTTCTTTCAAGGTTGATTCATATTTATTTATTTATTTATTTATTTATTTATTTATTTATTTATTTATTTATTTATTTATTTATTTATTTATTTATTTTGGAGGTCATATATTTCTGCACAATGGCTAATCATGACCACGACAGTTTTACGGGTGGAGGAAGCCGGAGTACCCGGAGAGAACACCGAGCAACGGCGAGCAACTATCAGCTCCCCAACATATTCTACACAAGCAGGGTTAGCATTGGTTGAAGACAAGTGCGCCATCGACGTGCAGTACGCCTTAGTACACAACGCCATCGTGCTCCCACGTTGGCAATGGGGGTGAAGTGTCTTGCCCAAGGACACAACGCGGTTGGCGCAAGCGGAATTCGAACCGAAGACCTCTCGGCTTGCAGCCTGTACCTCTACCGACTGAGACACTGCGCCCCCCCCCTCAACGTCGGTTCATCATGGACTTCAAAACCACAACCTCGAGCATCATTACCACCACCTTAGAATACTGTCGTTACAAAAGCGGACAACGAATTTTGACCCTATCGCGACTGGGCGCAATCGAGTCGCAATTCTTTGCCCGTGTCCCTTCCCATGACGGCGAGAAATGTTACATATCGAAAAAGAAACAAGAACACTTTGTGTATCAGGTGTTATTTTTATGTTTTATTTTATTCGGTCTCCATTTGGAAATATTTCATTTATGAAGTTTCGTTCCAATGGTGTAGATGTGTCGCGACCGGAAAGCAGTGTTTCATTCACGAAGTTTAGATCCACTGGGGTAGATGTGTCGCGACAGGATCGCAATATTTCATTTATGAAGTTTAGATCCACTGGTGTAGGTGTGTCGCGACCGGATCGCAATATTTCATTTATGAAGTTTAGTTCCACTGGTGTAGATGTGTCGCGACCGGATCGCAGTATTTCATTTACGAAGTTTAGATCCACTGGTGCAGGTGTGTCGCGACCGGATCGCAATATTTCATTATGATGTTTAGATCCACTGGTTTAGATGTGTCGCGACCGGATCGCAGTATTTCATTCATGAAGTTTAGATCCACTGGTGTTGGTGAGTCGCGACCGAATCGGAGTATTTCATTTACAAGGTTAAGATCCACTGGTGTAGATGTGTCGCAACCGGATTGCGACCTGATCGTAAAATAGGTCCCTTTTACGGTACAGTACTGCATGTTGCATATTCGCCTTCTTCATTCTCCAAAAGTGGTAAACAGGGTTAGTAAAGCTTTTATTCGTGCAGCTGGTATACCTGTAAGATTAAATAATCACTGAACTGGGCGACAAAAAAATATCTTCTTTCGTTTTGCTTTGAATAAATAATAATCAGCGGCGTTATCTTGGGGGTGGTGAAGGGGAGGAGGTCTACCCCCGCCCACTTTTCCTAAACGGTTTCAACCTTATATGAATTCATGCCCGAAATCCAAAAAATCATTTCATGATCTCTCGCGCTAGTATTTATTTAGTCATTTTGCTATTGTTATTTCAGCACTTTCGGGGCACCAACGCTTTCAAAAAGTACTCAGGATGCGCTTATTGGCACGAAAAGTTACACTCCTCCACCATCAGAAAACCTCGGACCTTCATCATTGGGGATACATACTTCCAGCCCAGGTAGTGGCAGCAGAGAAATATTTCGCCCGCCCCCTTCATTTAACCCTTTACCAAATACGAAAAACACTTGCAAATAAAATTCTTGAATAACTATTTTTTTCATTTTTTGAGTCAAAAATATAGCTTTTGACCCCTCATTGGAACGAGCTCGTTGAGCACGTTCCAATGAGGGGTCATAAGCTATGTTTTTGAGACAAAAGGCGAAAAAAAATAATGAAAATTAGATGGTGATTTTTGTGAATAGCGCTCTTCAACCAATGCTAACCCTGCTTGTGTGGAGTTGGTATGTTGGGGAGCTGACAGTTGCTCGGTGGTTCTCTCCGGGTACTCCGGCTTCCTCCACCCGTAAAACTGTCACGGTCATGGTTAGCCATTGTGCAGAAATATGTGACCTTAAAAACACCAATAAATATAAATATATAAATATTGTGAATAGCGCTGACCGGTTTTGGTCGTTACGTTGGGTAAAGGGTTAACCGGGCTACGCCCCTGTTAATAACTCCATTCCAGATACTTATTCGGATACTCAGAGTTGAAAGGCTAACAATGTCTGTGATACGTAGAATTGAGCGACAGAGAATACAGAAACTCTTTTTTAATGTTTTTTTTTCAGGAAGGCGATATGCACTAGCAAAACAAAACATGCACTAAAAATGAATACTTGTGAATCACTACAGACTATTGTTTTTTTGTTCGAAAAACCACTCTGAAGGAATTCGTACAGCTCATTGAAATATCCCCTTTGATGGAATTCATACAGCTCATTGCAAAAAAATATTACCACACAATACGTCAGAAGAAAAATATTCACAATAAATTTTGAAAGCTGTATCAGTTAAAACGTTTTTGTAATCTCCAATTTACATATAATAGAAAAAGTTAATTGCTCAGGTGTTTCGGGAGAACATATCGAAATCTATACCAGCCAAAAATTTAAACACCCTTCGGCTTCACCTCGGGATGGACCAGTATTTAAATTATGATATATTTTCATGCAGCACTTTAAGCAAAATGGCATTTTGACATGTCAGTGAAAACAAAACGTAGCCTATTAAATTCTTTATTACCCTGATGTATTCTTTCGTAGAACCAACATCTCTTGTGTACATGCTTCCTTACCACCGTCGGGTCCCCGAGAGTGCAGGTGAATGCTTATTGACTGAGGTAGCTAAACCCCGGTTTTTTGGTGCAAGCATACTGCCTGGGCATCTATGCTTTTGACACTTGGGGCATTAGGGTGTCCCTAGGGGTGTTTTGAAAGTGGGTCATGTCAGGCATAGTGAGCCCAATTGACCTGGGTCCAACACCGAGTGAGTCGAAACTCGATGGAGATTCAAAATGTGGGTCGAGGTCACTCAGATCACCCAGGGGTCGCTGAGCGCATTTTTCAGAATTCCTGAAGTTCATACATATATTTTTACACTCAAACAAGTGGGCGGGCCAAATATGTTGAAAGACAACCGTTGGTGTTATTTGATGTGCCTTCAACTACAAAGATATACAGGTATTCTTTCCTGTCCCAGCTATACGTATTCCAATCGATAAGGATTTCATTCCCTTGAAAACATCAAGATATTAATATAATTTGTGGAACTATACGCGGCGTAATCATAAAAACAGGGCTGTGGTGATTCTTCATTTCTGATTGTAATGTCATCAAAATGTCGATCAATCAAGTCTCAATTGGGCAACACTTCTAGCTTTGATTCACAGAAAATGATTCATTGTGTCATATTTCAGATTCAACCGTCCGGAATACATCATTTGGTCGGAAGAGCGAACCACAGGTTCGCTTTTCCGACCAACTGAAATATTCCAGACGAGTGAATCTAAACATAGGCGATGACCTATTTGAGGGCTAGACTGGTTACAGCCCATAACAATGTTGAATTTCTAACAGAATTAGACTGTTGGCCTGGGAGCTTGGATCCAACTCTTGAAGCAATGCGCCAGTCCAGATGACATTTGTGTGAGGAGCGGGGCTGCTGTTGGTGGGGGGGCGGATAAAATGTTTTTTATAATAAAAAAAATAGTTTACACCCCCCCCCCCCCCCTAGATACATCTAATTTAGTACTAATTATTCGCTGACAGTCTGATCGGTCGTTACACTAAACAGTTTAACGTATTGATTTCCTATGCACCAATTAACATACACTGAACTAATGAGAAAGTACAACAGAGATAACGACGATGTACTTATACTATTCCTGGTATCATCGATTCGATTATTCCAGTTTGTCATCACAGTTCATTTGTTACAGTGTTATGTTTTGAAAACTTCTGTTTCATTGTAAACAAATTTTAATTTCACTCTTTGTATATAAGAAGCGCCGTTTATTGGGATTAAGCGATGAAAGTAACAGAGCCGGGAAGAAGCTTTAATCCATGTAACACAGGTGGGTAATTTTCACTCATTTGCGTATATTGCAGTGGCTTAAATTATCAAACGTGGGCAACTGATATCGATGTCAGTTCAGACCAGAAACTTGAATAACCTGTGAAGAATTTGTATTACTCACCTCAAACATGCCTGGAGAAATAAAGGGAATGCATTCAACATAAGATTCTGAACACCAGTGAGTTTGTACTAGTTGTTTCTGATCAAGTGTCGTCTGCCCGTTCGGGCAGACGACACTTGACCAGAAACAACTGTATGTATTACACAAATTGTCCTGCTCATTTTCATCCAAACTTTCAGAGTCAGAGTGCTCGCTAAACAACATTGCAAGCTAGTTATTTATTTATTTATTGGTGTTTAAAGTCACATACTTATGCACAATGGCTAATCGTGACCGTGGCAGTTTTACGGGTGGAGGAAGCCGGAGTACCCGGAGAGAACCATCTAGCATCGACGAGCAACTGTCAGCTCCTCAACATTCTAACTCTATTCAAGTTCCGCGTAAGCAGGGTTACAGCTGTTGAAGACATGTGCACTATCGACGTGCAGTACGCCTTAGTACGCGGCGTCATCGTGCCCCCATGTAGGCAACCGGTATAATGTGCCTTGCCCAAGGACACAACGCGAAACGTCCCGGATGGGGATCGAACTCTGGACCTCTAACATAGAAGTCCAACAGTCTACCACTGACACACCGCGATTCCTTGCAAGCGAGTAGAATCGGCCTTAGGCTTTCAATGGTTAATTCCAGTTTTCCGAGGATAAAATCTTCAAATGACTTTTGCTTTCAATGATCTTTTCGTGACCGGAAAGTGTTGTGCAGCGACTGAAAGGAAAATGACCAGTGGGCAACAACAGATATTGCTGATATTTGCGTTCTGCAGATAGTTAATGAAAAATAAGAGAAGATTAATTCGATTCTACTTCCGAAACCAATTCACCCATAACATTACCACATCGACGATTACTTCTAAAATAAGACGTGTTGTGAACGATATCTTCCGTAATGAGACAATTTATTCCTGTTGTGGTTTTTCTAATCCTTTAACGTCGTCAAAATTTGAATGGGAACAATATTTTGGTGAATCTTTATTTTTGCTGATGATATGCTGTTTTTAACACCCTAGTGTAAAGTGATCGGGGATACCTTTCCACCAGTGTGTCAAATAACAGAATATAATCAGATTAATACTGAATTTTCAATAAATGAGCAACATGGCTCTGGGGCTTTAGTAAGGTTTTTGCCACTGAAGGAGTTGTTTGTAATCTTTATAGAACTTCTATAAAATTATGGAAGAAAGGGTAAAATAAGTTCCCTCCACACAAAAAACCCGGCCAAAAACAAACTTGGGCAAAACGTCGCCCAAAGTAGGACAAAAGTTCCCAGCCACCCTTAAGGGCCAAGGAAGCCCCAGATTTGGGTTTGGTTGGTTTCTTTCTTTTTAATATTTACTTTGTGGTGTGATACCATTATGTTTTGGGGTATTACTGTTTTACAATATCTTTTAGAGTGCAAAGGCTCTCTTAACTTGTGCGAAAATAATACTCGGGCGCAAAAAGTAATTCGGAAGTGAGGTGAAAGCGTGTAAATAATAACAATATACACGTTTCGTTTGATCATTTTAAATGAAGACCCACCGATAATGAATTCCGGTTGTGGTATCCCCGTCGCTTTAGCGTCGTAGTATAACTTAGAATGGGGACAACATTTTGGTGAATCTTTCTTTTTGCGGAGAAATGCTGTTTTAACCTGCTGCTTAAAAGGGCTAGGGAAGCCCTTTCCACCAATGTGTCAAACAACAGCATATAAACGATGAACATATGTGAGGGAGGTATCGGACCGGATCCTATCGTGGTTATAAGTGAGGCGCACAACGTAAACAACGCAAACTTTAAATATATGCCGATTACCTAGTTGAACTTTAAACATAAATACCAGGCCTGAAGATCGATTTTAATTTAATTTTTTTTGAAAGTCCGACGAAGGAACATTTGCATGTCGAATGAAATCCTGAACCCCCAAAATGGGAGGAGTTGACTTCGGTATGCACACGTTGCTTTATCGACCTCTCAAAGGCTTTATGTATATTTTTTTGCTCTTTGTATATTTGTCAATACTTCTCAGCTTTTCGGACTTGTAAAATTGATTCAAATATTTGGTTGTATATGTACGTGGGTATATGCTGAAGCACGTGGAAATGTCTGCACGGGTGTATATACAATTCTTTTCTAGAGATAGGTGGGGATGGGGTGATGCTTAATGTATAACGACCAATCAATGATCAAAATGTGTCTCATAAGCCTTCAGAGGCCGGGTTTCATACAAATATTCTGTAAACATTCTATGTGTAATATATTCCATGTGTATCGAAACGTGACACTTAAATAAAATATTCTACTACTATAAACAGATTAATAATGGATTCTCTATAAATAAGCATTCCTGCTTCTGGGGCTTGAGATAGGTTTTACACTGAAAGTGTTGACAGTAATCTCAAAACATATTCTATAAAATTATGGGATATATGTGAGCTCCCTTCAGACAAAAAAAAAAAACTGGGCAAAAACAAACTTGGAAAAAAGTCGCTCAAAGTATGAATTGAATTGTGCAAAAATAGTACTCCTGCACAAAATAGCAATTCGAAATTAAGGTGAGCGTATGTAAAGGATAAAAATATACAAGTTTCATTTTTTTTCAGTTTTAAATTATGGTAGAAGCGGATTATCTCAACACGGGTGCGGTGGCTCAGTGGTTACGACATTGACTTAACCCTTTACCCAACGTAACGGCCAAAACCGGCCAGCGCTATTCTCAAAAATCGCCAATTAATTTTCAAAATATTTTCATTTTTTGTCTCAAAAACATAGGTTATGACCCCTCGTTGGAACGAGCTCGTCGAGCTCGTTCCAACGAGGGGTCATAACCTATGTTTTTGAGACAAAAAATGAAAAAAATTAGTTATTCAAGAATTTTTTTGGCAAGTGTCGTCTGCTTTTCATGTTAGGTAAAGGGTTAACCCTTTACCCAACGCAGGCGATATCAAAATTTATTATTTTAAATATCATTTTTTTTTAAATGTTTCAAAACATTTCAAGAAAACCATAACATGTGACCCCTCGAGCTCGACGAGCTCGTTCCAACGAGGGGTCACATGATATGGTTTTGTGGAAACTTTTAGAAAAACAATATTTTTTCAACTGCTGAAATTGCATATTACGCGGGCGGATGCGGGCGATTTGTTTGGTAAAGGGTTAAAACCGAAAGGTCCACGGTTCGATCACTACCAGGGGCAGTTTCGTTGTGCCCCTGGGCATGGCACGTAAACGCAACTCACCCATACGGGGGAACGATGGCGCTGTGTACAAAGAGGTACTGTGCTTCGATGGTGCACTTGTCTTCAACTAATGCCAACCCTATTTGCGCAGAGTTTGTACGCTGGGAAGTCTGATAGTTGGTCGGGTATTCTCACCGGGTACTCCGGCTTCCTCCACCTCTAAAACTGTCCAACACCAGGTGACCCTGGCTGTGGAAAGTGTCGTTAAACCCAAATAAAGTAAAGCTAAGACTATCTCAAGAAACAGAATTCTAGAATATGACAGATGTCGGGTCTCTTTGACCAGTGGACTCATTGTGTCCCTCCATTCATTAGGTTGTGACTTTTGTTCAGGAGTATTTTGGTCCGGTGACTTTCACCATTTGACACTAAAGGTAAATAAAATCAAATAAATAATCCATTTTAATGTTAATCAAAGCGATGTATGAATCATTTGCCATTCGACTTTGTTAGAAAATATAATACAAACCGCATGCATGGGTAACTTGCGTTAGGCTAATAAAAAAAGTGTTTTGATTCTCAGGCAATCACCCAATTGAATTTGAACCCCTTCATTGGACATTTGTATTGCCTTTCAGTGTCTTCCAATACTGGTACAATCTCGGGGAGACCCGAAGCTTTTTACATTTTTTGATTGATGCATATTTATTTAGTTGCGTCTCCAATATGTTTGCCATGTTGCAATTTATGGGAGAGTGCCTATGGGCACTCTCCCATAAATTGTGACGAGGCCGATCCCCATAGATTAAATACTTTTACTTCAAATATAATATGAAGAGCATCGAAAGAATATGAAGCCTGTGAACTGCAGTACCTACATTTTGCTTTTAGATGAATGCAGGGACCGACCTGGGCATGCGCCAGTGCGTATTTGGTTCTGAAACATCAGGACCTGGCTCTTAAATCTCAGAAATAGGCTTCTCAGTTGGCGCGTAACTTCTCAGATGATATTTTGATATTCCTTCGATGGATAATCGAGAGAGACACTCTTACATGTATTATATATATGATTATCATTTATCATTGTTGTAGAGTGCTTAAGTTAATACTTCAAGTCTTAATTACCAAGCATTAATCTTCACTGTGGTTTCTGATCAAGTCTTGGCTGCCTCAATAGGCAGCCAAGACTTGATCAGAAACCACAGTGAAGATTAATGTTTGCTATAGTGTACTAAATGAAAATGATGAGAGCTATTACATACTTTCGGTGTGTGTTACAAACAGCAGTGTGACTCCGTAAATTGAAATCTGGCGCATGAATTGAAAAAATAGGCTCCGAGGCTAGAGCGTATTTTAAATAGTCCTGATCGGTCCCTGTGAATGTTTTATTTTTCAAATTAAAAATGATTTTTTTTTATTATAAATATGCACTTTCTATATTTCTGTGTGTAAAAAGACAGCCAAAATCCTCTGCATGTTTGCTCACTTTTTGCAAAAGAAAAATAAAAAATAAAAATAAAACCCTTCCTCCCTCCCTTACTCATTTGCAAAAACAAAATTGCCTGAGAATCAATTAATTTATTTTATGTGCCCTAATTTCTACTCGCAATCTGACAGTGAAACGGTTTATCATTCCCCTTTTCAACTCAAACTTTATTTCAGTATTTTATAGTTCGGAAAACTTTATATAAGTCTAATTTCCTTGGTAGATAAAATGAATAATTCGAATAAAATTTCAAAGCGAGACATTAAAAGCCGGCCACGTCGAATTCACACGCACAAAACCGTGTCTCCCGGGTAAGCTTTCACCCATCGATGCACAAAGTTGACCCGAGGAAAAATCAACGAAATCTTAATTGCTGCACGGTGTGTTGGCAGTCAAAAAACAATAAATACCCGAAACCTTGAGAAAATATTTCATTTCTATTCAGCTTGTGAACTGGACAAGGAGGTACAGATAAACATCACCCGCTTTTCCCTTCAGTTTGATCTTCTGAGCGTAAGAGAGCAGTACATTAAAGCATTTCTCTCTCTCTCTCTTAATAACGAGGCGGTATCTTTTAAGACTCGGTTTTGCTCGCGAAACGACATAGTTAATATACCCCTGTGTTTGAAACGCGGATATCCTGGTCTGTCTTCAGACGATTCGCAACGAGCTTTTCCAAACGGAAAAATACGTTTCACTGACCTTTGAAATCTTGCTTTTTCGCTCTTCGAGGAACAACTTAACACAAATTGTACCACTGAAGAATGTCGTCACGCGGGAGAAGTTATTAAAAAGAGGATCGACAGAGTAATTTAGGTTTGCCAAACGACCAATTTCGACAAAAATCTGAAAAATAACCAGAAAAGGTAAGATATGATTTTATTTATTCTCCGTTCTTTGATTTGGCAAAACGTGGTGAGATTTCTGGGAAAAGATTGGAGTTTTGTTACCACCCCCCCCCCCCCCCCCCCCCCCCCCCCGTGATTCAGTAAGCATTGACTTAACAACATGAAGATGAAGGGTTTTTTTAAACTTCACAGATTTATTTAATTTTCATGGCGTCTTATTGGTCCGGAAAGATGTTTAATATACATGTACTCAAATCAACCCAACTAACGTTTTTAACACTTTTAACACTGGCGGTGTCTTCCATGCCAGTTAAATGGCAGAAATTGGAAGAGTCCACATCCATTATTTGGAGGTAGAGCAATTAATATTTTCAACGTGCAGCCTTCACGTTGAAAATATTAATTGTTCTACCATACACGTTCACTCAGTGGCCACCCTACTTAATAAAATTATGACGTATCGTGTTCCTGGATCGGACAAGCGTCCTCTCGTGTTGAAAGAGTTAATTTGGGAAATAATGGAGCGGGAAATTAGGTCTGTGATTCCAAACCCATTCACGCCATGTCTTTCACGACAATATTGTCACCTAAATAGAATTCAATGCAAATTGGCGAAATTCATTTATGTCACAAGAAGGCGCGGTGGCTCAGTGGTAGACTGCTGGACTTCTGTGCCAGAGGTCCCGAGTTCGATCCCCGTCCGGGACGACCCGCGTTGTGTCCTTGGGCAAGGCACTTTATCCCGGTTGCCCACATGGGGGCACGATGACGCCGTGTACTATGGCACGTCGATGGTGCACATGTCTTCAAATGCTGTAACCCTGCTTGAGCGGAGCTTGAACAGAATTAAAATGTTGAGAAGCTGACAGTGCTCGTCGATGCTCGATGGTTCTCTCCGGGTACTCCGGCTTCCTCCATCCGTAAAACTGTCTCAGTCACGATTAGCCAATGTACATAAGTATGTGATCTTAAACACCAATAAATAAATAAATAAATATTTATGTCACAAGTTAGTTATTCAGTTGTATTATTACCGATTCCCCGTTTCACGATGCGTATCAGGAGGCTGTTAATGTGTTGTCCGCTCGGTAGTTTTAATCACACACCTCATACTTATATTTCCTGAATTACTGATCGAAGAGTTAATTTATTTATTTGGTTTAACGACACTTTCGGCAGCCAGTGTCACTACTTGTAGACAGTTTTACGGATGGGGGAAGCTGGTGTACCCGGAGAGAACCACCGAGTAGCGGCGTCAGTAATGTCAGAAGCATCAAGGTACCACCTCCACACATGCGGGGTTAGCAATGGTTGAAGGCAAATGCACCATCGACGTGCAGCACGCCTTAGTTGCAATCGGGATCAAGTGCGTTGGCCAAGGACACAACGCAGTTGCGACCTGGCGGAGATCGAACCCTGGATCTTTCGGTCCAATAACGTAACTACTGAGCCACCGCTTTTCCGAAGAGTTAATTAACCATTTACCCATCATAACGGCCAAAACCGACCAGCGCTGTTCACAAAAATCGCCAATTAATTTTCATTATTTTTTTTCATTTTTTATCTCAAAATCATAGGTTATGACCCATCTTTGGAACGAGCTCGTCGAGCTCGTTCCAAAGAGGGGTCATAACCTATGTTTTTAAGACAAAAAATGGAAAAAAAATAGTTATTCAAGAATATTGTTTGCAAGTGTCGTCTGCTTTTCATTTCAGGTAAAGGGTTAACAGAGAATAAGATTTGTATTTTAATTGAGTACTTTCATTTGCCACGCGGGCCAAAGTAGATTAACTTTGTGGAATTATCTGAAGTGTCTCTCTCGTGCTTTAGTATCCACGTCAGTTTAAATGTTAACAAAATATGTCTCGCTAGTGCGTGGTGATTCATCAGGTTTTAATGGATAAAAACGCTATTGACGACCATGACGGGTGAACAGGGACTCGGCTTGTGTGATTTCTATCAGTCGTCCATCTCACTGACTACACAACACGACTGAATTTCTGGCGTTCTGTGGGGGTGAGTTCTGATTTACTTATCACATTATTTTGCCTTTCCATTTTAAACCTGTTCGGATACACGTGCGTTTACCCGTATTGCCCAGTTACGTGATTGTGCTTTGCAGACAATTTAACCATATGTTTCTGAACACATTCACGGTTGGACACAGCTTACGCTTTTGCCGACGGAAAGTATTTGTTTGGCTGCGCGGGAGTGTTTGGGATGGTGTGTGTGGTGAGGAGGGTGTGTGTGTTCGTGATTGTGTGTGTGTGTTTATGTTCTTGTGTGTTATTCTGTATGGGTGTGAGTCTGTGAAAGGATAGAACTTGAATATTCTCTTCGTCTTTTCCCACAATCCATCCCGTTTTCGTAGTCGCTCCCCAATCCATTTCACAACACACTTTTTTTATTCTTTTCAAACAGTTTTTTTTTCTGAAGACATGTGGATTTGTCTAAAGTTTTGGAAGGAAATTAAAAATAAATTCGTTTTTTTATGATGGCTGTAGCCGCACCCCCCCCCCACCCCCCCCCCCCCCCAATATAAATCGAGTTTACTACATCTCAATCTACATGGCAATGTATCGAAATAAATTTCTGACCTTCGAAAGAATTTTTTTAGGAATATTTGTATTCTTTGACGATAGATAAACCTTTCAACTTCTGATCATAGACAATCCCAGCGGTTCTCCTTTTTAGTCGACAAGGCGACAGATCGTCGCCTGAGAGCTAGAATGTCCTATGTCCCATAAGGGACATAGGACATTCTAGCACTCAGGCGACGAGGTATCGAAACACGTTATTGTTCTTCTCAGGCTCGCACCTCAAAATCGACTGTGGATGAAATCGAACTAAGTCCTTTTATTTATCAAACAACTTATATTAAAAGATGACAGCATATATTTTATACCTTTAGCTGATGTAAGTTAAAGATGACACAAACAAAATTTGTTCCCAAAGGAAGATACAGATTCACTTTACTTTTTATCACATAATCACCAGCAAATAGCTCAATACGGAAAATATCATTCACAACACTTGTAGTACGATAATGACGTCAGAGGTCAACGTAGACGTGATAACGTTGTGAGTGAGTTGGTCTCGTAAGTAGAAGTGAATTAATCTTCTCTTATTTTTTTGTTAATTTTCAACCTGATACAGACGACATTTCCAGAAATCATTTCCTGAATAAGTAAATATTTTCATTTATTGTCTCGAAAACATGGCTTATGGCCCCTCATTGGAACGAGCTCGTTCCAGCGAGGAGTCATAAGCCAGGCTTTGGGACCAAAAATTAAAACTTGAAGAAAAAAAAATTGTCTGTCGACTTTTGTTAAGCCTTCACCTAATATGAAAATCAGTCGAAACAATTTTTGAATAACTATTTTTTTTATTTTTGTTTGCGTCAGAAATATAGCTTATGACCCCTCATTGGAACGCGCGCGCTGGGCTCGTTCCAATGAGGTGTCATAAGCTATGTTTTGGGGAAAAAAAGTGAAAAAAATAATGAAAATTGGATGGTGATTTTTGTGAGTTGCGCTGGCCGTTTTAGACGTTACGTTGGATAAAGGGTTACAGCGCTAGCTCTCTTTAGTCGTTCCGTTAGCCAAGAGGGTAAATTACAAATTTGATGATAAAAAGAAACTGTGATTTGATTTATTTGTCACGATATGACATGAAATTGCTGAACCTCGTTCACTGAAAACGGCTCAGAGCGTTGTTTGTGAACTCGGTACAGAAATGTCATACGAAATCGCGACTCATTTAGAGATGCTCTGTTTCCATTATTCTAAATATGAAAGAATGACCCCACCCCTGCTTTGATGCGTCATCTTATACGATTAGATAACGCCATATAGCTACACAAATCTTGAACTGAATAATTGAAAAATAATTGCCCCCAAACCATAGCTTATGACCTCTTATAGGGGTGAGTTCAGTGAGCAAAGAGCATGAGGTTCAGTGGCGGCGCTATGGGGAGGAGGGGATTGGAGCTCTCCCACAAAATAGACATTGCACTCAAACTCATATAGACACAAACAAGTTCACACAAACACACAAGCCTGCTTCCACCTCAATAGAGAACTTGTCCCCGCCCAAGCCCCCACTCACTGATCAAAAACCTGGCGCTGCCAATGCATAAGCTTTTTCATATGGTTTTGTTGAAATATTTTGAAAATCTTTGAAAAATAATATTTAAAAAATTAAATTTTGATACCGCGTGTGTTAGATAAAGGGTTTAGGAAATCTCGACCTATTTATATAAGCGTGCGGCAATCGAATCGCAATCTACTTGCGAAAGAGACCACTTTTGAGTTCTTAATACTACAGTGCAGTCGCCGTGGACTGGTCGTAATCCAGGCGTGGGCAGTGATGCCCGCGCATGCGTTTACCAGGTAATAAAAATCATGATCAGCAAAATTTTAATTAATGAAGCACCGGGTACAACCCGGTGCTTCATTTATTAAAATTTTGATGTTTATTCCTGTAATTAGTGTTTGGAATCTAAGAATATTACGTCCGTGGAAATATTGCCGACCCGTGGAAAGTGACCAGTCCACGACAGCCGTACTGAAAATGATAACTCAGTGACGAGATGTTCCGAGCTTCTTCTGATACGTTAGTCCAAGGTAAATTTAGGTAGAAATATAAGTGTTATTTCTTTATTTCGCCCGAACACACATGTGAAGTTTTAAGTGATCTTTCAGTTCGTTTCCTATAAGTGTTGACACGTTTTTCTTATTTTGTTAAATCGATTAAGCTTATTCACTCTGCGCCGTTTCGAATTTTATTGGATTCCGGTATTTATATGCGTCTTTGGTACATGATTTGTTCTTCAGTCACATTCGAGTGTGTGTTTTTTGAATGAGGTTCATGATTAATTACTGTTTTAATTTTCATTTCCTAAACTTCAAGTATACATTCACCGTGATTCATCATTGCCCGTTGTGAGATCAAGTAGAATACACTTGAATATATTTTTACACATAATGGTGCTCATGTACTTGAAAGACTTCTTTTCCGATGGGATTATATATATATGATATCAAACAAATGGTAAATATGCATGAAATATTTCATCAAAAAGTCTTTTCATGGGAGAAATTATTGTTGAACTTGGTGAACTGTTGTACTTCCGTGCAGGCGTTTGTTGCCGGTTCCGTTTATCCCTTTACCGAACGTAAAGGCCAAAACCGGCCAGCGCTTTTCACGACAATCGCCAATTAATTTTCATTATTTTTTTCATTTTTTGTCTCAAGAACATAGGTTATGACCCCTCTTTGGAACGAGCTCGTCGAGCGCGTTCCAATGAGGGGTCATTACCTATGTTTTTGAGACAAAAAATGAAAAAAATTAGTTATTCAAGAATTTTTTTTTTGCAAGTGTCGTCTGCTTTTCTTGTCAGGTAAAGGGTTATATCACAGGTTTATGACTTCTCAGCTCTGTATTTGATTAAGTTTTTATCTTATTCAACTACAAGTGTATTATTTCTCTTAATTAGACCATTGTCGAGTCAAATCAAAGAAATTAAATGCCACAAAAAGTATTTCTGTATGATATTAGTTATATGGGGACATAAAGCTTGATTCTGAAAAAATTCCGTCTGACTTTTGTTTATTTTCAATCAATCAGTCGATCAATAACACTTTATTTACTCCAATCACACCAGTGATACACGCGTTTATGTAAAGGACAACTTTTAAATAAATTTTCGACATGTATGGTAGAACAATTATAATAGGAGAAAAAAAATCTATAGTGTAACCGGTGAAGTAACACGTTGCCTTATGAGCAACTAGGTAAGGGGAAAATGTAAATTTGGATGGCTGGCCAAACCCAACCACAGACCTATTGTCCAAATTTGTGTCGGTGTTGACGTATGTGGTCGAGCCTGGAAAACAAAAGCCGCGGTCAGGCCTTGCCAGTCATCCAGACTGACAGGGTGTATTTCTGAAAGACTCACATTTATTCGATGATCACGTAAAAAATATATAATAACAGGGCGCTGCCGCGCTGGGATCTCAGTCAGACAATGATCAGGACAAATTCTGAGATCATGGGCCGAATGTCTCTTCTAAAACCAGAGGCGGACAGGCCGTATGGTCAACCGGAAAAATTCCCGGTTGGTCCCTTATTGGGTCCCCTCCTGGGGCCCCCAAAATTGATGTAGCCCAAGACCCGTTGGTGAAATTTCGTGGAAATGACCAAAAGGCGAAATGGGTCTGATTGTATTGGACAATCTGTATATCGAAATGTTCTCTTTGTGCAATGGCCGTCCAGTTTGTGAGGGGGAGGATTTTGAGAATAATTGGGAAGGTCCCTAGCTTCTTGGGAGCGATTCTCAGTTTCAACATGCTTTTCATTATTACACCATACGTCTTTTTAAGTCAATGCAAGTGAATGGGTTTTTAATTTATTCTGGTCAGTCTCATTCACAGTTATGTCTATCATTTAATGGCAGCTCATTCAAAGCTGATTGCAATACTTTGTACGTACATGTCGATTGTCATTTTACATACATTGAATTACGATTGACATTTAAGTGCAAGGGAAATAACTGTACCAGCAAAATTGCTATTTGACAGTGTTTGAGCCCCACAAAGTAGATCGTGTGTTTCTCAGACCATTTTTTTTTGTCAAATTCCACGCGGGCAGGAGGTTTTTTATTTTATTTTTTTATTTTTATAGTTCTGTCTTTGCCATCAAACGTCCATGTTCTTTGTTTGTTTTATGTTTTAGGCCTATAATCTACAGAATAGCATGGGTGGTGATGCAAAGCATTGCAAACCTTGTCGCACTCAAAAGACAAATTTATCAGCTTTATTAACTCGGGTAAAATATCAGACATAAACCACTTAATTTCTATTTTTGGATTTGCATCTGTTTGCATTGGTTATAAAAAGAGAGCATACGGCAACCAAAATGATCGCATGCGGGAGGACCTGAGAAACAGATTCCCTTAACTCTTTTAGACCTTATGAGTGCGTATGTTTTACTGTTTACTGTTTTTTTTCTTCTGTAACAAATTTCCCGGCACAGAAAAGTTAACTCCATAACCAAAAAGCGTTATATTAGGTGTCATCCCAACAACACGAATCCCAACAACACGAATCCCAAGAACACGAATTGATAAAATATCCCAACAAGACGGAATCTCAACAAGACGATACTCTTTTCCTCATCCAATATGGGGGAAGTTTGCTTTAAAAAGAACATGTACATTACAACGTATGATATTTGAAGTATTTTAGGGTTTTATTTTATGCGTGTGTTTGGGAGTTTTGTTGATAAAAAAGATACAAAAAGAACTGTAGCAAATATCGTCTTTTATCTTACAATCAACATGTATTGTGTCTGTATTAACTCAACAACTGTCGTGTAACCGATCCCCTGATGTTTGTATCGGGGGTCGGATACAAGCACGTTCCTTTCGCGTGAGTTCCATTTTTTTTTCTTTTTTGTTCATCCGTACGAATAAATAGTTCGTTATATATTCGTCAACATTCTTGACTTATCCCCAATATATTGCAAGATAAAATGATTATTACCATAATGTGGATGTACAAAATATGTATCCGAGTCTCGCTACGGATTCTAAGGGTAGATCACGACTCGTTTTCGACTCATCGTGATGTGTCCTTAGAACCCTTGAGCTCAACTCGGATACATATTTTGTACATCCACATAATGGTAATAATCTCTTTGTAACAAAGCGCCTCTGTTAACTAGTAGCGTGCGAAGTTTTTTTTTTGGGTTGCCAAAATTTTGTTCGCACATTATTGCCTTGTTACAATTAATGGGAGAGTGCCTATAGGCACTCTCCCATTAATTGTAACAGGGCAAATCCACCCAGACTTAATAATATCACATCAAAAATTAATTGAAGTTCATCCACAGAATATGAAGCCTTTTAGCTCTGGTACCCACACTTCAGGATAAAGCTCCAAAAATGAGCTTCCAGAACTCAACCAGTTAATGGAAATCTCTTTGTCCAACAGTAAGCTGTGTTAGCAGTTTATGATGGAAAACCTCAAAATAAATGGGTTATATCGTCATTTTAATTAAATTTGTCTTGTTGGGATTCGTCTTGTTGGGATGACCATTTTCAACATTCCTCTTGTTGGGATTCGTCTTGTTGGGAATAAACATTTTATCAGGTGTGTAATATAACTACGCCATAAACGCGAACTACATACACAGTGTTATAAAATAGGTTACCTGCGCTGTTTTGTGAATATCGGGAATCATCTCATGAGTTTGGATCTGAAAGTTTTATTTTTCACGCGCGAAGCGCGAGTGAAAAATAGTACGTTCAGGTCCAAACAAATGAGATAATTCACGACATTCACTAAATTAGCGTAGGTTTTCTTTTTATTATATGCTGCCTGGTATTTTTTACTGCGCAATATTCAACCCAATTCGACTGCGAACAGTTTCAAGACAATAACAAAGATCTGCTGATCGTTCATTCAAGGTGATGTTCAAGGCGACGTGATGCGGTGTAGCGTGACGTCATGTAGAAAGCTTCTGAGGAATACTTCTCGATATCCATCGACTCGATGGATATCGAGAAATATCTTTTAAATAATTTGCGATAATTCACATGCTAGGATATTATAATTTATTACATCATTTCCACAATTAGGATGTACGATTTCAGATACATTAGTCTTGGCTGACAATTTTCGTCATTGGATGATATTTACAGGAAAATTAGCCCCATTAATTTCGTAAAGCAGTCAGTAAAGTTAATACTAAGGGTATGGGAATTTCATATAAATATTGAAATTTTGAAATGTTAGAGAATTTGTAGCACCGATGTGCGCATTTTTCTTTAAAAAAAAATCAGCATTTTCCCATTACAGCAGTATAAAAATACAAAAGGGGGCTTTTTCACGATTTTTCCCAAATCAGTTTCTTTTTACGTTTGGCCATTATTCTCTGCTGAAACTCATTTAACCCTTTAACTAACATGAAAAGCAGACGACAACTTCAAACAAAATTCTTGAATAACTAATATTTTTCATTTTTTGTCTCAAAAGCATAGGTTATGACCCCTCATTGGAACGAGCTCGAGTTAAGGTCGCGTTATTCCGATTTTGACTGGACAATTGGACAGTTACCTACCATAGCGTTTTCGGTGACTGTGAGAATTGTGAACGTCTTTAAACCTTTACTTAACATGAAAAGCAAACGACACTTGCAAAAACAATTCTTGAATAACTAATTTTTTTCTTTTTTTTGTCTCAGAAACATAGATTATGACCCCTAATTGGAACGAGCTCGACGAGCTCGTTCCAATGGGGGGTCACAACCTATGTTTTTGAGACGAAACAAATGAGAAAATAATGAAAATTAATTGGCTAATTTTGTGAATAGCGCTGGCCGGTTTGGTCCGTTACGTTCGGCAAAGGGTTAAAAAAAAAACGGCGTTTCCGCCATTTTTGATGTTCTGTAACATTTTTCTGTTCATTATATCAACAATGTGCACATCATGGCATATAACACAGACACTGTCCTTTTGATTGCTATAAAGACTAGGAGGTGAGAATTGCTATTATTCCTGGGAAAAATAAAAACTTGCAAATTACTGTAAAAATACATTCGCTTAACAAAGAGGCAAAGTGTATGCTTACTTAGTATTGGTAGGTGTGATTCTGATAGGTATTCTTAATGGTGGATGTTCTGTGAAGTAGTTTAATTAGCAGATAGCTCAGAGACCTATCTGTTGCTTTCGTTTATTAAAAGTAACAAAATCAAACTTGGCTTTATTTTCTACTAATATCATAGGGGTTTGACAAATAATTACTTGCTTTTCTAACAATTTGAAGGGAGATAACTTTATGGAAAGTCGATTATTTTCATGACAATATACGTGAGGGATGTCTTGAAATGGTTAACTGATAATTATCCGCATTTTATGGAATTTTCTCATCAATTATTGATTCCAGACTCGTTTGATGATATTAATAATCGATTGTTCAATCGATCAAGAAGGGGTCATGAAAAGAAGATCATCTATTGTTTTGCACATTAAATATGTATTATTTATTGGTGTTGCAGGCTATTTTCAGCATTTATTGCTATATCATGAGCGCGTCACAAGATTAAAGTAAAGTTTAGGCCACACAGAGCAGATCTTCTGTTTCTCAGTCCATTTTTGTAAAATTGCACGTGGGTGGGAGGTTTTTTATTTTATTTCTTTTATTTTTTTTATTTTTGTAATTATTTCTTTGCCATCAAAAATTCACGTTCTTGATTTCTTTTGTGTTTTGGGCCTCATTATCTACAGAATAGCATGGGTGGTGGTGTATTCCGGCCCTTGAGTGCAAGAAGGCTTTGCAATGCTAAAGCATTGCAAAGCCTTGTTGCGCTCAAGGGCCGGAATTACCAGTTTTATTAACTTGGGTAAATATCAGACACGAACCATTTAATTTGTATTTTTTTAAGTTTGCATTCGTTATAAAAAGAGAATATGCGGCAGCCAAAATGACATGCGGCAACACCCGAAGAACTGATTCAGAACTTTCTTAGGCCTAAAATATCCTTCATTGACACGGACACGATTTTGTTCATCAAATCTCTCCTGCATTATCAGATGGAGTGTGATACTGATGATGCAGGCAAAACGTACGTAATGTGATACTGCGAAATTTATAAAAAGACTGGGTGAGAACGTTTGTCCTCTTCTTCCACCTCTTGCTTTAACTCCCTTCACTCTGATGTCAAAATATCCAAATTTCAAGTAGCCATTTTTCCCATAATGCAACTGGGAATTTAACCAATTCAATCTTGTTTGACAGAGCTCAATGAGCTCTGTCAAACAGGACTGAATTGGTTAAATTTCCAGTTGCATTATGGGAGAAATTTGCACCCTGAACTTTAGATATTTTGACATCAGTGTGCAGGGGGTTAAAAAACTCCTCAAGCCATCAATTAATTATGATTTTTTACATCTTCTTCGCTGCACAAATGAATCATTTCATTTTTCAACAAATACTGTCAAGCATGTATTAAATTCGCGTCAGATAGCCCGATATGATGAGATAGGTCGAGCACACCTAGTTCGGAACAGAGATTAAGAACACACCCTAGTAACAACTACAACAAAAAGTTTGTCGCCTGCGTTTCTTCACAATGAATTTGATAGATTCCGAAATCATGACACTCATTTCTGGCGATTTATTACCTAAGGGCAGGTATATAATAAAAAGATCATTAGTACAATGGCGTTTTCTGGTGCGCCATGTCGATGTGTCGCATCTCGTTGAGGATTTATCAATAACACTGCGTTGTGTTATCTCTGAACCGCCTCGAGCCCTACTCCACACTAAAAACTAAAGTGTTAAAACTGACACTTTCAAGGTGTTAAACCCATTCTGACTCTTCGGGTTTGATTTTAACACTCAAAGTGCAATGCTTTAAGCACTCAGACATTACAATCGTCAGACATCTGAAACTTGAATGGATGGCACTTCCCATGTGTCCAGCATTGGTGGTTGTTCCAGAATCGTCCATAATTTGATTTGCGCTTGGTGGGTACATAATTAAAAGGAACAACGCAGATGACGCGGATCAGGCTCGAGAGTTCGAGTCTGATCCGCGTCATCTGCGTTGTTTCCTTTTAAGTATTGCGACATTACACTTGTCAAGTGGTATTATTGTAACACCTGTCAAGCTCTGGGATATCTACACTTGAACAATGTGCTAGTTCAGCACATAGTTAGTGTTAAATACTGCACTTCAAGTGTGGTTTTTAACACTTTAGTTTTTAGCATGTCCGACTCGTGCGATGTTCCTTGGTCAAGTTGAAGGTGCTCCACTCGATGCGACACAGCACACCAAACACTTTGTTGTACTGATAATCTTTATATACGGCATAGAGGGAGTGATGTACAATCAAAATACTCACAGAGTGGAATTTCACTACATTGCGATTGGTCCGACAGCTCTAAGCGTGAATGGCTTGTTATGGGTCAGAAACAGGCTTCCCGCGAAAATCAAGGTAGGCCGTTGAAACATAGCGGTTCAGTAAAACCAGGGTGTTATTGTTAATCTCTACTAGTAAACGAATATCTACTGGTTATTGAACCTTTAAACACTGGTGCCTTGGAATGTATCAATTGACTTCATTTTCAGTCAATAAGCCTTTTTCAAAACTGCCATCTTGGCTTTTAATCTACGCAAGGTCACAGGCCGCGAGGTGTAAACATTTCAAGAAAACACGTTCTAAGCAATGGGAGAAGAGAACGGGTGAAGTGCTTCGGACCACATTTCGTTCATTAGTGCGAATTCAAAAAAAACATTTAGCCAAGGATACCATTTGTTTAAGACAATGGCAATATTGTATGAGAACTTTCATTATTTCGAGTTGAGTTCCTATCGAATTAAATGGTTTGAACTTTGAATGCACGCCGTGTCATGACTATGTGGCCTTTGGGCACTGTTTCTACAACTTTCGAGGATTCCCTAAGCCGAGAAACTCCGTGCAACGAGTGTTTCCTTGTTGCACTCAAAACAAGTCCTCGCCTCTGTAAAAAAGTCTTTAAACCTTCAGTATCCCATCGTTTAAAATCGTCTAGGGTCGCCACTTCAGTTAATTCGAATGATGACATCGGTTCAAAGAATTTAAACTTGATCTTTCACAAAACGAGTTGTCTTGGCTGACACAGAACTCAACGTGATGAACATGGAAATCGCTTTGTTTACATCCCGCGATCTGTGACCTTGCATAGATTAAAAACCAAGATGGCCGTTTCGAAAAAGGCTTATACTGTCAATGCCAAAACAGACGATACCATCATGGGTTGTTGGGAGGTTCAGTAATAATTTAATCCAACAGCTCGGTCGAGCTGTTGGATTAAACTATTACCGAGCCTCGCTTCAGGTGTTTTGCTCTTTATATCGTCAGCTCTTACACTTCCAACTTTTTCTTCACGCAGAGATGTATGCACACGGGGTTGAAAGAGTTCATATCCCGGGGTTCCGAGCAGCGATATGGCGACAGGGTGTGTGTGTGGAGGGGGGGGGCTCCAGCTAGGAGTATTTATTTCACTAGTTGGAAATTCCGAGGTCAAAAAACAAATAGTTGGAAATTCAATAAATTAACATTGTTCATGAAAAACATTAAAATTCCAACTAATGATGAGAAATTTTGATCTTTTATTTCCAACTGGAAACTTGAGTTTCAAATTTCCTACTCTAAAATTGACATGGCCTCAAAATTTCGACTCTGACATCAATCCGGTAAATTTTCTGACCCAGACACATTATAAATGATGCTTTTTCCGTTTCATGACTAGTGAAAATTTTCAGAAGGGTTCATAAGCATGTGTATATATATTTATATTATCATTTTAACCCTTTACCTAACGCAGACGTTTTCAAAATTCATTATTTTAAATATCATTTTTTTTTAAATTTTTAAAAAGAATTTCAACAAAACCATATCATGTGACCCCTCTTTGGAACGAGCTCGACGAGCTCGTTCCAAAGAGGGGTCACATGATATGGTTTTGTTGAAATTTTTCGAAAAATAATATCTTTTCAGCAGCCGTATTTGCATATTACGCGGGCGGATGCGGGCGATTCGTTGGTTAAAGGGTTAAAAGATATCACCCAGCGCTGCAGTGCAGCCACCTATCGAAACTTCTCACAGTTGGAATTTACACCGGTGGCACCCCCCAGCTGAAACCCTCTAGCCACATCCCTGGTTCCGAGATGGTGTATTGAAGTCAAGGTATCCTTTTGTTGGGAAATATTGAAGAGTTCGTCGGACGAGTCAATATATGACCCAGAGACGAGGTCGAGAGTTCAATACACCATCTCGGAGTCGCCACGGGCCCAAATATAAAACCTTTCGATCATTATAATCCGTCCCACCTCACACTTTTGTGCAATTATAAAGAAGAATGCATCATTTGAGCAGTTAAACTGAAGTATCATTGCTCAATATTTTTTCCATGAACAGAAAAAAACACGCGGTGTGAAGGTGGCAAATTTAGCAGCCTTTTATGAGTCGACGATGACTTTGCTTCGTTCCGCTCCATTTTAGTTCAGAATTATTCATAAATAAAAGTGGGAGTAACTCCCACGATCATACATGCATGTACCTGACATATAAGGTTAAATGTTGTAAATGAGTTGCTATGGATAAGTGGAGCGATTTTAAAACCGCGCAAGTCAGTTTTTAATATTATATGGTAATTTAGTAATTATGACTTCTTTGATCATAGTAGAACATTATTTTTGATGTGGCGTATATACTTCAGTACGTCTAAGTCATTAGAAACTCTATACTGCATGGCGGGCGTGCGATTATGTTGGTAAAAATGTTGACTTGCGCGATTTACAGAAATAGGATATGCCTATATTTTCCAATGCCCTACAAGAAACCTCCTGTGACGATGACGATTTTGTTCCAGAAAATTATAAGTTCGGAAGTGGAAAATGTGGACGCATGTGTAACACGTTGTGTTCTGTGGCGGAACAGCATAGATGTGAATCCCTGTGTAAGTATACTGGCAACTCCCAAAAAAAGTTTTTAACAGAGGCGGACTGGCCGTATGGTTCACGGGGAGAATTTCCGGGGGGGGGGGGGGGGGGGCTTATTGGGTTCCCCTGAGTCCCCAAAATTGATGCAGCCCAACACCTATTGGTGCTAAAAATTTCGTGAAAATGGCCAAAGGGGGAAATGGATCTGATTGCATAGACTGCCGGTATATCGAAATGTCCTCTATGTGGACTGCTATTGGCAGTCCACATAGAGGACATTTCGATATACCAGCAGTCTAGTCTGCCACTGATCGCTCGGATGACGGATGAAAGGAAACAGCGTTCTGTCAATTTCCAATATCAAACTTTTCTCCGATTAGGACGATAGCTCCCCCCCCAACCCCCGTCCTCCGACCCCCGCTAGAACCATTTTTGTCGAATGATCGATGAAGATGATACAAAAATGCCATCAAAATATCCTCTATGTTGACTACCATTGATCGATTAGATGCAAGTTCGTTCAGTTCGAAAAATCCAAATTTTCTCCGGGTCTGCCCCCCCCCCCACCCCTTGCATTCTCCTTTAAGTTTTCCTGACCAGGTCCGCCCCTGTTTTTTTAAAACAGAAGGAAAAAGGGGCCTGGAGTATTCTGAGCGTTATTTTTGAAAATTGTTTGAAATAAACGCCACACTGATTTGTTTAACTCTTCACTCAACGCGCAGGATATCAAAAATTATTTTAATTGTTGTTTCAAATCCCCCTCCCCCAAAAATCAATAAAACCATATCATGTTACCCCCCTCCCCCCCCCCCCCCGCCCCATTGGAACGAGTTAGTTGAGATCTTTCCAGTAAGGGGTAACATGATCTGGGTTTTTTTTTTACTTTTTTGAAAAGTATATTTTTTGTGTATTTGCAAATTACGCAGGCGGATGCGGTCGATTCGCTGGATAAAGGATTATCTCTCTGCACCTCCTAATCAAAATTCCGAAATTTCAGGTAACCCATTTTCCTCTAATGCAATTGGAATTTAACCAGTTCAATTTTGTTTTACACATCTCCACATAACAGGCAAATCCGGTGTATGGAAAAACCTTCTTCGTGGGATGTTGTACACAACCTTCCCATTAGTTTCCCTTCCCAAATCACGTCATGACTTCCTCACAGCGGCCATGGCGCGGTTTGATTATAAGAAAAATAATGACAAAACCAACTTTGTGATATCCGGTAATGTAAAAGTACTACCAATGATAGGATTTCCTCTTCTTTAACATGTTTTCTTTGTTACTACCACCGTACCTTATTATTTATTCACCAACTTGACACAATTCTTAAATCAATTTACTTGCAGTATTATGCAAACTGGTAGACCCATGCGAATCTCAAATTTCTAGTCGAATCGAAACCCGAATCGAATCTTGAATCGAATATCGAATCGAATCTCGATTTGAATCTCGAATTTCGAATCGAATCTCGAATCGAGCCTCGAATCGAATCTCGAATCTCTTTAAATTGTAAATGTTGCATCTTCTTCCAACCGTAAATTTTATCAGTCTCAACTCAAGTGCTGTATTCAACGACCACTCATCTGTTCGGCCAACTCAGTCAAAAAAGCGGAATATTTCTCAGAACGGAATGTAAGTAGCTCGGAAGCGGAATCTCCTTGAGCTCTTCTTCTCTCGTCAGGAGACCTGATGAGATAAGAAGAGTTCAAGAGAACACACTTCGTAAGATTTTCTTCGCAGGGATGTAGAAACATGGCGTATACTAGGAATTATCAGTGCCCTACAATTTCAATAATATATCAGGATGCAGGCACCATGCTACACTTTTCAAACAGAATTCACATTTCGTCTCCTGATGGGCAAAGTGTATATATCCCACATGGGTGAAGGTCCATGGACTTCTCCAGGGACAAAAACTTGTCACGAGAGCTGGGCGGGTTTTCGGCTTTCCGGTTCGTTTCCGGTTTCTGCTACAAATCGGAAAACCGAACCGGAAGACCAGCAAAAACTGAAGGAACGGTTTTACTGTCAGTGTTCATAAACTAATCAAAACTATTTTACTGTGAGGGAACTGGACTGGTTACCCATATAGATTCTCGTCACTTGGTCTGTAGGGCAAAGAGACGAATACGTCGTGTTCTTATAGTCGTATATCTCCCTTATTGATTCGGCCGAGGGACGCGGTGACGTTGAGGTAACCGGTTCTCGTCAGATCACCGAAGTTGAGCAACTTAGAGCCCGGTTAGTCCTTGGATGGGTGACCGTCTGAGTGATCGATTCGTACTCCCGGCGTTGTGTCCTCGGGCAAGCACTTAATCCCGATTGTGCACTCGATGACGCCGTGTACTAAGGTGTACTGCACTTCGATGGTGCGCATGTCTTCAACCAATCTAATCCTGCCTGTGCTGTAGTGCGGAGTTACGATGTTGGGGAGCTGGCAGTTGCTCGGTGGTTCTCTCCGGATACTCCGGCTTCCTCCACCCGCAAAACTGTCACCTTCACGATAAGACCTTGGCTGTTAAAGTGTCGTTAAACCCGAGTGGATGAATAGATAAATTGAGTCGTCCACCGTACGAGTCCATAAGGTAGAAAATGTGACACTGACAACACAACATAGACAAGCTGAAATTTATACATTTTTAACCCTTTACCCAAAGGGGACGATATCAAAATTTATTATTTTAAATATCATTTTTTCAAATTTTTCAAAAAATTTCAACAAAACCATATCATGTGACCCCTCGTTGGAACGAGCTCGACGAGCTCGTTCCAACGAGGGGTCACATGATATGATTTTGTTGAAATTTTTTGAAAATAATATTTTTTCAACTGATGAATTTCCATATTTTGCGGGCGATTCGCTTGGTAAAGGGTTAACCCTAATTTGTGAGCCTTTCCTGGATAGGCTAAACAACTGATATCACACAACCCATAAGAATGATCAAATGGAAGTTAGGCTGAACCCATTGGAGATATTCACAGACATGGCTTTATGTGATGAGGGGTGTCATATAAACCATTGCCGATGTTTTTTTTTCAAGTTACCGAACCAGAAAGGTTCTTTGCTATATGCCCTTTACACACAGAAACCGAGTTTGTTTTCTTAAATAAAACAAAAGATTTCGTACGTAATAACACGTACAAAAGTATCAAAGGGTTAAACTGAACCGTAATCGAAACCTGAAAAATCAAAACCGCTCAGCTCTAGTTGTCATGCCAATTGGTACGCTCTGGGTAATTTGTATAGATTTAAGTAACCAGATAGCGAAAGAATAACTAGGGCAAATGACCCAACAAACATAAGGGTGGGAGTACATGAAACAACCTTAGGGAGTTCAGGCTTAAATGTATATTAATGTAAAGTTGCCATTTTGTTCTGGAAAAGTGGGTTGTGGGGGACTTGTACAGTTAAAACTAAAAGTCCTGTCATGAAATGCGCAAAAATAGCACGTCGATCTGCGCGTTAATCTACGCGTTATGACCATAGTAAGGTTATCCAATTCTGTACGTATGGTCTGTGCATGAGCAATGTTTCAGCCAATGGACCTCCGGGTAACTCGGAGGTCCATTGACAGACACATTGCCTGTGTTTGCGATGAGTAACCGGGAGAACCTGCCGTGCTTTGGATGCCATTCGATATGGCAATTGCGCGCAATTCCTACGCGCAATCAAGCCTAGATAAGCGCACGGTTCGTGACAGGACTTCTAGTGTTAACTGTAACTGAATTTGTAGGAATACCACAAGAGAATTTGCATTCCGCTCTCCCCCGTTAAAAATTCAAAGTATTGATATCAAATTCTTGGGAAGCTCTCCCTGTGAGCTTTTTTCAATTGATTTTTTCACTTGGTCACAAAGGTTCAGGCTTCAGCCCTGCTTCAGCTCTCTTCATTTGATATTTTAAATGGCTTATTGAGAAACTAATTTGATTTGCAGTATCATAAAATAAGGAAAATAAATAGAACCCTTTCTTATACGATAATACCGCCAAGATACAACTTATTTCAAATATTAGCATACCTGCCACTTAAATATTGTAAAACACCTGCTAGGAAAATTATATACATGCACAATGTTAAGAGCAGTAAATAATTTACCCATCCAACTAAATATAAATACAATTAGTCCGCTTCTTTAGAATCAATGAAAACATTAACGCACCTCATGACTGCCCCCTACTGTGACGCACAAATGATAAAAATATTCAAAAACTTGTCACAAAACATTCAACAATATCCAAATCTGTTTTTTTCGTGACTGGGTAGGTTTTTCCATGTAATACGAGATCTACAAATTAACAAAACACATTAGGCCCCCACATAGTAGATCTTCTGTTTCTCCGACCATTTTTTATTAAAATTACATGTGGTCGGGTGTTTTTTTATTTTATGTTTTTATTTTTGTAATTATTTCTTTGCCATCCAAAGTTCATTTACATGGTTTGTTTTATGTTTTAGGCCTCACAATCTACAGAATAGTAAAGGTGGTGGTGTATTTCGTCCCTTGAGTGCAAGAAGGCTTTGCAATGCTGAAGCATTGCAAAGCCTTGTTGCACTCAAGGGACAAATTTATCAATTTTATTAACTTGGGTAAATTATCAGACATATACCATCTAATTTTTATTTTTTTTCAAGTTTGCATTGGTTATAAAAAGAGTGAACATGGCAGCCAAAAGGACCATGCGGGGGAGGTGCTGAGAAACAAATTTTTAACTTTTAGGCCTTACTAATTTGAAGCTTTTATGTTTACACATGGGTAGTCATGAAAATCCAACAGATAGAGCTGTTCGATTTAATGAAATGTGAAAGATGCATAAATTAAAGCGTAGATTGAAACCGCGCGAAATTTTATCTTCTCTCGAAGTCCTGGTTTATTTGTGCTCTTTATATCGCGACAGCTGGGGGCGCGGTGGCTCAGTTGGTAGAGGTGCAAGCTGCAAGCCGAGAGGTCCTCGGTTCGAGTCCCACCTGCGGCAACCACGTTGTGTCCTTGGGCAAGACACTTCACCCCCATTGCCCACGTGGGGGCACGGTGACGCTGTGTACTAAGGCGTACAGCACGTCGATAGTGCACCTGTCTTCAACCAATGCTAACCCTGCTTGTGTGGAGTTGGTATGTTGGGGAGCTGACAGTTGCTCGCCGTTGCTCGGTGGTTCTCTGCGGGTACTTCGGCTTTCTCCGCCCGTAAAACTGTCACGGTCATGGTTAGCCATTGTGCAGAAATATGTGACCTTAAACACCAATAAATAAATAAATAAACGCGACAGCTTCTGAAATAAAAATAATAAAAAATATTCAATTCTGCACCCCGCATACTTCATATCTGATGTTTGTTGTTGTTGTAAAGACAGACAGCCGGAGATGTTAGAGGGAGAAAGAGATGGGGTTAGGGGTGTACATTATTGCGTAGTTTGAAGGGACAATGGCAGGCCTAAAAACAAAGGGCGTGGCGAAGATGACGGGGAATGTAAACCTGATTTGTCCCGACTGTGGTGACTCAATTGTAGGTTAATAAAATATGGCAACCGCCTTCGTTGTCGGTGTGTTTTTGTTGAAGTAGTTGAAAATGTCCGGACTGAAAAAATGTTGATGGGGATCTAACCCAACCCCTTTCGCTACCCTATGCGCAGCACAAGAAGAATTTGGGGACGTTTGAGAAAGTGCGAGCGACATGGAACGAGGGAGATAAATAAAACCAGAGAAAACTGCCACGTTTCTCCATACATGTATCTAACGTTTTCATTAATCATTCATCAAAATTTCTGAAATAAAATGTCAAAGATTATTTTTACAGAAAAACTGACATGTTCAAGAAACATTATCAATATTCCACACTATGGAGAAGGCATAACTTTCTTCTGTTGTCGAATGTGATTGATGTGCGACAGCGCACCAATGAGCTTCTGTCATTCCTTATGATTTTTTTTCCCTGACTGACATCTTGATTTAAAAGATCTGGAAAGGCGCATTGTGTGCAGAACATGATCTGCGGTCCGTATGGGAGGGGAGTTGTAGAATAGAAGAAAACTTTTTCACCAAAACTGCACGTCTCTGCCTCTATTCTTTGGAAAACTCTTTAAGAGTTCTCAGGCGGAGCTGTTTAAAAATGAATTCCAAGACACAAGCTTAGAAGCTGTTAGACGGTGTCGTGATGCGATCGGTGCGATAAAATGGTAATTAACATTTTTCTTGTCAATCTGAAGTGTGAATACTATGTGACACGTCTATTTGATTATTAACCCTTTACCTAACGCAGACGGTATGAAAATTTATTATTTTAAAAATCATTTTTTTAAATTTTTCCCCAAAAATTTAGCAAAACCATATTATGTGACCCCTCATAGGAACGAGCTTAATGAGCTCGTTCCAGTGAGGGGTCACATGATATGGTTTTGTAGAAATATTTTGAAGAATTTTATTTATTCAGCTACTCAATTTGCCTTGTACGCGGGCGGATGCGGGCGATGCGTTAGGTAAAAGGTTAAAATAAACAAGTATTGGGCGCATTTGAAACAGCGTACACATTGAAAACCAAAGAAAACCCACTAATTTTTATTTTGCTGAATTTATATTCAATAATTAAAATTAATTTTTACACATTTGACAGTAACTGGGTATAACTCTTTCCCCCCCCCCCCCCAAAAAAAAAAGACATTCTTGCAAATAAAATCTATTGAATAAGTAAAAATATTAATTTCACTTCTGCCTGAACACAGATTCTGACTTCTCAGTGGAACGAACTCGACGAGCTCGATCCAGTGAGGATCATAATCTTTGTTGATGTGATGAAAAAAAACGATTTTTTTTTTAAAAATTGAATGGTGAGTTTGTGTGTGTTTTTCGCTGGTCGGTTCCGTCCTTTAAGTTGGATAAAGGGCTAGTTCCATGTTCTCTTTGTTCGATATCCAGACACAATTTATGGGCACAGTGCTTTGTCAAAATTTAATACTGAGAATGAAATCGTTCTAAATAACTTTTTTGCGCAACGCACGCAACGATTGCATCGCGTCCAATATGTAACCGATTAAGGCGACAATTTTGTTTTGCGCTTTTACTACCAGTTACTTGGAAGGTACTGTTCATGACAGGTTTTGGTTGATCAAATGTATCACTGTGTGTTATAGGCAGCATCAAGAAACGAAAAGAGATAACACCCGCTTGGAAAGTCATGGCAGCATAGATGGATACAACCAAAGAAGAAACTGGAAGAGATATACTAATATAGCTGCTAACTTCTCTTTGGTTATCTAGCTGTATGAATGCATTTGAAAGTCATAAAGCTAGGTTACCAAAGGCAAACATGGCGGCCAATTCATCACCTGATTATCTACGATCGTGATACTGCATCTGAAGTTGATGAGAGACGTTTGGTATTGCAAGTGGAGGTATAATGTTGCCCTTGCCCTTGATGGCTGAAGGTACGTTTAATATTACAACAAAATAACTTTGTCAGAATAAAAAAAACTCATCGTCCGTGCTGAATTGGGTTAAAACCGGAACCGAGAATTCCCAGTAAGCGATTGGCGAGTACCGTAATTCGCGAAATCAAAATTGGGAACCGTGGAATTTGAAACATTCCTTTTTTAGCACGAAAGGGTAAAAAGATACTTTTAGAAATCTTAAATGTTTACCGGTTATTGCGATGCTTTTCGGAAAAGTACCTCATTAACTTTAATTATCCAGACGTTGAAGCGTCACTGGGAATTCAGTTTCTTCAACATTTTTTTCAAAATTCGAGGTCAAACGTCGGAAAGTACAAATAACAAGATATTTTTCACATTAGTGATTATATGGTAGAGAGTTAATTGTTTTGGTGGTCTGTATTTGTTATTCAACCCTTGTTTTATTACAAATTATTGGAGAGTGCCCCAAGGCACTCTCCAATAATTTGTAATAAAACAAATTTATATAAATAAAATATTATTTGTGTTTGACTGAATATGAAATATAAGCAAGGAATGTAGTGTTGGCCTTTGCTCCTGGTATCCTCATTTTTTGAAAGCCCCGTAGTGGCTTCTAGCACTCAACCAGGTAGGAAGTCTTGACAGCAGGATTACATTTGTATTTTAATCTGCGATAACATTTGACTCAACGGGTGTTTCTGAGCATTATTCGGGAGAAAATAGGAATTTAGGTTAAAATTTAAAAAAATCGAAAAATAATTACAAAACAAATGACCACAAGGTATCAACGTGCTGTTTGATTTCGTACGTAACAAGCCGTTCAAAAGTAGCAACGCGCTGTTTGATTTCGTACGTAACAAGACGTACAAAAGTATCAACGCTCTGTTTGATTTCGTACTTCATAAGACGTACAGAAGTATCAGGGGGTTAACTTTTGAACAGTACTATGACGTTCGCGAGCACCCAACGCAAATTATATATTTAATTATTTACTGTCGATGACAATAATTAATTAAAGATATAATTTGCGTTGGGTATTCAAGGGCATCATTGTACTGTCAACGACAATAATTAATTAAATACATAATTTGCTTTGGGTGTTCGCGGGCGTCATGGACATCGTGATTATTCCAAGACCGCTGGACTTCATTTGTGATGGTGAATGTGTGAAGCTGGTGAGGATGAAAGTTACAAATTTGATCACTCCAGTAGTTTGAATCAAGACACTCGTTTCACATTTGGGCAACTGACCCAAAACCACATGTGGACTGAGGACTGGGAAAATTTCCGGTCTCAGATTTAAGGGTGAAAACATCCCAGGTCCCTTTTCTCCAAAGGTAAGGCAAAAATTTAACAATTGGGCTGACTGAATTGCGAAAATCGGCTTCAGTGCTTGACCAACAAGTAGCTGGAATTAATTTGGACCACTTAGCTATGTTTTGGGAGAAGCGAAAAGAATATTTGATTTAACTTTTTACCCAACGTAACGGCCAAAACTGGCCAGCGCTATTCACAAAAATCGCCAATTACTTTTCATTATTTTTTTCATTTTGTGTCAAAAAACATAGGTTCTGACCCCTCTTTGGAACGAGCTCATCAAGTGTTAGGTAAAGGGTTAAACGTTGGCAAATTGTCTTCTCGATGTTATTTTATTTTTTTAGACAGGATGATAGAGAGTTTTGCACCATGGAAATCTTTTGGTGCCACCTGAACGATAAGAACAATAGAATACAACATGATCTGAAACCCGTATGATTGATAAGTTCGATAACTTGGTAATGTCTACGTGTTCTCAGTTTAAAAAAGAACGTAATTGAATGGGTAATGTAAGCCTTTGAATCCGAGCGGCCGCTTTTCCGGCCAGAAACATGATACTTCATAACGTCATTAAATAGGATGGCTGTTCAGTAAATGCGTGGTGTAGACCAATCAATATTTTCAACGTGCAGCCCCCAGGCTGCACGTTGAAAATATTGATTGGTCTACCCCAAATACCGAATATGGACTCTTCTAACTGCTGTCATTGAACTTGCATGGAAGATACCACTTGAGTACAAAGGGTTAAGAGCGATAAAATGAAGAAATTATTAATAAGAGGAACATTTGTTCTTATTTTAATGTATTTCAATTGAACTGACAAGGCAGAGGAAGTGTGTACTGTGATATAACAACAAGACAAAGAACGCAAAGTAAGTTCGTGTTAAATACAGCAGGTGATAGGGCCTTTGCCATCGCGGCCACAAGACACTGGAAATCAACACCACCCAATTTAGAGGAAAAACACTATTACGTAATTCAAATCAAACTTGTAGACACTGCTCCACACAGTTGCTTTTAATTAATGTTTCGGATGGCAGTGTTTGGATGTGAAGCCAAAGAGCGCACATGTCATTTTGGATTTTCGGCTCATAAATTATTGCACTTTCTAATTTGTGTATATTTTTGTTGGGCAAACCGGGGGGGGGGGGCACTAAAAATATGCAAGACGTGACGTCCTATTTTTTATTCGGCTCCTTTTTATACCCACCCACCCACTACGTGCAAATTTTCTACTACCGTTCTCAGACACCCACCCCCACTCTCCCATTAAAATCCAAAATAAACTTATAAACTTAGTAGGCACAGCTGTCTTTAGGGGGTTTTCATAATGTTCTTAAACTGGTACCACCAGTTTAAACCTCTGTGGGCTGCTGTGGGCCACAATCTACAAATGACAAGCTGTTCATTATCAGGCCAGAGCGAGTGCATATATACGGGAACAAATTTTCATTTCAATTGTTCCCAAAATATTGTCTGCAGATTTTCTACATTTCGAACAAGACACCCACCCCCAACTAACGTGTGACATTTTCCCAGATTAAGCCCAATATTCTCACATATAAAGCCCCCTGATGTTCTATTTATGTTAAGAGTGTGATGTACAACATTATCTTTAAGGTTTGAAACACAAATGATGGTATATATTAGCTGATTTATTTTTAAAAAATGTAAAAAATTGCACAAGTTGGAAATGCACATTTTTGGCGCACTCAAGAGACCCACCCACCCCCACGTCACGTCTTGCAAATTTTTGGAGCCCCACCCCCACCACCCCCCCCCCCCCCCGGGCAAACAAGAGTTTTTGCCCAACTGACTTCTCGAAAGCATGTGCATATTTTCGTCGGGCAAGCAAGGACATCTGCCCAAATTGGTATTTCATAATATCTTGCCCGACGAAACCATGATCGGGAATTTATTTGGGGGAGGGTGTGCGTTACCCCCTCCCCCTGCCCCCCCCCCACACACACACCAGTAGTTACGCCTCTGTCAATAATCCTGCATTATCAACTCGTCTGCGAAATTTGAAGGTGAAATGTTGAATGAATACATTTAACACATAACTGGATAAATTAAAATATTTAACACATACTTGGATAGGTCCTATTGAAGGCGGGGGAAGGATATTACAATCCGTTTCCTTCCACATGGGCGAGCCAACATTTTTCATCATTCTATGCTTCATGTCATGTCTTATATATGTATTCGTTATATTTGATATGAGTTGTGGAAGCTTGAAATCATTTTTTGATCTCTGCAAAACCCCCTCTTTCCATTTGAGTTCAGTTGTGATACATGTCGCGTTTTCAGGACATATTGAAAATGGGACTTTTCCAAATTTTTTTGGAAGCAAGAAGATTAAACTTTGTTTTGTTGGACCTCATATAGTTATTGCATTTAATGTTCGCCCCACTTTCCAATGCGATGCAGGAAGATATAAATTATTTGTTTCATGAAGTCAGAATTATGCATTAAACATCACAGATAGAGTCATTTTTTACCAATTTTATAAAAATCAACACATATTTTACCATTTTACCACCTTATTTAATTCTAAAATGAAAAAAAGGAAAACAGGTGGACATAAGAAGAAAGCACCAAACAAAAGAGGGAATGTTACATAATGAATCATACGAATTTCATTGGGGACGGGGTGACCTGTCGCAAGTACGTTTTTTCATCTTGCTTTAGAGCGACGGGTGGCACATACGTTACTCACCTACACGAACTTCGGCTTTGCTACATTTTGCAAAGTTTTCCGAAATAACGTTTTTTTTTTCTCGTTCAGCTGGTAATAATGGACCCACGTAGGAGATGGCTGTACAAGAATTTAAAATATTTGCAACTCCCCCCCCCCCCCCCCCCAAAAAAAAAAAAAAAAAGAAAAAAAAAGAGAAAATTCACATAAGAAAACCCAAATTAAACAGAACTGCGCAAAGAATTTGCTTTTGGCCATTATTATTCCGGTAAGTGCGCATCTTGCTGTTCGGTGTTATAAAGCTCTTCTATTTTCAAGAGCACCCAGTAACACCGCGGGAAAATTAACCGAATCAATAGAGAAATTGGCTTTGATTTTTTTTAATTTTTTATCGTTCCTTTATCTGGCGACCCTTGCCGACGAAGACGGCAATATTTAAGTCACTTATCTTCAGTCCGAAATAAATAGTTTGGTTCCGGTTACAGGCAGTAAAAAAATAGGGTCGGTCGGTCGATCCCGATTTTTTTTTTTATTTATTAAATTTTATTTTCTCACTTAACCTTAGGGGAGAGGAGGAAATTCTAATTGAAAAGTACTTGCCCACAAATCCTCCTTTGCACCATCAATGGCAAATAAAAATATGTTTAAACTAAACGCAACGACATTAAAAAAACAGCGCCACTTACACAAATCTCAATTCAATTTTTATTACTTTTTTAATTTTCCTCTCAAAACATAGCCTGTGACCCCTGATTGGATCGAGCCCAGTGAGATCGTTCCAATGAAGAGTTATAAGCTATGTTTTTGCTGAGGAAAAAAATGAAATCTTTTAGATTAATTTTTTTCAAGTGTCGTCTGCTCTTTGGGTTGAAATGTGTGTCCTATTTTCATGATGGAATGCATTTGAAGTCTGCCCAATACGTATCTTCCGATATCATTGTAAATTGATGTAACTTTTGTTAAATGCTCATAAAAGATTATGGTCGGGCTGGAAAATTAGAATCGATCGGGAAACCGAAAACAAATAAGACCGCTTTTTTCATAAATGGGAGCTCGAAGTGCGACGGACGACAGAGGGGTGTTGTCCCGATTGGCTATCCCACTATCCAGCTAAGCTACTAATTCCACTGCTAATGAGACGCTAGATCTTAGTGGCATCACTGTCGACTCATTTAACAATTGGGCTGACTGAATTGGGAAACTCGATTTCAATACTTGACCAACAAGTAGCTGGAATTAATTTGAACCACTCAGCTGTGTGTTGGGAGAAGCGAAAACAATATTTGATTTTACTTTTACCCAACGTAACGGACAAAACTGGCCAGTGCTATTCACAAAAATCGCCAATTAATATATTCATTATTTTTTTCATTTTGCATCTAAAAACGTAGGTTATGACCCATCTTTGGAACGAGCTCTTTGAGCTCGTTCCAATCGGGTCATAACCTATGTTTTTGAGACAAAAAATGAAAAAAATAGTTATTCAAGAATTTTGTTTGCAAGTATCATCTGCCTTTCGTGTTAGGTAAAGGGTTGAACGTTGGCATATTGTCTTCTCGATGTTATTTTATTTTTTTAGACAGGGTGATAGAGAGTTTTGGACCATGGAAATCTTTTGGTGCCACTTGAGCGATAAGAAAAATAGAATACAACATGATCTGAAATCCGTATGATTGATAAGTTCGATAACTTGGTAATGTCTACGTGTTCTCAATTTAAAAAAAAGACGGTAACTGAGTGGGTAATTTAAGCCTTTGAACCCGAGCGGCCGCTTTTCCGGCGAGGAACATGATACGTCATAACGTCATTAAATACGTTTGATGTTCAGTAAATGCGTGGTGTAGACCAATCAATATTTTCACCTTGCAGCCCTGAGGCTGCACGCTGAAAATATTGATTGGTCTACCCCAAATACTGAATATGACTCTTCTAATTGCTGCATTCAAGCTTTTAAATAAAGATTATTGGCTCACATCATATACAAAAGTCGCCATTCAAAATTGTAATTCTCCATTTTTGTAATTGAAAACCATAGATTATGATTCATTATTGGAACGAGATCGTTCTACTGAAACTTAGGGCAAGTATGGATAGTGTCTTGAAGAAGAAAACAATAACCAGAAAAAATAATCGAATACACGTGAAGCTGCATCCATTGTGAACGAATGATCATGAACAGATGTTGGATCACCGTCGGACGTAGGGACGGTCGGACAGACGGACAGACCAACACTGTTAGCTGTTGAGCTGTTCAACTTTTGGTTAAAGCAAATTGATCACGAACAAACGTTCGACCACGAACGGACGAACAAATTATTACAACCAGAAAGTTTGCTTACGAACTGACGGACAGAAGGCAAGACGGACCGACGGGCGCAGCTAAAAGCATTAACAAATTTGTTATGAACAAGTTTAACCCTATGCTCACTGATGACAACATTTCAGAACTTCAGCCGAAAAACTTTCCCTGTAATGCAACTTGGGATGTAAACAATTCAATCTTCGTTTGACAAGACTGAATTGGTCAAATTCCCAGTTTTTTATGAGAAAAAAATGGTGCTTACGATTTCGGTATTTTCGTTATCGTCAGATCAACGAAGTTCAGCAACGTCGAGCCCGGTTAATCCTCGGATGGGTGACCGTCTGGGCGATCGATTCGTACTCCCGCGTTGTGTCATTGGGCAAGGCACTTAACCCCGATTTTCAACATGGGGGCACGATGACGCCTGTACTAAGGCGTACTGCACGTCGCGCATGCCTTCAACCAATCTAACCCTGCCTGTGCTGCAGTGTGGAGTTACGATGTTGGGGAGCTGGCAGCTGCTCGTCTTTGCTCGGCGGTTCTCTCCGGGTACTCCGGCTTCCTCCACCCGTAAAACTGTCACGGTCATGATTAGCCATTATGCATTAAGTATATGAACTTAAACACCAATAAATATATAAAATAAAATAAATAAATAATTGTTCTTAACTCATCTGATTATCTCATTATTGCGTTTAGTAAACATCCCTCTTCAGCTATCAAATGATGGATTACAAGAACTCATTGGCTGAGTGGAGTTTACACCCAGACAATATCTCATAATATTGTATAACTGTCACAAATAACTGTTTAATACCGCTGGAGTTTGGCCATTAATTCTGACTAGTCAGAAAACGAGTGTCTGAGCTGTTCCAAATTCATATCATAGTGTCTCTAACGAGGCTACCGTGACGTATACAGAATTTCTAAGCGCCAGTCGTGTAAAATGAGAAATGAAAACTCAAGCGGCTTTACGCTAAAAACTCTTGACATACATTCCCTTCTACAGTACGTGGAGGGTGGTTTACCATTAAACATCCCTGGTGTGAAGTTTCTACCCAAGCAATAATTACTTGTCTATGAAAAGGCAAACGAACGTCAAGCAAAGTTTCAGCCAATGCCCTCAAAGATTGACCCGGAGGTCAGTTGGCTGAAACTCTTCTTGCCGTTCTTTTGCATTATCACAAACGAGGAATTACGAAGTTATGCGTTATCACAGACGAGGAGTTATCAAATGGTCCATTGACTGAAACTTTGCCTACCATCCTTATGCATTATCAGATGAATCGACAGTTATTGTATGCCTGGGAATCCCACTCTATGTGTGTTTTAGTGATAATTCACTCTCCGTGTACTGTTGAGGCTTATATTTGTGTTTGGATGTAGAAAAACTGAGGGTCTTGGTCTGGAAAAGGTCTTAATTAAATCGCTGGAGATTCTGTATTCGTGAACCCCCAGACCCCCCGCCCTTACCTCCACATTGTAAGATATATTAGGAAGAGTTAAAAAATTACAATGAATTCTTAAAAAATTAGGGAGTTATTGCCCTTTGTTGGTTCAGTTTAACTTGACTTTTTAATGTTTATGTGATTACTTGAAAAGTAAATATTATATTTTAATAAATTATTTTATTTTATTTTCATTCGTTTTATCTTTCCACAAAATAAATTGTATTCCCACACCCACTCGCCGAAAATGGCATTGCTCTCCCAGCATAGTATTCCACTCTCAGCGATGACGGACTATTTTTTTTTATTGTTTACAAATCGGTTTAGTTGAATCAATTATAAAAGGTTGTTTTGGGAAAATAAATAAGGAGAAAATACAATAAATACAAAAGGCCACTGCTCGGATTCGAGTACGATTTTATCCTCTCGTGGGCCGCGCGGATAATTTCACGAGGCTAACGCTTCGTGAAATAACCATCGGCGCACCTCGCTCGAAGATAAACATCATACTCGAATCCTAGCAGTGAACTATCGTCTCTGAATTCTGCTTAAAATTAACTTTACCTAACATGAAAAGCAGACGACACTTGAAAAACCTTTTTTTGAATAACTATTTTTTTCATTTTTTTGACTCAAAAACATAGGTTATGACCCCTCATTGGAACGAGTTCGTTCAAAAGAGGGGAAATAACCTATGTTTTTGAGACAAAAAATGAAAAAATAATGAAAATTAATTGGCGATTTTTGTGAATAACGTTGGACGGTTTTGACCGTTACGTTGGGTAAAGGGTTAAACGGTATGAGAGTTATCACCCTTTGTATATTCCATTTCACTTTAATTTTTGATCTGTAGAATAACCTGAAAAGTGATCATCAGATTTCAATAACGTTTGGCATATGCTGTGATTTGTTGAAAATTGAAAGCATCATTGCCTTTTTTTTTTGTTTTATTCAGAATTTTAGTGATAAGATTATAACTTGAACAGTACATTAGAATCCTTTTAATTGAATATCCATTTTGCCAGTGAAAATTATTCAATTAATAGGAGTATACAATTAACAGGGATTTGGTCAGTTTCTTGTGTTCTGGAGGTAAACTGAGCATTTATTCTATTATATCTTGTTTGACAGAGCTCGTAGAGCTCTGTCAAACAAGATATCATAGAATAAATGCCTGTATTGGATGTAGTGGGGTCAAAAAGATTGATAATTAAGGGGAATTTGGTGCGTGTCACAGTAATTTTGTCGACATATTATAAAAAAATTATATACAATTAACAGGAGTTTACTCTACAACCCTTATGCAATTAACAGATCAAATTTGTACTGAAGGTATGGTAAATGGTTTTGGGTTTGAAAATTATATTCAATTAACAGGGATATACAATTAAAAGATATCCAATAAAGTGGGCTCCACTGTATTATCAGATGATTATAACGTTTAGTTCATTACCCTTATCCCTTTTTTGTCCTAGTTCATTGGAGGCGTGGGGGCGGGTGGGGGGGGGGGGGGTGCTTTGGTATACGATGCTCTTGTCTTGTTTCAGTTTGCAACTCTAATGTTGCGAAATGCATTTAATTCAAGTCTTGTTGTCAAATAAAGACGATAAGAAATTAATTTAAGTCAAATGCACAAAGATGCACAAACAATCACCGAATTTAATTCTGACACAGCTATTCGACACAGCAAAACGGTAATAATAAACTTTAGGGTTTTTTATCAACTTCATGTTTATGTACAAAATGTTGTATCGGAGTCGAGCTCTTGTTTCTAGAGCCATATCTCGACGACTCGGAGACTAATCAAGATATAGCATTAACCCTTTTACCTAACATGAAAAGCAGACGACACTTGCAAAGAAAATTCTTGGACAACAAATTTTTTCAATTTTTTGTCTCAAAATCATAGGTTATGACCCCTCATTGGAACGAGCTCGACGAGCTCGTTCCAATGAGGGGTCATAACCTATGTTTTTGAGACAAAAAATGAATTAAATAATGAAAATGAAGTGTCGATTTTTGAGAATAGCGCTGGCCGGTTTTTGCCGTTACGTTGGGTAAAGGGTTAAAACAAGATCTGGAATCTGATACATTTTGTACATAAACATGATGTTGCTGATAGATTTATCTACAACTATCAAACGCAATATCTTGATTAACACTTTACCTACCAAATCGGTTGCAACCGCCCACGTAATTTCCAAACTATTTTTCCAAAAATTTAAGAAAACATATCATGTGACCCCCTCCCCTCTTTGGAGAGGGTTATATGATATGGTTTTATTGAAATTTGTGGCGATTTTTTTAATTAAAATACCAAAGGGTTAACTAGCATTTTAATTTCAGATTTCATTTTCAGACTCAAAAAATGCTTGTCGTCTCGTCTGAAACTGTATGCGCCTGGCTTGAACTGATGCGATGTTCGGATAAACGTATTGGGCGCTTACGTTCCAAAACCTGTGCGCTGTAAGCGTGTCGATGCGTGTTGTTCCAGCTTAAACACTTCCCCAGTGATTCAGACACAAATTCCATAATTTAATATTTATACTTTTGAGAAGTGTTTTTTTTTTCTCTCTCTTCTTTTTTTTTGCTTCTCTCCTCGTATATAAAACGTGTTTCGAAAGCTTGTAATGCTTTACAAACAGTAAAGTAACAAATCGTGACCAGGCACGCGCTTGTATTATGCAGCTGCAAGATACAGATTTTGTGTAAGAGGCCCCTGGTACACGCTCCTTTCGGACGGACGCAGAAATGCTTATTGTTAGATCAAATTTGGATATTGGTATCAATACAGTCCCAATTTACGTTTATTTTATGAAAAGGCTTAAATATGGAAGCAGTACTAGGTACTGTATAAATCTGAGAAGAAATTCTGTTATTCATCTCATTGTGGCATCGCGTACGTAGACAGCATTACGACCACTCTGTAAAACCTCATTTTGCTTTGTAGACAAAATATGACTTATTGTTTCGATAAAAATACTCCCCGTGAGTGTTTCATGAATAACCTTCTTTCATTTCACTGTAAGCAGGAAACGCGTGGAACTTCACGCAAGAATACTACAAAAAATTATTGTCCCTTTATCTGTACGTAACGCGTCTTCTAGCAGCCTACAGTTGCAAAAACAAATGGCTGCGCCGTCGGCTAATTTAACACACACAGGTCACAAGAGTGCGAGCTGTAGTTTCCCGTTTATCGTACGCGCCACAACCAAGTTCTAAAAATAATTTATGACCTCGACTAGCTCACTTCGACGTGGAGACATTCCATTTAGATTATAGTTACCTATCTTCAAGTCATTAAATATTCTATGGTAGAAGGCAGGACAAAATCGTTGTCTCTAGCACAATACGGGGCACATGTAAAATTAATATCTGGATATCGGTTTTAAACCCTGAGGCAAAATCAAGATTTCACAGCGTTTGAAACGTCCTATCTGGGAAGTGGGCAGGGGTGTAGATAGCTTATTCCGGTGGTGGGGCAAGACGATAAATCTGACAAAAAGTAGCAAAGCAGAACAGAGGAAGAGACAGTATTATTGAAGTTTGGGAAAAATTAACAGTGAGTGATTAAAGGACGCGATTCCCAGGCTGTTAGTGTTTGTTGCCCAATAGCGAGAATTGGTTATTCATTAAGTAAAACAAATCCGAAGGAACCTCAAATTTTAATTTTTCCGACAAAAGCTTTGGTGGGTGTTGGGTGTGCAATTCCTCACCACTATCTCCGCACCTGCTTGTAAGTTGAAGGCACGGGTGCTTATTAGCCTCTCTGACTTTTATTTTTGGGGGAAGTTGTTTTGTACGAAGTGCAGAGTTCACTTTAAAAGTATTACCCTTTCTTACCATAAATGTTTACCTATGTCAGTTCAATTCCTTGCGTTTAAGAGTCCGATGCATGACTATTATTATCCCCGAATGGTGTGGATGGGATTGGGAAATCGCGCCTGAAGTGAAAGACATTTGATCCAGACACGAGACTCGCTGAGTGTCTGGTTCTAATACCTTTTTTTCAGAGGCGCACTGGCCGTAGGGTTCACTGGAAAATTACTCGCTGACCCCATTGGAAAACCCACCTCCCCTCAGAGCCCCCAACATTTACGCAGCCCAACACATGTTGGCGCATGGAATTTCATTAAAATGACCAAAAGGTGAAATGGATCTGATTGCATACACATGCACTCGACGCATTATCAGATTTTATCAATTTTAATAAAATATATAACATATTATCAACACTGAAAAAAGCACTTTTTTAGTATTGATAATATAATATATATTTTATTAAAATTGATGAAATCTGATAATACGTCAAGTGCCTGTGATACAAACAGACATTGATTGGTCTGGTGAGTAGTAGGAGATGTATGGATCGGGCCCCATTGGGTGGACCCCGGGGGGGGGGGGCGGAAGTGACATCATGTCACGTGACCTGGTGGCGCCATGTTTGGCTGTCATGGTAACCCGCGTGAGCGGCCATCTTGTGACGTCATCTGCATAGTGATGTTAAAACACGGAATCCCATTTTACGGAGTCCGATAGTAATCTGATTTAACGGAATCCCTTTTTAAGAGTCCCTTTTGGAAAACACCTGTGGCAATGGAATCCCTTTTTGGTCGTATGTGCCTATGTGCTAGGACACAATGTGTCTCATTGCGCCTTTTCATATAAGCACATATCGACACGTAAATCATGTGCTTATGTGCTAGGGCACATTGTGTCACATTGTGCGTTTTCACATAAGCACATATGACAAAAAGGGATTCTCCAGAAGGTATCCTAGATAGGTATCCTCAAATAATACAATACCAGGCCATAGGTATCCTCAAATACCCGTATGTGCCTATGTACTAGGGCACATTGTGTCACATTGTGCCTTTTCACATAAGCACATATCGGCACATAAAGCATGTGCTTATGTGTTAGGGCACATTGTGTCACATTGTGCCTTTTCACATAAGCACATATGACAAAAAGGGAATCTCTAGTAGGTATCCTCGATTAATCCAATACCAAGCAATAGGTATCCTCAAATACCCGCATGTGTCTATGCGATAGGGCACATTGTGCCTTTTCACATAAGCACATATCGGCACATAAAGCATGTGCCTATGTGCTAGGGCACATTGTGTCAAATTGTGCCTTTTCACATAAGCACATATCGGCACATAAAGCATGTGCCTATGTGCTAGGGCACATTGTAACACATTGTGCCTTTTCACATAAGCACATATGACAAAAAAGGGGTGCCGAGGGTCATATGTTTTTCAAAAAAGGGATGCCGAAATTGGGGTGCCCGGGGATATTGCCATTGGATATAGAGGTAATGAGAATCGGATACAACTTCGTTGTAATAAGGGGAGATAACTCTGTGCGATTAAGTACAGGTTATGGGAAATCAAGCAATCTGATTGGTTAGTTATAATTTATACAAATGATCTAGATAAATGAAACAACAAGAGTACTTGGAATAGGGTCAGAACTAACAAGAACGGTCCAGAATAGCTAAATATAGTAATAATAAGCAAAGCTGCTCCAGCTGATAGGATCTTCTACGCTACTGGAGTATACTCTAGAACAAAGGAACATTTTGAAGCAGAGAATTTTGAAAGAATTTGAAATAGTAAAACTTGTTGGGTTTATTTGCGTAATTAAACGAGGATTCTGGGAGAATTCCAAGCCAGAAAATTACTCCTATTCAATTGAACACACCCGCCTGTGCCTTTTGGTACTATAGCACTAAGTGCTAAGCCGATAAAATGGGGAATCCGTAGTAAATAAAGTCGTTTTGGGTGATTTGGAGGAATTGTCGGGTTATTTGGGTAATTCTACGAATCAGGAAATTACCCCTGTACAAAGGAACATACCCTCCTGTCTTGTTAGAAGGTTTTGGGTCACATAGCAACCACGTGCTACCATAGAAACCAAGATGGCGGCCCCCAGTATACAAAATGGACGACGGAAACACGTATCACCCTAACACACGCTGCGCATGCGCACTCACACCACGCATCACTATGGAAATGACGTCACAAGATGACCGCTCACGCGGGTTACCATGACAACCAAACATGGCGCCACCAGGTCACGTGACATGATGTCACTTCCGGAGTCCCCCCCCCCCCCCCAGGGTCCCCCCAATGGGGCCCGATCCATACATCTACTACTCTGGTGCAATGAAATAGCGTTCTTTCGGTTTGAAAAATCAAAAGTTTTTCCCGTTGGGCCGAACTATAGTGGGCCTGGTGACTCCGGTGGCCCCCTTTGGTGCAACCATTTTTGCCAAATGAGAAACAAAGATGACTCACAAATGCCGCCGAAAATGCTCTCTATGTGGTCTGTCATTTGTCCCTCATATGTAAGGAAATCAAAATTTTGTCCGGGTCCGGGGCCCCCTTGTTCGTTTCCCGGCAACTCTTTTTGTCCCAGTCCGCCCCTGATCTTTTCCCGGGTGCTTCATTAATTAAGATTTTGCTGCTGATGATTTGTTATTAGCTGGTAAACGCTTGTGTTGACATCCATACGACCAAACCACGGCAACTGTACTGCAGTCTGGCGACCATTAAATATTCGAATAAGGTCCGTCACGCGGGATGCGTAAGATAGATCTGTCTCACCCAAGTATCGTACCCGGGACACACGAATCTAAGTGTGAAGCCTGTGGTGGGAGAAAACTGATATTCTCAACCTGCAACATTGGAGATGAACGGTGAAAATAGTGTTTGGTCCAAGGATGTAGTGGTTGTGTTGATTAATGTGCTTACCTCACAGAGGGATGAGTGGGTTGAAACCGAGGCCGCTGCTTAAGACCGAGGTTCTGGAATCGTCCACGATCGAGAAAGATTTTTAACAAGCTCTTATACAGTATAAACTGTGGGCATACTGCTGTCTTAGCGTATGGTCATATGTGGGTGGGGGATGCAGAATTGCTGTTCACTTACAGGCACACACTGAGATGAATAAACTTCCCTGTGCGTAAATTCGAGAATAGCGAGGTACGAAGTTGCCCGGCGTTACTGAAATCATCTTCCAAACAGGTGCACAGCCAGGATCCTACAGTTGGGGTACCTACCCATTTTTTTTTTTTTTTTTTTTTTTTGGGGGGGGGGGGGGGTCCAAGCATGATATCGGGAGGTTTTTTTAGCGTGCGAGGTCGTATATTTGAGACCAGTTTGGGGGCTCAAAACTATGCCCCATCCTCCCCGTTACTAAAACAGATTCGTTCAAAAGAGCCAAAGTGGATCGTAACTTTGTTGCTGCACGCTAATCTGTCATAAAAATCCAAGTTTCCTTTTGTAACTTCTAATAAACGAAAACAAGTGAGCTACGAGAGCTGCCTGTTGTTTTCATTTATTAAAAGTAACAAAAGTAAACTTCACTTCATTTTCTACTGATAGCATCGGTGTTTTCTCAACAGAAAGTAAAATGCTTCTAAATTGGACCTTTCACGCTCGCCTAATAATTTCAGGGGAGATAACTTTATTGAACGTCGAGTTTCATGACGAGATGAGCCAGGGATGCAGCTGCTCACAAAATCTGTGCCGTTGGAGCCAAGACGGAGAGTTAATAAAAGTTTTGGATGTTGTTCTTCAATCCTTGTGAAAAAAATACTCAAGCAGCAAATTATCAGCAATTCACTTTGAAATTAGGTTGTATCTTGATCCAGTACGGCAAAGGCGACCATTCGGGTTTAAACTTTTTTCGTTTTTTTTTTCACAGGGAATATCGATTTAAGTTTAACGTTTTTTCATAGCAAATTGCCTTATAGTCAAGATAAATGTATCACTCTTCTAATGATTGTATAGTAAGCTTCATTCCTCAGAAATTGGTCAAGAAAAGTCTTCATTTGGATGGATGTACTTCTCATCTGATACGTATGGATAACAACGCATCTTTCTGGGAGCATTTTCGTCTTGAATCAAGGCATCTGATAAGTTCTTCAAATGACGAAATCTCCTTCATTTGCCAACGTGTGTGATATGATATTGTGTGGCAGTTTGTGCAATTTGTGGTATATCTTTCCTTGAGTGTAACAGGGCGACATCTGCAATACTGAAGCAATGCAGATGGGGTGTATTTATTTATTTATTTATTGGTGTTTAAGGTCACATATTTATGCACAATGGCTAATCATGACCGTGACAGTTTTACGGGTGGAGGAAGCCGGAGTACCCGGAGAGAACCACCGAGCAACGGCGAGCAACTGTCAGCTCCCCAACATACTAACTCCACACAAGCAGGGTTAGCATTGGTTGAAGACAAGTGCGCCATCGACGTGCAGTATGCCTTAGTACACAACGCCACCGTGCCCCCACGCGGGCAATGGAGATGAAGTGTCTTGCCCAAGGACACAACGCGGTTGCCGAACCGAGGACCTCTCGGCTTGCTGCCTGCACCTCTTCCTACTGAGCCACCGCGCTCCCAGATGGGGTGTATTTGCACTCAAGGGATGACCTATCATTCATGGAATTTTGAACTTCCAATCAAAATTGTTTTGTTTTTTGATAGTGTGACTACCATTAGTAGATATCGTTTATATCCGTAACAGAGCTCTGTTTGTAAGCGGATCAGTTTGGGTTAACCCTATACCCGACCTAACGTCCAAAACCGGCCAGCGCTATTCTCAAAAATCGCCAATTAATTTTCATTATTTTTTCATTTTTTGTCTCAAAAACATAGGTTATAACCCCTCGTTGGAACGAGCTCGTCGAGCTCGTTCCAATGAGGGGTCATAATCTATGTTTTTGAAACAAAAAAATAAGAAAACAATTAGTTATTCAAGAATTTGTTTTGCAAGCGTCGTCTGCTTTTCATGTTAGGTAAAGTTTTAAAGACGCTAACAATTCTCACAGCCACCGAAAACGCTATGGTAGGTAACTGTCCAATTGCCCAGTCGAAATCGGAATAACGCGACCTCAACTCGAGCTTCAAATTACAACTGAACGCTTTGACCATTTTGGGGGATTTCTGTTAAAATCCGTATGTTACAATGTCTGTTACTCGTTCTTCTGTTGCTCCATCATTATGAGAATGACATAGGCCGTGGGATTGCGTAAATAATGGCCGTGACTGAAGGTAGAGTAACTGTGATTGGACCGGAATAACGGACGTGGCTGGGAATAAGTAACGGTTGTCACCCACCCACCGGAATAATGGTATTGCATTTGCTAGTATTCCCTATGTAGGACACCATCAAACATTAAAATACATCGCAAACTGTGATACGACACCGTTTACATTACCCCCCCCCCCCCCCCACCCTTTTTTTAGGACGAATGTGTTGCAATACATTCGAATTATAGAACTATCGATTGTGTATGGTTTTAATGTTGTATAAAACGGACGTTTGTAGTTAGGCAGACGGAAGAGAGGGTTAGCAGCTTTCCTGTCGTTGACAAGCCCCAACTACGAGACAAAATCGTAAAATGCGCTGAAAAACGCAAAAGCTCAGAACCGGCATCATTCCGCCTATCACTTTTCACAAAAATCTCCATTTTATTTTTATTATTACATCTCTATTTTCTCTTTTTACCGCCAAAACATTGCTCGTGTATTCTCATCGGAACGATACTTTTCCGAGGTGAGTCGAAGAGTCACTCGAACTGAGTTTTTCTCACATTTGTGTTTATCTTATTCTAAACATTCATACAATCTCTCGTTTTCCACAAGAGAGAAATCTGTGTATAGGGAGATACAAGCTGGGGGAAATGATGTGATATTTCTGTTTCTGCTAAGGCTTGGCCAGGGGCAGAAGTCGGGAAAGGGTTATACGAGGGGATGTCAAAAAGTTTTGAACCTAACATGAATAAAGCTGGAATATCGGTACAGAACACATTTATTTTTCAACATAGTCCCCTTGTAATTCAATACGCTTGTTCCACCTGGTCTGCCAGTCGTTGATGACGCGTCTGTAGAAGTCCGTACCTAGGTTCTGCAGCCAAGTCTCCACAGCAGCAGTAAGTTCCTCATCATCTTGAAATTTTTGACCACGTACGTGTTTCTTCAAATTTGGAAAGAGATGGTAGTCACTAAGTGACTACCATCTCTTTCCAAATTTGAAGAAACACTTACGTGGTCAAAGTGACTAACATCACACTCACAATACACCGATGTATGACGTCACTTTCGGTGTCTTGGGGTCCCCCAGTTGAAAGACATTTCAATCCCGATATCTTATTGAGATTCGATTCGATTCGAAACCCAAACGCTAAATCAATTCGATTCGAAATTCATTGGGTTATTCGGGAAGAATGCGAATTTAAGTAAAATGTTAAACGCATCCTAAAGGGTGGTACATTTCCTCTAAACCAGGTGTTATTTAGTACAGGTGAGTATACTGGACTTTTCTGTATAGTCATACATCCATCTGAAGCCCACTGATTTGCTTAATTTTGACACCAAGCCCTCAGATCACCAGTCTAATTCTGTTCGGAATTTGCCGCCGTTATGGGCTGTTTGTTTGCCCGCTTTTCGTGGAAATTTGCGCGCTGATTACCGTTGATGTAATGTGATGTCCTCTACTCACAAAGATACACGGATATTCTTTCGGCTTCAAGTTACAGATGTTCCAATCAACAAGTATTTAACTCGCACTGAAAACGCCAAGCTATTAATACAGTTAGTGAACTACTCGACGAAATCACAGAACGACGTCAGTGGTGAGTCTTCATTTCTAATGGTCATGTTATCAAACATTCGTCCAAATCAAGACTTGCTTGAGCAACATTTACAGAGTTGATTCCAAGGAATTGAATCTCTATGGTATTTGCATTGATTATTTTATTATTTTAATGTTTGCTTGATTTCTCTATTCAATCGTATGGTATATGTCAGTTGGTCGGAAAAGCGAACCAAAGGTTCGCTTCACCGACCAACTAAAATATTCCAGTAGATTGAATCTAAACATTGGAGATCGACTATTTAAGGGCAAGACAAGTTCCAGACCATAACAATGTCCAAATCGTTCCAGATTTAGACTGTATGCCTGAGAGCTTGTAAAGGCGTGTGGCAGTACGCAATGGTCTAGTACAAATATTATTTTCTTAGTACCGCCAGGTATGTAGGGGAGATAGGGGAGATAATTCCAGACGAAACATATACACATTGAAAATACGACACGAATCGATCTGAAAACTTTTGACAGATTCGATTCGGGCAAAAAATAATGATTTGCCGGGCTGTACTCGGAACGTTCATTGATTCAATCTTTGTTGTAAGAAAATGAAGCCGAGTTGTTTTTTTTTTAATATCTCAGCTTTTCTTTCGTTAGTTTCGTGGCTTATAGTATGAGTACTGGTGAAGAAAATCTTTTTAGTGCCGAGTAAAGGGGTTTTCAAACAAATGAGAAGACTACAAACCCGTACAAACTTGGCGAAAGATCCTTCCATTCAGAGGCGGCAGGGGGTCAGAAAAAAGGGAGAGGTCTCCAGTATAACGAAAAAGTGTGGATTCACAGGTATAACAAAAAACTCAGAATCACCAATAAGTGAAAACAAAGATAAAGTTGCTTTCATTCGGTCGCCTTAATTCCTAATATGACGCAATTTGTACCCCCTCTGTATTTCCAACTGTACCACCCCCCTCCCCGACTGACGAACATTGATAAAACCATTTACACCCCCACTCCCTTGAGTAAGAATTTTCCAACAACTACCTTTGGATTTCCAACTGCTGAGGAAATTCAAATGCACCACCTTCCCTTGTGTGTGAAGTGTATATGTATGACCATAACCTTTGGGTTCTAGGTTTGGAAATCTTCTATGGAGTGCAACAACGCTACATCTGCAATGCTTTAACATTGCAGATGGCACTTTCGTGCACTGAAGGGACGAAATATTGAATACCATTTAGAAATGGCCAAAACCTTACTAAATGTCTGTTGGAAACGTTCACAGCCACAGATAAGTGCCGTGTTGTACTTAAGGGTCGAAATCTTGACTCTAGTTAGAGATGCGGTTAAAAATTACTAAGTGTATTTTGGCAAGGTTCAGAGCCAAGATTCCTTTTGTAACTTTAAATAAACGGAAACAACAGACAGCTCCGAGAGCTGTCTGTTGTTTTCATTTATTCAACGTAACAAAAGAAAACTTTCTTCGTTTTCTACTGATGTCATGGGTGTTTTCTAAACAGTTACATGCTTCTTAATTGGATCATCCTCGCCCGCCTAATAAGTTCAGGGGGGGTAACATCGACTTTCATGACGCGATAAGCCAGGGATGCTACTGCTCACAAAATCCACAAATAACGTGCTTTGTTGTACTAAAGTGACGAAATGGTGACTCTAGTTAGAAATGTAGTTAAAAAATTACTAAGTGTATGTTAGCAATCTTCACAGCAACAGATAAAATGCCACACAATCGACCACCATAGGGTATGGAATGTCCAACTGTTATTGGTTTGAGGATTAAACTTTCTAACTATTGAAATTTCTGGCCGGAATTGTCGGAAGAAACCCCCCTAATTCCCACCTGTCGCAATGTCTCTGCATATTCCATCATCTCTGTATATCGTTTAGAGCAATTGTACTGGAGACAACAGTGTGAACCACCAAACAGACTGAGTAAGTACTTACTGTCAGTGTATCTCACGAAGGAAGGGAACGAGAGCTCCCTCAACAATTGGCATGGAAGATGATTTAATACGCATGGTTCACTTGGATAGTTCTATGCATCCCACAGCAACAATTCTTAACGTTGACAATATGTTCAAAGCGTTTCATTTCTTAAGTAGCTTTCACAAAGGTGTTCATGTTGCAAAAATGAGTGAAATCTAAACTTAAGTTTATGTAGAGTTTAGTAACAAAATGTAAAAACAATAAAGCATTTCGTCCAGGGTTTGAGTGTGAGAACACATTTGACAGTTTTCTTCTGAAGTAAATTATATATGTGTCGTGGTATGGACATTCCTTTGTGGGAGGCGGGTGTGAGTCAAGTTGCGCGCGTCATCGTTCGTAAACTGCAATTAACATGCGCGAAAGATCTGGCTTACAAAAGATCTGTAATGTATATATCTTAACCCTTTGAACTCTGGTGGTATCTTCCATGTCAATTCAAAGTCAGCAATTAGAAGAGCCCATATTCATCATTTGGGGTAGACCAATCAATATTTTAACGTGCAGGCACGGGGCTGCACGTTGGAAATATTGATTGATCTACGCCATACATTTACTGAACAGCCATCCTATTTAATGGCGTTATGGCGTATCATGTTTCTGGACGGAAAAACGGCCGCTAGAGTTCAAAGGGTTAATTGTACCAATAGTTCTTACCCACTAATCTCTATACAACTGAATTGCTGGAACGTCAGCAAAAAACGTCGCCACCCAAACTACCCCTGGTCCCAAAATGGTGTCAAGTCAATCAGCGTGGTAACTCCGCCAAATCCATGACGTTTGGTGACGTGAAAATTGCTACGCATTTTGCAATTTGAGAATTGAGGACTTCATCAACTACATTAAATCTCCAAATAACATGTCTCTTAATAATTTATCAATAAATCTCCTCAAATTATTCAACTGGACTATTAATGTTGATAAAGTATTTGCTAAAAACAGAATATACCCATAGTAGCTTGGTGTACCAAATGTTCACCACGAGTGGTGAAGCGGTTAAGTAGAGAGTTATCGCTTGACTGGACTGGTTACGTGAAATAATTCATGAGAGGTGAGGGACGTTGTACAAACACGAGTGCGTGAATGCGCACGAGTGTTTTACAATATAGTTCCTCGTCTCGAATGAACTATTTCACATAACCAGTCCAGTCAAGCGATTACTCTGTTTATTATTTTTCATTATTAACGATAATTATATTATTTAAATTTTTACCTAACGCAACGGCCAAAACCGGCCAGCACTATTCTCAAAAATCGTCAATTAGTTTTCATTATTTTTTTCATTTTTTGTCTCTAAATCATAGGTTATGACCCATCATTGGAACGAGCTCGTCGAGCTCGTTCCAATGATGGGTCATAACCTATGTTTTTGAGACAAAAAATGAAAATAGTAGTTACTGAAGAATTTTTCTTTTTTGCAAGTGTCGTCTGCTTTTCATGTCAGGTAAAGGGTTAAAAGACAAAAAAAAAAAACAAACAATGGAGTCCCCATTACACCTGCGGCAAAGCGTCTCCGTTTGCGCGCACGGATACATGACACAATTGTTGATTGCATAATTCACTTGTGAAGTTATCGTTTATAATCAAACCTGGAAATCCCAGTAAATCACCCGTTGGAAAGTAATAATACCACTTCACCCCGAGTGGTGAACATTTGGTACACCAAGCTACTTTGGGTATATTTTGTTTATACCGTGATCGTCAGATGATTAACAGTTTTTTTAATTATTTATTTTTTTATTTTATTTATTTATTTTTCCTATTTACTATTTTTTTATTACAACACATAGGACAGATTTATACCAGTTTGTATTTATGACCTTCTGCCAAAACAATTTGTCATTTATACTCACTATCTCGATTCTCACTTTCTGGCTTCTCTACCCACTAAGCACTCCGATCTCCATGTGCCTTGGAACACACGATCTCCGCCCATGATCGTATTATTGTCTTCAAGTTCTACTCGTTTATTCCCCATGCAGAGATTTCCATCGATTTTTTTTACTAATTCCCGTAGGTCGAGTTGGCGTCCGAAGGAACCGTGTTATATATATCCATGTAAGGTTTACTCAAACCTCCAAACTCTGCCGTATCTATGGCCGGTGCGACGCTGACCGCCGATTAAACTCTCCTCATCAGTCTCTAGTCTTTCTAACTCGGGAGACATTAGTTGGTGGTGGTGATGAATAGTGAGGAGTGTAAGCATAATGATGAAGACGAGGGTATGAAGGATGGTGTAGAAATAGGATGCGTATGGGGTCCGACAAGGAGTCCTGCTTTTTCTAAAGGGTTTCAATTCCTTGACGATCTCTTTCTTCATCTGTTCCTAGGGTTCAATCACGGGTTTATGCAACTTAGTCGTCTCGCGTTTCAACTCGATATCTCCCACACGTCTCGCCATATCGATCTCTTGAAAATTTCTCTTCGACTCAAAAATCCGTCAATCGTCTCCTCTTTCTTCTTAGATCTTTGATTTCTAGAGTTGATTTTTTTTCTTATAAATATAACAAAACCTTTTCTTTTCTTCATTATTTTAATTTATTTCATTAACATTTTTTCTTTTTTTATAATTTATTTTTTCTTTAATCAAGACCCCCCCCCCCCCCCCCACCCTCCCTTTTTTTTAAAGTGATTATTGTGGAAGATTTCGTAGCTTCTCAATAATCTATGCCCGTTATTATCATGTTATTGGTGGCTTTGTTTTTTTTTTTTTTTGGTGCTTTTGGTCATGTGTCACCCGTCCACGTTATCACCATCGAATTGACGTATGTCAATCTAGTCAAGTCATCTTCACCACTCTCTTTTCTTTACAAAATACAAACGGAATATTTCCCATTCATCAATAAATGCATACGTTCTCTTCATACGGTCGTGAGATTTCTAGCCAATCTCTCGGAAGTGTGCGTCTTCGTATTCCGAGGTTCTGGTTGTGATCTAAACCTGATCTTTGTCGTCCAACTTCTCAAAACGCCACCTTCGTGGCTCATATCTAATTTCGACTCAAAACACATGACGGTAGCGTGTTCGTGTGCCGTGGTCTGGTAGATATGGTCGCCATCTCGATCGTGGTCGTCGGAATCGCATCTGTAGCCAGGACATTTCATCATCAACTCTCTAGGAATATGTTCTTCTACGAGATTGGCAAACGCTTTGTAAAACATATTTGAGAAAAACTTTTCGCGCTCTTCTTCTTCTCATTTTATTAATTCATTCATTTTTTCCATTTTTTGGATTAATTCAATTTATTTAATTAATTCATCATTTTTTTTTTGCGTTTTATATATGTAAGAAAAAAAATAAGAAGAATTTGCATAATTTCAGTAGGGAGAATTTACATTATCTGTCCTATTTAGGGTGGGTTATAGTATATTAATCTTTTACCTACATGAAAAACGCCATTCATTTTTTTATATTTTCACTTTTTGCTTCCAAAACATACGTTATGACCCCTCATTGGAACGAGCTCGACGAGCTCGTTCCAATGAGGGGTCATAACCTATGTTTTGGAAGCCAAAATGAAAAGTTTTAGTTATACGAGGATGTTTTTTTTCCAAGTGCCGTCTGCAACTCAAGTTAGGTGATCGGTTAAAAGGTCATACTAAGTGGCTAATTTGTGCGTGTGTGTGTCATATGATAAATAGAATATGATATGATATAATAATATTTATGAAACTCGTCCGAATTTTCCGTTTGGGCTCGCCAAAGGCTCGCCAAAACGGAAAGTTCTTAGACTCATTTCATAAATATTATATGACTAAAACACTCATTCCATATCCTCTACATATTTTATCCATTCTAAATATTTTTTTTCCTTTTACAAAAAGTTCTTTTTTTAAACGAGGATAAATTTATCGCCCATTACTGAACATACAAAAAAGCACTTCATCCTCAAGCATCAAATTCCCTGCCAATCTCTCGAAGTACGATTCTTCGAACCTCGAAGGTTTCGATTGTCCTTGATGCTCGATCATTTTTTTCATCTTTTTATCACCTCGCCCTCTTGGAGAACAAATATTGCCCGCCGTAAGTAGACAAATGCTTCACTCCCCTCTTCACCTCTCTCCTCTTCATTTCTCTGCCGGTGTCATTGCCATCGAGATCGGCAAACGCTTTGCAAAACATGTCGCGAACATCCACATGGCGCACCTGTTCTTCTTGGTTTTCTTTGACGTCCATATATATTTCCATTTTATTTTTGTCTTTCTTCAAATGTTTAATTTTAAAATGTTTTTAATTTAATTTAAGTTTCTAGTTCTTAATTTTTTGTTTTTTCTCGGAAAATTATCGAGATCGAAAAAACCCAATCAATTTCATTCTTTTTTCCTAAAATTCAGCTTTTCATTGGTTTATTTAATTTATTTAATTTCGTTTAATTTTAATTTTGTGTTTAATTCAATTTTTCAGTTCTTAATTTTTACGTTTTCTCTTGGAAGTTTGCCGAGATTGGAAACCCAACCAATGTTTGCCGAGATCCATAAGAAGTAGCCTATTGTTTCTTTTTTTCTCGGAGGCTTACCAAGATCGAAGAATCCAATCAATTTTGTTTCTACAAAAAATTCACTGCATTATTTATTTTTTTGTAGAAAAATAACCAAATCATTTCTCTCCTCGAAAAAAAAAACAAACAAAAGAAACCTATCGAAATGAAACTAAATTCTCTAAACCACTTTTCGCCCATATCTTGAAAAAATGCGAACAAAAACCAAAAATTACACTTTCAGAGCGAAATATTTTAGACATGGATGGTCAAAAAACACGTTCTTTTACAACTGGTATTTTCCCTGTATTAATGTCGAACCAAAGGCAAAACATTTTGAGACTAGGTTTCTCAGGTGGGTCAGAAAATGTCAATGGGAAGTTCAGAGTAAAGGCGTCCTCTCAAATAAAAAAATAACTTTAAAAACCCCACGCCATAAGTTTTCTAGCCGCTTTCAGACATTAACAAGGGATTTTCCATAGAGAATTACATGTTTTGAGATATTTTGCACGCCATATCGTTTTGCAGATGTGTAAAAGGGGCACGATGTTTTAGTACGTGGTTTAGAATTAACATTGAACGTGACAAAGACTATTTCCAGAACAAGGAAAAATCTTCATTTTTTTCAAAGTCTGCACACTTTAAGGCAGTCCAGTTTTCACCCGCATATCATTCACGTCATAACGTCACCAAGACGCGTAACATCCAATCAGATGCGTTCTTACATGATGTTCTTACGTATACTCCAGATTCCATACGTGGTGTACCCGGGGCACACCTGCCACGTTTCCCAGTGACCATACTTTATCTGGTGATGCTGAATATATACAGTAATCGTGGTTTAAAACATATTATACCTTTTCTATATGCCACTGGTGCACTAACAATTACGACATGCCGATTATTGCAACTTTATTCCAAAGCATCTACTGACTTTTCTTTCAATGCAGAGCCTGTGTTATAATAATAATACCGGCAATAAATAATTTTAAAGTCTTAAATTCCACCTCGAAGATTTTAAAGCGTAGACAAATTCTGTGGGGTTTATTGGGGTGCTGGAAAACATTTTCAGGCACAAATGATACTTTTTTAAAGATGACAACTTTTAGGATCCACCCACTCCTTTGCCTGTTTTTTTTAGCAAGTCGTCCTCTGAGTTCCAATGTGTTCAATGTGCCTACTGGCCATAGAATGCATTGGAACTGAGGGGATGAAATGTTCTCCCACATTTTTACAGCTGCCTCCAAAATAGTACCGACGGCAAAAAGTTATGAAATAAACACCGATTTAAATGCATTTCAATCCATCTAATATTGATAATATATATGGACTGGAACTGTATATATTTGTCTTCAGTAGATTTTGTAATCAGATAAAAAAAAACAACGGCAAAATGAAAATTGATTTCTGTACCGCTATCTGAATTATGACAAGTATTATTTATGTTTATGAATTTGTCTATTCCCATGGCAACATAAGAGAAATAACACTATACCATTTCTGATAGAAACTAAAACCCAGATACGGTCATCACTCCCATGATATTACAGTACGGCCACCATGGAATGGTCACTTTCCTCTGGTGGGCAATACTTCCACGGACGCAATATTCTTAGATTCCAAACACTAATTATAGGTATAATCATTAAAAATGTAATTAATGGTGTACCGGATTGTAGCCAGCTCTTCATTAATTGAAATTTCGCTGATGATTTTTATTACTTAGTGGACATCACTGCCGATGCGTGGAGTTCGACCAGTCCACGGCAAATGTACTGTTTGTGCTTAATTTGGAGATTGAGATCTAGCCAAATTCAAATTTAGAGACATCTATCTTGGATCACTTGACAACCGTAGAAACTTAATACGTGGTAATAAGATGTCAGATGACCTCCTTCTATCTAATTAACAGCTTGTTTGGATCAGGGGTGTGGAGTCTTTGAAGGATAAAGGGGTCTGTTTCTGAGACCCTCTCGGAGAATATCTGGGAAAATTTTATTCAAGGAAAAATGCTAGCAAGGGGAAGGGACTGGAGCACATTTGTGATAATCCTCTTCCCCATCTCACTGTGTCATACATTAATATCAGTATGATGTTTCACAAGAAGCGTCGCGTCACCATTTAAAATCTTATTACTTACTTGACTTCCGTAATCATTAAATTTTGCAATTAAACGTAATCGTGTGTAATATACATTTTTGTGATAATAATGACACGTTTTATCTAACAATCAACTTAATTTCCATCAAACACTCGGCAAAAAACGGGCACGTTTCGATCCGATTGTAAACACGACCTCGAATCTGATACAAATTCCAGGGTATGCACATGGTCATGATAATGTATATTTATTACACGTTTGTTCTATATATGTACAGTAACACTAAACCGCGTGGAAAATGCAAATCTGTTCTGCACATTTGTGCGGAAAGGAAATCGTTGACGGACTACTTTTAAATAGAAGCGAAATTTCACTGGAATTTTCTACAAATTGTGCAACGCAATTACATACATGAATCGCTAGCGATAGCTGAAAATCGTCTCATGGGTTTCAATGTGTTCTATGTTCCAGTTGGCACATAGAACACATTGGAACTCAGGGGACGAAATAGTAACACGGGTTCCCCTCGCAAATTTGGTTGGCGATAAAATGTGTTGTATTTTTGTTGAATTGATGAATGAATGAATGAATGAATGAATGAATGAATGAATGATTGAAACTTTATTTTGCAGCATACTCATGTACAGTTTACATAAATAAAAAATAACAATAAAAAGATGTACACTGCATGGAAATGGCATAACCAGAGAGGCTGTCTTCCAGCCATTCCCAGATATGATTTATTTTGTCCTGACATCAGAGTCGTTTAGTTCTTTGTCCTCCCTGATGCACAATAAATGAACCCTTAGAGAGGCTTATTATGAAGCTTTCCCCATGTTCGGAGGTAATAAAAAAAGTGGTGATTTGAAAAGTCTTGAGTTTAGGATTAATTGTAGAAATAGCTATAGTTGGGAGGATGAGATCATTTTATGCTGGACAACAATCCAGACAGAATGGATTGGTGCAAGTAATGTCAGAAGAATATCCATTCAAAAATGAATTGATTATTATCTTTTTAAACAGAGGCTTGCTATATTGCCTTACTTCGAGATTTAAATCATTCCAAATTTTCGGGAAAGAATGAATCGGCAGATCAGCAGAGAAGTGAGTTCTTGGTTTGAGAAAACGCCCATTCCCTGTTTGCCTTGTTTCCATTCCAGAAGGGTTAGTGTATATTTTGAAGGTATTGTCAAATGACATAGAAGTTTATTGTGGTACCAGTCATGTATAAAAAGATGCACATGTAGCTTATACAAAACTTCAAACTTCAGTATTCAACAGCTTTTAAATACAGGTTCGGTGTGCGAGGTATATTTTCGATTTGTTATGATACGGATAGCCTTTTTTGTTGCGTTGAGATTCTCCTGGTTGAGGGCACATGGCCCCCAGACAAGTATACCATACAAAATATGGCTATGTATCAGTGAGTGACACAATCTCTTCAGGGCTTTCAAAGATAGGGCTATTTTTGCCTTATTAATGGCAAATATTGCCCTTGCCATCTTTAGGCAAACTGCAGACGTGTGTTGTTTGAACTTTAAATTTTCGTCCAGGTTGACCCCTAGGAATTTGACAGAGTTTTCCTCAAGGCTGTTGGTAACAAATGGAATGTCTATGTCGCTCAAAGATATATTTTTATTGGTGACATTATACCAGTCGTTTTGCGGGTGTAACAACATACATTTGGTTTTACTAGCATTCAGACATAATCCATTTGCAGAGCACCATTCACTGATTTTATCGAGTTCAGTATTGGTCTCATCTAACAGAGTATCCAGATTCCCACTTGATGCATGAGATGTGGTATCGTCTGCGAAAGACAACACCTTAAGTAGGGTGGAGTTGCTGATGTCGTTAATGTATAATAAGAAGAGAAGGGGGCCTAGAACGGAACCTTGTGGTACACCAATGGTGACATCCATTACTTCAGATGTGCTGTCCATGAACGATACAAACTGACACCGGCTTGTTAGATAATCTTCGAACCAGGAGTTAGCTAAACCTCTTAAACCGTAGCTTTCACGTTTCTTCAAAATAATCGAATGAATTATGGTATCAAATGCTTTCGAAAAATCTAGAAACATTGATAGTGTCCAATTCTTTGAAGTTTTATCATTTGCTTCTGCGACACTGTTTATTAGATGCAAAATAGGATGCACAGTCGAATGACCCTTCCTAAACGCAAACTGATACTTATATATAGCGTTTTGGTCGTCGAGGAAAGTGTATAATCTTGAGCGCATTACTTTCTCGAGTATGTTTGAGAATGTTGAATAATTGGTAAAAAGTTGAGGATCTCCAGATTTAAAGACAGGAATGATTTTGGCTATCTTCATTCTGTCTGGTACCCTACCTAGTGCGAAAGATAGACTGATAATATGGGACAAGGGGTCTGCTATCTCGTATATAACCTTCTTCGGCAGTTTGGTAGACATATCATTGCTATCAGTACTTGGTTTGCCTTTTAATTTATTAGCACAGGTAATTATTTCTTGTGTATTAGTGGGTGTTATGAAAAATTAATCCCCATTATTACTATTGCAGAGAAATCCGGAGAAGTGGGGTTGTGTCAAAGGAACTTGGACACTTATATTCATACCAATGTTAGCCAAAAATATGTTAAATCTGTCCGCGATTATTCTAGGGTCGGATAATTCAATAACCCGTCCAGGAAGGTAGGAGAAAGTTGTCGGTTGTTATTTGACTTGTATATGGCCTTTCGCAAGATGTCCCACATTTTTTAATATTATGTTTGTTTTCAAGTAGTACTTGATTATAATAATCTGCTTCGCACTTTCGCCTCAAGCGGTTGTATTCCTGGCAGAATGTTTTGTAATCTGATATGTTTTGGGTGGTAGGAAATTTTAGTTTTTTAACATACAATTTACTTTTAGTTTGGGAAGATTGCAATAGGCCAGACGTCACCCATGGTTCTCGTTTTATATATTTCTCTCGTGTGGGGGTTGCTTTCAGGGGAAATGCTTGTTCAAATACTGCGTGAAATTTATCCAGGAACCGATTGTATGCCGAGTTAGGACAAACGTCATTGATAACATCAGAAAAGTCACAAACCGCTAAGAGTCTTTTAAAACGGATGACATTCTCAGTTTCCATTGGCCGTCTATAATTAGGCGTTGCGACAGGAGGACGTTTATCTAGTTCATCTACATAGAACGCGGCACAATGACCGCTGACGTCAGTAATTATAATTCCGGGCGTGAACTTTGTAAGATTATTGCTGAATATATGAGCACTTATGGTAGCGAAAAACTTCGTAACTCTGATAGGCTTTGAAATGGCGGGCAAAAAACCGGCAGTAAATAACGAGTCAATAAAAGTATTCGTTTTACTGTGGGTATTTACACTAAGGAGATCTATGTTAAAATCACCCATACGGTAGACTACAATGGTATCCCTGCTTAAAGAGTCTAGCAGTTCAGTTAGTTTGACGAGGAACAAGTCCAGGTCTGCTCTGAGTGCTGTGTTTGGCCTGTAGATAGTCCCTACAATACCTTTTTTCTTCAGAGATATTTCTGTAAAGAGGGATTCAAAGACATGTGGTATGAAGACTGACAGATCATTTCGTATTTTATAGGGTATACTATCATTTATGACCATTCCTACGCCTCCCCTACCATCATCGTTGTCATGACGGGTACGGGACATTAGTGGGCGATACCCCACAAGCCGGTACTCAACGCCAGATTTCAAGTTAAATATTTCCGTCGTTCCAATCACATCGAAAAAGTTATAATTTGTCTGCAGGTCAGCCAATAAGTTGTGCATAATTTCAAAGTTTATTTAAACTACGATAATTGATGTTGAGTGGGGAGAAGGTTTTCATTTTGTTTGAAATTTCATCCTAAATGTGTTCGGGGGTAAAGTAGTGGCAACTGGAGTCAAGGGAATTGAATGGGAGGGTGAGGTCTTCTTCCTCGCTAGAAATAATATCGTTCAGTTTTGTCATGAAATTAAAGTTGACATTATTTTGGATCTCATCAAGAGAAATTGTGTTAGCCATAATTAATTAAAGGGACAAAGAAAGCAACCGATCGTCCGAACATGAGGAAAAACTTATCTTGATTTTCGAGGACTATAAGAACATGTGCAAAGAAATGGTGAACTATATAGCAAAATCCCACAAGTATCACTCTGACACCAGGAACTGATGCATAATATTTATACATAATGGATGTGTTAGGTTTTTGGAAAAGGACCTTCTCATAGAAGTATTAAGAAATTATGGTCCTCGAAGGTGATCAAATGTCAGTCAAGACTGCGGTAGCCTTCCAGATTAAAACTCAGTCAACGAGCATTGTACACTGCAAAAATATAGGTTCTCTTTAGAATCAAAACTGGTTCTAATCTTGTCCCTGAGATGGAAACAGTTCTGTTTAAACAGTGTTTATTTTAAATTAAATAAATTCATAAAGATTAACATTAAATATTAAAAAGAATTAAACATAAATTGAAGGGGTTTCAGCCGTACGTTTAGAGCTCATACGAGGTTGTCTCAAATCATTATTAAGCAAAGGAGATATGAACAGCTGGCATATCGAACCAGTTTTGGTTCTATACAGAACCAAAACTGGTTCGATATGCCAACTGTTCATATCTCCTTTGTTTCAAAATGTTTGGCGACTGCGTTGAATAAGCTCCAAGTTTAGTGCTGAATCTACTTCAGTTCATGTAATATTCTGTTAAAATTGAATGCTAATCTTGGTAAATTTATTTCATTTGAAATAAATACTGTTTAAACAGAGCTGGTTCCATCTCAGGGACAAGATTAGAACCAGTTTTGGTTATAAAGAGAACCTATATTTTTTACAGAGTAGTGCAAGTGTAGGCGAATGAATGGATATTGAGAACTCCTGTACTCCAGTCGAACTGATCCCACAAATGTAAGGACGGAGTAAGCACGAGTTGCTTTATGAGTGGAAATATGTATGTATTATTTATGTATTGGTGCTTAGCGTCAATGTAAGCATTTGGGTTATATCATGGAACAACATAAATATAAAGTCAAGTATTGCCAATCGTTTATGCTATGTTGCCCACTGAAGTCCCAATGGCAGTGGTTACCAGGTCCTATTTTACCAGTAGAACAGATCTTGTTTGCCATGGTTGGATGTAGAACACTCCTGTACTACGGTACAAGAGTGAGGTCGTAATAGGCACGAATTGGTTGACGAGGGGAACTATGCATGCATTTATTTATTGGTTTTTAACGTCGTTATCAGCTACATGGCACACCATAAATATAAATATATATATATATAAAGTCAGAAATTGCGAATGGTTTAAGCTATGTTGCCCACTGAGATCCCAATGGATTTGGTTACCAGGTCCTGTTTTACCTGTATTAGATATCTTCTTTGCCTTATTAAATGTTATGTGTGTATGAATTTGGTTCAGTATCGCATCGCAGGTACTGGCGAATGGAGCATTCGTAACAAGGTTTGGTCTTGACCAGTAGAGGTGTGAACAAATCAATCATGAGTCCAAGGGCATTATCATGGTACATAATGACCATTTGTAAACGTTGTGTGAGCGACTTAAATATAAATATAGTTAACAATAATAGTAACACGTTGGCCTGCTGCAGGTGTTGATAATTATCAAATGAATTGCTTAGTGTCCTAATACTTTTTAATAGGCGTGAAGGCGTGTAATAAACACAGAACCACACGCGTGTGAGAATGGGTTAATCGATATGACACGTGAGTCATCGATATGACTGCGGCCTCTCGTTTTATCCTGCCGGCCTTGCACTCGTTCCATATCGCTTAACCCAATCGCACGCGTGTGTCGTTCTATGTATTTATCAACTTTATTTTATTTTGAATGAATATCACAAAAAAACATCCAGATAGAGCTGGGTGGGTTATTTTCAGTTTTTCCGGTTTGGTTCCTAATTTTGCGGCAAAGCGGAAGGCCGAAGTGCAAGACCCAGAAAAAAAACGACCGAACGGTTTTACTGTGCTTGTGTTCATACTGATCAAACTATCTTACTGGAAAGCAAATGTTCTTGCGGCACCTATGGACTATTATAATATTAGAACATTCCTTTTCATGTTCTATCGGTCGATAGTACCTGAGTTTGTGTGATTTCTGAAATAAAACCTGAAGCAGCGATGCTGCTGAAGGTTTTATTTTAGAAGTCACACAAACTCAGGTACTATCGACCGAGAGAACATGAAAAGAAACGTTCTAATTATTTTATTATGCCGAACAAAAAATAGCTTTCATTGTTAAACGTTAACTGCAACATGTCATCAGTCTTGTAATAACAATGTAGTCGAATCCAAAAACATGACGTCATTTCGAACAAATGACGTCTCTTTAGGGGTTTCTAGATCACCAAATTCGAAAATGACTTGTCACAAGTGCCGTCGCTTTGGGAGTTTCTATATCACCAAGTGCCAGTGTTTACCACTGTATCATGCTGTTCATGTTATAATTCATTATTAATGCTTGTGTGATAAGTGGTATAATGGAATATAAATTTTTCTTGGACGACGACAGTTGTTAGAATTAAGCGGAGTGAAACAATTTATTTTGAACTTGAGGCGGAGGCTCAGCGAGGTCGAGGAGTACTAAACTTGTGGAAATATAATTGATTGAAGTCATAACTCATATTCAGGATTCACTGAAGTGGTTAACAACACGTGAGTTTTTAGGATTTCTGATTCTTTAGAATTCATTGTTTGCAGTTTAAACTGAAAACACACCCACTGAAGATGACATATTTGTTGGTAAGTTTGTAGTCACACAAACTCAGGTACTATGGACCGATAGAACATGAAAAGAAACGTTCTAATTATTTTATTATGCCGAACAAAAAATAGCTTTCATTGTTAAACGTTAACTGCAACATGCCATCAGTCTTGTAATAACAATGTAATCGAATCCAAAAACATGACGTCATTTCGAACAAATGACGTCTCTTTAGGGGTTTCTAGATCACCAAATTCGAAAATGACTTGTCACAAGTGCCGTCGCTTTGGGAGTTTCTATATCACCAAGTGCCAGTGTTTACAACTGTATCATGCTGTTCATGTTATAATTCATTATTAATGCTTGTGTGATAAGTGGTATAATGGAATATACATTTTTCTTGGACGACGACAGTTGTTAGAATTAAGCGGAGTGAAACAATTTATTTTGAACTTAAGGCGGAGGCTCAGCGAGGTCGAGGAGTACTAAACTTGTGGAAATATAATTGATTGAAGTCATAACTCATATTCAGGATTTACTGAAGTGGTTAACAACACGTGAGTTTTTAGGATTTCTGATTCTTTAGAATTCATTGTTTGCAGTTTAAACCACCAGTGTAAATTCCAACTGTGAGAAGTTTCGATAGGTGGTTGCACAGCAGCGCTGGGTGATATCTTTTAACCCTTTAACCAACGAATCGCCCGCATCCGCCCGCGTAATATGCAAATACAGCTGCTGAAAAAATATTATTTTTCGAAAAATTTCAACAAAACCATATCATGCTCGACGAGCTCGTTCCAAAGAGGAGTCACATGATATGGTTTTGCTGAAATTTTTTTTTTTAAATTTAAAAAATGATATTTAAAATAATGAATTTTGAAATCGTCTTCGTTGGGTAAAGGGTTAAAGTGATTATATATATACATATACACATGCTTATGAACCCTTCTGAAAATTGTCACTAGTTCTAAAACGGAAAAAGCATCTTTTATAATGTGTCTGGGTCAGAAAATTTACCGGATTGATATCAAAGTCGAAATTTTTAGGCCAATGTCAATTTTAGAGTAGGACATATGAAACTCAAGTTTCCATATGGAAATAAAAGATCAAAATTTCTCATCATTGAGTTGGAATTTTAATATTTTTCATGAACAATGTTAATTTATTGAATTTCCAACTATTTGATTTTTGATCACGGAATTTCCAACTATTGAAAAAAATACTCCTAACTGGGGGAGGGGGGTGAGACAACCCCACCCCCTCCCCTTCCTGTCGCCACATCCCTGCGGGTGGATTAATATATGGCACTGCGATTAAGTAGTAATCCACATTCTTCATTTTGTATTGTAGTCGAATTTTAATATCAATTTACTGCATTACATATACACGTATCCAGTAGAGGCTGGGAATGATGTTAATGATCTCTATTTACTTGTATAGAATTGTTGGGCATGCTGTTTTTCTAAAGGCAAAGAGTTACGCTAATGTGACAGTTCGGTTTGATCGGGACAAAATGTTCAACCGATACCTTTCCTCAACTCACGACTTCCAGATTGGTGATACGCGAACGCGAACGGAATAAAAATACTTGGACCCAACCCCCCCCCCCCCCCACACACACACACACCGCCCCCCCCCCCCACACACACACCGCCCCAGACCCCCAATACCTGACTACGCCCCGGACGTAAACCAGTGTCGGGACTTCGGGTATGAGTGGCTGATGAGGTTGACATATATATTTTTAAAAAGGTGGTTGAACGAGTCTCACACACCCAGCCTCGCCGCCAACGTCAGCGTGTCGTAACTTCCCGTCCTGCGCAATTGATGTTCTGTAAACAAGCGCACCATTGAGGTGTGGTTCGCCTTAGTACACGGCGCGGGCAATATGAATTAAGTGTCGTGCCCAAAGACAGAACTCAGCTACCCTCAGTTAGAATCGAACAGTGGATCATTCGCGTTGATGTTCAATGTTCCACCCACTGAGCCACCCGGCTCCGTCTGACATTATTCACGCCAGAACATTAGCTCCTTCTTCACAATGTGATCACTGGGGAAACCTGAATACCGGATGCGAATAAAACTAGGTTTCATTCTGTTTGATTTGGTTGATGTCTTGGTCCAAACTAGCATTCCATTGACGCACGCACAAAGAGAAAGTAATAAATCAAATATTTTAATATAATCTCACATGGTTCTTCCTCCAGTCAGTAAACAAAAATCTCTAAATTTAGCACTATTCTACAACAGTGAAAGTCAGGAATTCTAATTAAATTTTACAATTTGAGGCGTTAAATTATAATTTAGTGGACAGGGAATGTTCAATAAATATGTTTCTATGACATCAGAAACTGCTACATTTTTATGGGGGGTATAATTATAACGGTATGCAGGTGTGTGTTTTAGGATCATTTTATGAAAGTGGGTGAGTTCATGTTTTCTACGCCTTGATTCCAAAGTTTACCAACCAGTTTCAACCTCAAGTTGGACCACAAAAAGATTTTTCGTCGCACCTGTCACAACTCTTGCTGCTTCCCACTGGATTTGTTCAAGTTTATTACTCTCATCGCAGACAAAGTTTTCCAATACTTGTCAAGCATATTCTAACAAAGGGCGGATTGGGCCTAAAAAAGTTAAAAATCTGTTTCTCAGGCCCTCCCGTATGATCCTTTTGGGTGCCCCATGCTATAACTCATGCAAAATTTAAAAAAATAAAAATTGAATGGTTTATGTCTGATATTTTACCCAAGTTAATAAAATTGCTAAATTGTCCCTTGAGTGCAACAAGGCATTGCAATGCTTTAGCATTGCAAAGCCTTCTTGCAAAAAAAGGGACGAAATACATCACCATCCAAGCTAGTCTGTAGATTATGAGACCTAAAACATAAACAAAACAAAAACATGAACTTTTGATGGCAAAAAAATAATTGCAAAAATAAAAAATAAAATAAATAACCGTCCGTCCGTCCACATGCAGTTTTACAAAAATGGCCCGAGAAACAGAAGAACTATTTGTGGGGGGCCATAAAGAAAAGAAAATAGTTTGGATAGTGGTACGATTCAACTGGTATTTATACTTATTAACCCTTTACCCAACGTAATGGCCAAAACCGGCCAGCGCTATTCTCAAAAATCGCCAGAATTTTTTTGGAAGTGTCGTCTGCTTTTCATGTTAGGTAAAGGGTTAAAAATATTTACACGCTTCCATGCCTTATTGGCGATCAAACGAATGTTTCACGGTTGGTAAAGATCACCCTAAGGTGTTTGTGATTTGATATTTCACGTATGGGCCAAATAAGTTGCCCGGAAACGTACAAGGGGGCTCCGGACACGGACCAAATTTCGATTTTCGAACCGGAAGAACACTACTTCCTTGCATCCGAGGGATCAATGACAATCCACATAGAGGGCATTTTCAACGGTATTTTTGTATCATTTTTGTCTCTCATTTGGTCGAAATGTTGCACCAAAGAGGGGCCCACAGTCATCAGGTCGACCCAAGTTTGTCCCAATGGGACATTTCGATAAACTGACAGTCTATGTTATCAGATCCAATTCGCCTTTTTGTCATTTTCAAGAAATTCCATGCGCCAGCACACCCAACAGGTGTTGGGCTGCGTAAAAATGGGGCCCGGGGAGGAGGTGGTTTCCAATGGGAGGCCCACGGGGAAAGTTCCCGCTGAACACTAAGGCCAGTCGGCCTCTGCGTAAGGGGTAGTTGAACATTTTCTGCACTACGTCTTAGTACACAGCGCCACCGTGCCCCCACAAGTGCCTTGCTCATGGATACAACGCAGTTACCCCTGACGTGAATCGAAGCGTGGATCTTTCGGTTTGAAGTTCAATTTCGAAATTCGCCCCCCCCCCCCCCCACCCTCTCCAATAAAAAACATATCTAAAAATGTGTTCACGCCTGTGAAAATCCTCGATCCGTCAGGGGACGTCAAGGGTCATAATTCGGAAAAATTCAACTTCATAAGACCCTCGTGGAATTTAGAGCTGAAACGGTTAATCGATTAATCAATGATCAACATCTTGATCGATTCAAAAAGTAATTGTTCGATTAACCGTTACTTTTGAACTACTGTATTATATGGGTTAACAAAGGAACAAACTTGCTCCAAAACAGGCAAACATTGTCACACTAACTCACATCAATTATATGAGACAGAGTAAAGCATTCAAGTTACTTGTTGACACACGTGCTTACTTGCAGGATCATCAAACTGTATCAGTAGCTGGAAATGCTCATTCTTAACCCTTTTATCCATTGCGGGTAGCAGACGATACTTGCAAAATAAATTCATGAATTACTAAAAAAAATGTCCATTTTTGTCTCAAAAACATAGCTTATGACAACTCATTGGAACGAGCTCTTTGAGCTATGTTTTCGAGACAAAATTGAAAACATAAGTTTGAATGGAGATTTTTGTATATAGGCCTAGTCGGTTTTGTTTGTTACCTTGGGTAAAGGGTTCATGCTGTAAATCATCAACGGTATGGCAATTATTCAGATATCTATTTGGACAAGTGATTAATCGGTTAACCAAGGTTAATCCACGTGATTAATCGATCAAGAAAACACCTTAACCGTTTCAGCTCTTCTGGGGTTTAAGTATGCTGTTGTGTACCAAAAAAAAATAGGAGACAGCTGTTTTTTGTTTTTTCAGATAACGCCGTTTTAATGTTTTTACGTTAAATCAAATCTCAGCATTTTACCTTTAAAAACGCTGATTATGTGACACGAACAGCGCCATAGTTATTAAAGATTTGCTTTCAAATTTCGCACATCGATTATCGGTTATCTGAATCTGGTCCCTCCGGTGATAATTACTATACGTTCCACCCTCCATTGGAAGGCGCCGGATGTTAAGGATTTATTTTAATATTTTAATTTCCAGCTCATTGTTAATCCTTCGAACCCAAGCGGGCGCTTTTCCAGCCAGGAACACGATACGTCATAACGTCATTATATTGGATGGCTGTTCAATAAATGTGTGGGGTAGACCAATCAATATTTTCAACGTGTAGCCCAGAGGCTGCACGTTGAAAATAATGATTGGTCTACCCCAAATAATGAATATGGACTCTTCCAAATGCTGCCACTGAACTGGCGTGGAAGATACCACTAGAGTTCAAATGGTTAAGCCTATTTTTTCTGAAATTTTAGAAATAGAATTTTCAGTAAAAGCCATATCTAAAAACGTGGGATCGTCCTTGACAATTTTCAACCGTTATGAACGAACTCGAAGGCTACATCTGGAAGGTTAAGAGGTTAAAAATTAAAATACGTCAGATTTTTTCTTTTTTAAATTTTAATGTGTTGTAGAGCTACAAAAATTAAGAAATAGCTGGTTTGTGTTTGTTTTGTTTTTGTTTTTCTGTTTTTGTCGTGTGTGTTTTTTTTTTTGTTTTTTTTTTGTTTTTTGTTTTTTTGGAGGGTGGAGGGTGCGGGGGGGGGGGTATTTACCGCCATTTTGACGTTTTTACGTCATTTTAAATTATAGCCAATTTTGGACATTTATCATTTTAAACCCACAATTTGGTGACACACGTACCATGGTTCTCGAACATACAGCTTTGGAATTTCGCACATCGATTTCCGCTTATCTGAAGGTGATCCATTCGGTGTTACTTTTTGTCATTTAGAACCTCCACTGGAAAGAGCCAGATTTTTTAAAGATTCTAATTCCCTGCTAATTGGTACGCCTATCTTTCTGAAGTTTTGGAAATTTAATCACCAATAAAATCCTCATCTAAAAATATGGTGCCGTCCTGAGAAATTGCCAACCGTTATGGCCGAACTTCGATGTGCCATCTAAAAGGTCCTATGGTCAGAAAGTAAAAGGCATCGGATGTTTTTTTTTTAATTTTTAGTGCTGTGGGGCTCAATTTCTTTTTAGTTTTTCGAGTTATCCCATTGTTGACGTTTTTACGTTGATTGAAGTTTTATCACTTTTTACCTTTCAAAACCTAAAACGCCAAAACGGCGACACGCATAACTCCCTCATTACTGTATTTTCTGCCTCAGTCACAGCCCTGTTTATGGTTGGATGTTCTGCTATACGCCATTTTAATTTTTCATATTTCAAGTTCTATCCAAGACAACGAAAACTCTAACCTTTTTTTTTCTTACTATTTTAAAATCAAAGCATGTATCAAGATTCAAGCCTTCCTCTTTGAAATTGTGTTTATATCAGCTCAAACAAAAAACATATGTAAAAATGAGGGAGTGAACTGTTAATTCCTAACGGTTATGGCGGGTGCGGTGGCGTTGCGGTAACCGGTTCTCGTCAGGTCACCGAAGTTAAGCAAGGTGGAGCCCGGTTAGACCTGGGATGGGTGACCGTCTGAGCGATGATTTGGACTCCCGTCCTTGGGCAAGGCACTTAACCCCCATTTTCCACGTGGGGGCATGATGACGCTGTGTACTAAGGCGTACTGCACGTCGATGGTGCGCATGTCTTCAATCAATCTGACCCTGCCTGTGCTGCAGTGCGGAGTTACGATGTTGGGGAGCTGGCAGCTGCTCGTCGTTGCTCGGTGGTTTTCTCTGGGTACTCCGGCTTCCTCCACCCGTAAAACTGTCACGGTCATGATTAGCCATTGTGCATAAGTATGTGACCTTAAACACCAATAAATAAATAATAACGGTTATGGCGGAATTCAATGGTGGCGTTATTGATATCAAGGTCATAAAAAACAAATGACGCCAGATGTTCATGAAAATTTAGTATATTGTAGAGCGGTAAAAATAGGAGAAGAGTGTTTGGGGTTTTTCTATCTATCATCAATTTTGACATTTTTACGTCGCCTCAAAGTTGGATCACTCTTTACATAACTGTTAAAAAACGTTAAGATTTTTAAGGGCTAAAAGCGTTTACCTAACACGAAAAGCAGACGACACTTGCAAACAAAATTCTTGAATAACTAATTTTTTCCATTTTTTTGTTTCAAAAACATAGGTTATGAACCCTCGTTGTAACGAACTCGTTGCAAAGAGGGGTCATAACCTGTGTTTTGAGACACCAAAATGAAAATATAATGAAAATTAATCAGAGATTTTTGAGAATAGCGTTGGCCGGTTTTGGCCGTTACGTTGGGTAAAGGGCTAAACGCGTTTTCAGGAGTTAAAAATGTTACGACCATTTTCGACAGAATTCCAATGAATGACAATGAAAATATTGATAAGCTGCTCTCATAAGATTGGCAAGAGTTTAATGTCAACGGACGGCACTGTTATTCCAGTGTGAGATCCTCTCGGCCTTCGAGTGACAGCGGTCGACATGGGACGCGTTATCCAGCGGATTGATGCGTTAAAAGGCCACAGACACCGTGTTCTCGTTGCTGGGCGATTCAGCGTTGACCATGCTTCGTTGGATGACTTCTGGAAATTCGCTTTGGGATTTGAAAACCATCTGGTTGTCACAGTCTCCGTTTTAGAGGGATTAAATTTTACAATCCATTGCCAAAACTATGATTCAATTTTGGAAATATCGTCTGAGAATATTTGGACCGAGTGGTATGGGTTTTCAATGAAAATAAACAGTTTAGTATAACCGGCAAACAGACTGATGTCGGGTGTAATATTATCTGAAATGTGATGAATGTATATAAGAAACAGGAGGGGATCAGGAATTGATCTTTGTGGGACTCTACTCGCGACAGTGTTCAGCCTGATGCGTGAGAACAGATGACTAGTATTCATTATCTCTCGGAGTAGAAAGTCCCTTATGCCGATTTTTTCGCAGTGGTGTTTATAGAAAATGTCATTACTTTCATGCTATCTTTAAGATGGTCAAAGGTGATTGTTTGTGGGAAGAATGGTCTCTTGACAAATGAAAGACAACGATGAAAATATGCAGTATTTTAAAGGCGCTAATTACACACTAATGTTTATGATGGAAAAATGTTCTCTCTACAAGTATTGTGCTGGAATGGTCCATGATGAAACAATGCCGGTAATTACAGACAAAAAATGGAACTTATGATCTCCTGAACACAATAGCTGTGTGTCAGTAGCGAGTGTATGCTACCAGTGAGCCCTCTGATACAATCCAGAGGCAACTGCTGCCATTCCTCATGCAACGCAGCTTCCAAATCGGCCACATTCTGTACAGGCGGAGCCCTTGCTTGCACACGACGTCCAAGAAGATCCCAGATGTATTCTAGGGGATTCAAATCATGGCTCATTACAGGTCAAGGTAGCGTTGTTCTGAAGGAATGCTCCCACAACATGGAAGCAATGTGGCATTGAATTGTCGTCCATGAATACAGAGCGAGTAGACAATGGGTGGTTGTCAAAATAAGTCACGACAACCGGATTCAGAAAGTCCCGAATGCATTGATGACCATCGATATTCGAGCGTACAGTCACCATATCAATGTTTACAATAATGAGAGAGCAATCCTCCACCATAAGGAACAATAGGTCTGATGTTTCTAAGCATGTAGGCAATATCTCTATGCCTCCACACTCTCATGCGACCATCTGTGACGTGCAGCAGGAACCTTCTCTCGTCTGACCAATGGACTCTGCTCCATGTCCTGAGATTCCAATATTGTCGTGCCTTACATCACTCCAAACGTCGTCTTTGATGATGATCGAGCAGAGCTGGACACTTGATGACCATTCTGGACCTCATACCCAGTGCTTTGAGACGGTTTCGGACAGTTCTGTTGCACAACCGCCTGTTGGGGAGCCAAAGGCGTTTCAAAACCCCACGTGTGGCAAAGTGTCCACGCCTAACGAGGCGTGCCAGGCCTTGGTCGGTCCTTAACATCGTTGTTTTTTTTTTATCTTTTTTCGGACAAATCTGCTGATGACAGAATGACTATAGCCAAGTTGCCTTCCAATAGCTTTGAATGACATGCCTGTCGCATGCATGCCAGCGATTTGCAATCTTAGTGCCTCTGACAGTCACCGCCTTGCCATCTCAACATTTACTGATAAAAGACGTGACAACTTGTCTTGTTTTATACCCAGATATTGCATGTGGATGATAGGATTTTGTGACATTCGTGGGCAGCATACTTCACGTGGACGAGTGGGTGTGTTTGGGGTACGCTATCAATCAGAAACATCCCGTTCCACGAGATGAAATGTACTGCAAGACATAGCAACCATCAAAACATAATCATCAGTAACAGCAACTTCGCTGTCATGAAACATTTCAGGGGGTGCTTTATTAAGTTTCAGGTGTATATAATGTTTCTATTAGTTTACAGCTTTGGAATGGAACGACACTGCTTCGCCATGGGTCACTGCACATAACTGCAGTAATACTTTACAATATGACAAACTGACTGACGACAGTTCACTGCATGTGCGTGCCTTTAATAATCAGCACTCACTTATTTCCCACCAAACCTCTCCCTCTGTCATTATCCAGCATTCGTCTGTCAGCTTTATCACTGATAGCTGTTTCAATAAAATTTTAAAAATTATAAAGTAATCTTCAGTACAGTCGCCGTGGACTGGTCATAATCCACGCGTGGGCAGTGATTTCCACGCATGCGTTTACCAAGCAATAAAAATCATCATCAGTAAAATTTTAATTAATGAAGCACCGGGTTGTACCCGGTGCTTCATTAATTAATTTTTTGATGAATATTCCTATAATTAGTGTCTGGAATCAAATATTATTGCGTCTGTGGAGATACTGCCCACGCGTGGAAAGTGACCAGTCCACGGTGGCCGCACTGTACTTATCTGAGAAGATTTAATACATTACTGACACCCCCATATCTGGGGAGTTTGTATACTACTCAAAGTTTGCTAAACATCAAGTATATCCAACTACCTGTTTTACGTTTTAGTTGAAATATTGTAATGAAAAGTTTATATATTTTTTATTTAAGTATACCTTTAACTGGTAGAGTTCTAAATTATTTATGGTCAAACTTTCTTTGTGCGTCTTTGCCTTGTTACAATTTAAATTGTAACAAGGCAATCTTAACAGATAAAATTATATCACTTCAAAGATAATATGAAGTATATTCACAGAATTTGAAGTGTTTAAATTCTGGTATTCACAGAATTTGAAGTGTTTAAATTCTGGTACCGGCACTTCAGAATAAAGCCCAAATATGGGCTTTCAGCACTCTACCAGTTAATGGTTTAAGTACAGAAATTAAGATTTATTTGTGTTTGACGTTATTTTTTAGCTTTTGAATACGATAACTATGGAAAATGGATATTATTGGTGAAAGAGGAAATTTTTCAATTTGTCAAAAAGTTGACAGAGCGGACTATATATTTTTTATTTATTTATTGGTATTTAAGGTCACATACTTATGCACAATGGCTAATCATGACTGTGACAGTTTTACGGGTGGAGGAAGCCGGAGTACCCGGAGAGAACCACCGAGTAACGACGAGCAGCTGCCAGCTCCCCAACATCGTAACTCCGCACAGCAGCACAGGCAGGGTTGGATTGGGTGAAAACATGCGCACCATCGACGTGCAGTACGTCTTAGTACACGGCGTCATCGTGCCCCCATGTGGACATTCGGGGGTGAAGTGCCTTGCCCAGGGACACAACGTGGGAGTCCGAATCGATCGCTCCGGCGGTCACCCATCCGAGGATTAACCGGGTTCGACGTTACTTAACTTCGGTGATCTGACGAGAACCGGTTACCGCAACGCCACCGCGCCCCCACGGAGCGAACTGGTATGGGTTCAATATCGAGTATGAGACCCATTACTGTTAATTACAGCTTGACAACGCCTTCTCATGCTCCCTATCAGGTTCCTGGTGGTTCTTTGTAGGATGTTGTTCCATTCTTGGACCAGCATGGCACCAAGCTCCTGGACACTTCTCGGCTGGACTGGACGGGCTGAAATTGCAGGCTGCAACTCACTCCAGACATGTTCCATTGGATTGAGGTCAGGGGGTCTTGCTGGCCAGTCCATACGCTCAATTCCCTCCCTCTGTCGGTACTCCCCGACAGCATGGGCAACATGATGGCGGGCATTATCGTCCATCAGAATGAATCTATCACCCACTGCACCCGCATGCAATCTGACGTGGACATCCAGGATCTCATCAATATACCGCTGTGCAGTAAATGTATCACGTTCAAAGACACAGAACTCTGTACGTCCATCCCTGCTGATGCCGCCCCAAACCATGATTGACCCTCCATCATAGCGGTCATGCTCAGCAATGTTGGCTGCATGGAATCGCTCTCCAGGTCTTCTCCATACCCTAGAACGCCTACATGTATCTGTGTGGTCTAGGCAGTACATTGACACATCTGTAAAAAGAACAGGTCGCCAATCTTCTCTGGTCCACCCAACGTGGTCCGTGGCCCATTCATATCGTGCCTGGCGGTGGTTCTGGGACAGCGGAATGCGAATACATGGTCTTCTCGATCGGAGACCACATTAGTGCAACCTTGCCCTGATAGTCTGCGTCGAAACATTTACACCGGATGCATTCTGAAGGTCATTGCAAAGCTGGGTTGCTTGCTGTGGCAAAGCGGTTCCTATGGGCCTGAATGATCAAAAACCCGTCTTCAGCTAAATATGTCCTGTTTCTGCCACCACAATGCCGTCTTACTGGTGTGCCAAACTGCTGAAATCTTGCCCAGGCTCTGGTGATCACCGTATGGTGCACACCAAGGGCTTTACCAACCTGACGATGGGCAGCCCATTGCTCCACCATCCCTACAGCCCGCCAAATTTCTGCTTCAGACAAATGTCTTCTTAAATTTGCGTTTGCCATATTCAATAATTACATCACAAAGGTTTGTGTTGAAATGAAGATTGAATACCCTACACATGTCATGTACATACATGTAGACAATACACGAAAACATCATGAAAATCAAGGGGTACATGCTTTCCATGACTGTCACGAAAAGTCTACCTGTCAAGAGAGCTAAAGAAAACACGGGGAACCATCTCAATACATTCCTCAATCATATCCACCAAAAATATCGCAAATATGTCAGAAGCCAATTTCGATACACATATCGATACATTTCATATTCTGTCCAGATTTTATGTGTCATATTTTGGAAACTCGTGAATGTTGTAAATTTATCTCATATGCTTTTTTTATCCACCATGTAGATGTAATCAAGAATTATTTGGATGTACTAAACTGCTATGACCCCTTGATTCCATTCCTTTGCCAGTTGGAGATCATCACGGATGAAGTTGCTACTGATTTGAAAATGAGAGTTATTGTTTAGCCTCCGGAAAAGTGTGCGCCAATACTAAAACAACAATTTCTGTCAATTCCACTGAAGGGGTGAACTGATTCTCAATTATTCAAAAACAGACAGTTGTCATGTGTCTCATGGTGATTTTCTTCTTTTTGCCCTCTGAACGAGAATAACGTTGGCAGTGTTCACTACGAATCGGCTGGCTATCACTGGTATTGAGCTTACAAAGGGATGTGGCTAGAGGTTTCGATTGGGGATGTAGGGTAGTGAATTTCCAACTAGGGAGAGGGACCGGGAGGGGCTTTCCCCCTCCCGATCCCTCCCCCTAGTTGGAAATTCACTACCGAATAAAAAATTTGAAAACGAAGCCATGAAAGGTGGCATAAAATTGATTCTAGTAACTTAAATGCCAACACATTTATGATAGAATTATCAGGTTATTATTATTTGGTATTATTCTGGGAATTGAATGTGTGCTACACAAATGCTCAAGTTGAGAACTCTGAGCAATTCACACTCTCCTAAAATTAAATCAGAAATTTTGCAGGAATGATCAATTTTCGATGTTTCATCATTTTGTAACTGTGAATGATAGAATTAACTCAGGATAACGGTTTTACATGATGCGATTGTTTTAAGTGCATTTTTTTTACCACAAGTAAACGTACTATAGAAATCTCGTAGCGATTGACATCATGCATACTTATGAAGCTCGATATTGCGTACACTGCAGTTGTTAATAGCAACAGTTGGAAGTTTTGCCGATTTGAAACCGAGATGGAATTTTGGGAAGTAAAGGAGACATCAGCATCACCAAAGAAGCTCTAAAATCCAGATAGATGGAATTTCTAACTACTCATGACTTGCCCTCAGAATTTCCAACTATAGAACATTTTGGCCAGGATTGGTGTGGGGGAGGGTGGGTGACACACCCACACACCCATGTCGCCACGTCCCTGAGCCTACAATCACAATTACTTAATTAGCAGCCATCAACTTCAAAGCATAATCAGAACAGTTATCACAAAGATCTGTCTGTGTAAGAACTAGAAGTTAACCCTTTACCCAAAGTAACGTGTCAATCCTATTCACAAAAATCACCAATCAATTTCCATTATGTTTTTCATTTTGTGTCTCAAAAACGTAGCTGATGATCCCTCCTTGGCACGAGTTCGTTGAGCACGTTGCAATGAGGGGGTAATAAGCTATCTTTTTGACTCAGTAAATGAAAACATATAGTTATTGAAGAATTGTATTTGCAAGTGTCGTCTTCCGTGTTAGGTAAAGGGTTGAAACTCAACAAAATGGGTAATGCACAAGCCAATGGCGTAGGAACCGGGGGAGGGAGGGGGTATTTACCCCCCTAAAAAATGTTTTTCCAAAACTTTGTAAATCATATCTAGTATCTACACGAAAATAACCACACACATCTGCATATGCTACACCATACAGGCGCACATAAAAACTGTATGATCTACACCATTTTCAGTGCATAGAAAAGTTGGTAGCCGATGTCACTGACTGATCTGACGCTCAACAGGTTAACATCTTCTTCTCTGACATACGTCCTCCTTTAACCCTTTACCCAACGTAACGGCCAAAACCGGCCAGCGCTATTCTCAAAAATCGCCAATTAATTTTCATGATTTTTTAATTTTTTGTCTCAAAAACATAGGTTATGACCCTCGTTGGAACGAGCTCGTCGTACACCATTTCAGTACCGTACTTGTCGAGAGAACATTTTTCCATCGAAAACATTAGAGACATATATGTGTAATCAGCGCCATTAACCCTTTACCCAACGTAACGACCAAAACAGGCCAGCGCTATTCTCAAAAATCGCCAATTAATTTTCATTATGGTTTCATTTTCGTCTCAAAACATAGGTTATGACCCCTCGATGGAACGGGCTCGCCGAGCTCATTCCAATGAGGGGACATAACCTATGTTTTGGAGACAAAAAATGAAAAAAATTAGTTATTCAAGAATTTTTTTCGCAAGTGTCGTCTGCTTTTCATGTTAGGTAAAGGGATAAACACCAAAAATTAACAGCAACAATACCTTGATTTTGTCACTTGAGAAGCGAGGAAATGAGCTCTCATTAGTTCATATTTCACAAATTTCCCTAGTACCCCCCTCCCGCACTCTCCCCCGGGTTCAGCTACGCAGAGCGGGCCACCAAAGGCGGCCGTGCTGTCCCCTACAAGCTCCCATTTATAATACCCCCTCCCCCACCCCAATATTATAAGCTTCCTACGCCCCTGGCTCAAGCAAATAACCAATCCAATATTGCTCCTGTCAGTCAAGAATATAATGAATTTGTTAAATTCCCAATTATATTATGAGGAAAAGTTGATTTTTTTTTAATTCAACAAAATATCGTCCGTTCAGTGCAACAACAACCGTGCATTTATCCAAAATTGGTTGAGATGTGATACACTGGAATAAAATTACCACCTGTAAACCTAAAGGGTTCTTTTTAGTAGCAGCGACCTTGAACTTTGGCCGACAAAAAATCAAGTCTCAACCCTGGAAGTTTGGTGGGCGTCATGAACTAAATTTAATGCCCGAAAGCATTTTTTTACGACCCCATCAGACTCTCACACGTCGTCATCAAACTAAAAATGAAAATCCTCATTGAAAACAAGTTTGAAAGTGTCGCCTATTGTCGTTTTAGTTTGAGGGCTAATGCCAAGCGCTCAAGACACCAGTCATTTTTTGTAAGAAACCGGGCTCTGTTATAGCATGGTACTAGTCTAGCCCTTGCTTACATCTATCGTTCATGTTTAGATTCACTCCTCTGGAATATTTCAGAAGGAAAAGCGACACACGGTTCACACAAAATTATCACTTCAAGATTTGTGCAGTCAAAAGCTATAACTCCAGGTCAGTGGATACTCACTGATGAGCTTGGAAATTTGAAACATGCTGCTAAAAACGTCATTTTGACGACCAAAAAAATAACGTGATTTTTCATCCCAAAAGCCGCCAGAAGTCTCCATTTAATAACAGAGTTCAAAAAACATTTCTTGGGGAGGAGACGACCTCCCACCACCCCAACTCCCCTATCATAGCTCGTACCTTCGGCACTTGCGGCAGATGCCTTTGGTATCTGCATCAGTATCCCGACACTTTTGAAAGGGGGCCCGTCACAGAATTAAGCCCGAATTTCCTCTTCCCGGCCCCGCAACTGATACATTCCGGACAACTGAATATGAAAAAAATTCAGTCACACTAAATTAACGGTAATCTCCGTGCAAAGTCCTCGAAAAGTGGGTTCACAAACAACCGATAACGGCGTCGGGTTCCTTACAGAACCTAAATGGCGATTTGGGTTAATGCAGCAAATGCCATGAAGTGCCAATTCTTGTACAGTTCAGTAGCGTTCTTAAACATCCGTACAGTGGAAGCTAATCTTAATATCTAGTGTGAGAACATTGTGCCTGCTAGCCATAGGGACATATGGAAGTACAAGCTCTCGGGCCGTCAGTAAAATCCGGCAAGGAATTCGACGCTCTGACTGGCTATTTGTTTATCCGCTTTTCGGGGAGTGTGCGCACAGACAACCGTTGATTTAATATAATGTCCGTTCGCTCACAAAGATACACAGCTATTCTCCCGGGCACCTAGTTATAGACATTCCCATCAAGCAGTATTTAATTCGCCTTGATAACCTCAAGGAATTAACAAAATTAGTTGAACTACGTGACGTGATGATATAATACAGCAGGGGAGAGTCTCTATTCATAATTATTATTCATTGAAACTCGTTCGCCAACTCTGCATGCGACTGGTGCAATGTTCAGGGAGAAAATGAAAGAAACTTACTGTAACCCTTTCAACACTGGCGCCCTGGAAAATATCATTTCAGTCAATATTGTCAACGGCGAAACCATCCAGGTTTGTTGGGAGGTTCAGTCTGTCGAGCTGTTGGATTAAATATACCGAGCCTCACTTCAGAGTTTGTGCTCTTTATATCGTCTGCTACCATGTTTTTCTTCACGCAAAAAATTATGCACACCGGACTGAAAGGGTTACAAATGTACTGCTTAACCCTTTAAACCTGGTGGTATCTTCCATGGTAGAATAGAAAGAGTCCATATTTATTATTTGGGGGTAGACCAATTAATATCTTCAACGTGCAGCCTTAGGGCTGCACGTTGAAAATATTGATTGGTCTACACCACACATTTACCTTGCAGTCATCCCTCTTAATGACATTATGACGTAGCTTGTGACCCTGCCGGAAAAACGGCCTCTGAAGTTTAAAGGGTTAATCAGTCCCACCCCTCTGACATAGGTGCTGCTTTTATATTGACGAAGTCATATTACTTCTCTCTTCTTATTACCAGGCCTAGAAATAACCCGCGAACGACCATCGTCAATTGTAAAATACACGAATTAATTACAGGTTACGAGAAACTTCTGCGAGCACGTTCGATCATTCTTTCAGAAAGAGAATGTTTCCACCCGCACTTCGAAAATCGATTACACATGTCGAGGTCACCGTTTTCATAACAGTAATAGCAACATAAATTTTTGCCATAAGTTTTTGCCATTATGATATTTTTTATATAGGCCTACCGTGCGTTAAAACTGAAAAATAAAACATAAAGAAACACAGCAGAAACACTACTATAAACTTGGGCGGATAGACTCTACAGTACAAGTGTAACAGTGAATGGGGATTACGTCATGCACTGCTCTAGAACGTAATACTATGACATCATCATGATCCTCATTCATGAAAAATCAATTCATAGACGCAGAATGCTTGTCAAAATATATGCGAACAAGTCAAGAAAGGGAAGACTATTGTAAGATAAATTGATTATTATCATCAAGTGAGTTTCCAGATGGTAAGATAAAGTTGTTATCGCCACTATGTGTCGATCGAGAAACTTGTATCAAGCCTCGGTGGTGTGCCTAATATGTATCGCCACTCGCCCTAAATGGCTCGCCATGATACCTGATATGAACACCCGTCTCGGCTTGATACAATTTTCTCGATCAACACATAGTGGCGATATCAAACTGCAGTTTTTTCTGACCTCCAAGCACGGTGGAACTACATATTACAGTACGATCGCCGCATACTGGCTCGTTTCCACGGGTGGACAATATTTCCACGGGCGCACTAATATTAGATTCCAAACACTAATTATAAGAATACTGGTCAAAACTTTAATTAATGAAATGCCGGGTACAACCCGGTGTTCCATTAATTAAAATTTTGTTGATGATCTTTTTTATTACCTGGTAAAACATATACGTTGACATCACTGACCACGCGTGGATTACGACCTCTCCATGGCGACTCGACTGCAGGCAAAATATAAAATCAAACACATATAAAATAAAATTAATAACAACAATAATAAAAACATACCTTGTTCAGGAAAGGGGTCTTAACGTTGGACCGCCTGCACTGTTGTGTTTCGATGAAAGATGAGACAAATGAAAGCAGTCGTGTACCAGACAGATAATTATGACGCATTTCAATCCTCTTAACCCCACATGTATCTGTTGTACTTTAGCAAAAGGGCGAACATTTATCCATAAAATGAAATGACAACTCCACTGTCAGTTGCTACCTTTGAACCTGTAAAATAAATAAATAACCACCCAGCATCAGAGAGATTATTTATCTATTTAATGGAGTTTACTGACTCTTTCGATAACCAGGATCACCTTGTGTCGGACAGTTTTACGGGTGGAGGAAGCCGGAGTACCCGGAGAGAACCACCGAGCTACGGCGAGCAATTGTCAGACTCTCCAACGTACTAACTCCGCACAAGCAGGGTTAGCACTGGTTGAAGACGACGTGCAGTATTTGCCTTAATACATTGCGCCACCGTGCCCCGACATAACATCAAAGAAAGAAACATTTCCAATCTACGTTGCGGGAATAACGTAGAGAATAATCACTTGTCAATGCGTTAAGCCGACATTTAAAAAATAATTTCATTGTTGTCATTGTACCAAAGGGCATTGGCATTTTGCGCCAATGCGTCGTCTACAAGTCGTCTGTGGATCATGTTACGTTTGTCATGCTCCCATCACGTCAATGTGCTTGGCAATACCAAGATTTTTCCACTAACCCCCCCCCCCCCCCCCCCCACACCTACTTTTATGTCAAAATATCAAAATTCCCTGCTGTAAATGTTTCGCATAGTGCAACTAGGAATTTAACCAATGCAACCTTGTCAGACAGTTGCTCGCCATTGCTCGTTGGTTCTCTCGGGTGCTCCGCCCCACCCCCCCCCCTCCCCCATCCCCCACCTGTGAAGCTGTCCGGCATGAGGTCACCCTGGCTGTCGAAAGTATCATTAACTGGCTGAGTGAATGAAGCCACTATCAGGGTCAGGGCTTTCAAAAGAATGAGGGTACCACAGCAAAAGCAAACGTTTTCCTTGCTTATGTTTCATATTCAGTCAAACCCAAATAACATTTTGTTTATATAAATTTGTTCTGTTACAAATTACTGGAGAGTGCCTGTAGGCACTCTCCAATAATTGGTAATAGAACAAATTTTGAATGACAAATTCAGACCACCAAAAATAATCTAGCCCCCAACCAGCTAAAACTCATATAAATAAATAAATAAATAAATAAATAAATAAATAAATAAATAAATAAATAAATAAATAGAGCTCATTGGGTTGTGTCTACGGCCTCACGGTATTTCGATATTTCACCGAAATTCGGTATTTTTTCATTATCGATACCGTACCGAGCAAATTTCAACTCACTCGATATACCGACCTTCACGATATCGTCGATTAGCAATGTCGATATTCTCAAACTAATGATAAACTTAACTTTTTGGACTTGAACTTCATCTAAATTCGTCACACGCACACTATAAACTACCATACTTTTATTTAATTTAGATATGGATCCAAGCCAGAAAATGAGCAGACTGTCATCTGCAAAATGAGGTCCCCAGAGGTAAATTTAGTGATGCTTTAGCATCACTAAATTTACCCTCTGTGAATCTCAGTCTGCATCAGAGTATCAAAACTAAAAAGAAAGAGGTACCCAGAGGATAAATTGGCCCACTGTATGGGATAGCATCATCAAATTCAAGCTCTGGGCATCTTATTCTGTTCTCAAATATTCGATATTTACTCTTATCTATTGACTAAAGTGAATTTTTTTTGATTTGATTGGTTGATAGCTACGTGATATGAGACCATATACATTGAAACCCACGATACGTCCGCCCAGCCACTGACAAATTCCCCATACCCAGTTCCGAAATCTACAAATTGTCCATACCCCGTAGAAGACGCGTCATTCCAGTTTTACAGTGTACCTGTATTATATTTTAATTTTTTATCTCCAAAATATAGCTCATGGCCCCTTATTGGAATGAGCTTGTCGAGTACCCTCCAATGTGGGGTTCATAAGCTGTGTTTTTGAGACAAAAAAAAAGAAATTCAATAATTTTTTTATACTAGTCATATCGGCATATTTTCACAAAAAACTCTTTTGCACAAAAATTCCACAGAAACCTGTATGGCTCAATAATGGAAGATAAATATCTCATGCTGTGTGTGTTCACAATTGAAATAGATTGTACTTCTAAAACGGAAAGTCAATAGATAAAATCGTTACCCCCGTGTCTGACCACGTGGTACGGGTTTTTACCTACCCGAAGCCAGCCGTATCCCATTCGGCCTTCGGCCTCATGGGATACTGCTGGCTTCGGGTAGGTAAAAACCCGTACCACATGATCAGACACGGGGTAACTAATAATATCGCGGTCTTTAAAAAATACCGTACGCGGTATTACAAATTGGAATACCGTGAAGCCCTAGTTCTGTCTGCCAAGTTTGAAATACTTAAAATTTCTACTTACCTTGAAATTATTGCACCCCAGTGCCAAAAATTCTCTGTTCTATTTATTTGTAGGTGTTTGACGCCACATCAGCATCTAAGAATATATCGTGGCGATAAAACGGCTTTACCTAAGTGATTTTGTGAAAGAAATAAAATAAAACCGTTGTTTGAAAAAAATATAAAGATGATATCTGGTTTAGAAGTATAAACAAAATTTAAAATTTATTAAAAATGTTTGATTTCTCAGAGAAATGATAGAATCTTGTGCTGACTGATATGAAAAAATAATTATCTGAATGATCCTTTATTGAAATGGGGTATTCACACTTACCACACAGCTATTGTTTCGCTGTTAGGTCTGATATTCCTATTTATCTTACAATCAACGTGTATTTTGTCTGTATTAACTCCGCAACTGTCGTGTATCCGACCCCCTGATACAGACGTTTGTATCAGGGGGTCGGATACAAGCACGTTCCTTTCGAGTGAGTTCCATTTTTTCCTTTTTGTTCATCCGTACGAATAAGTAGTTCGTTATATATTCGTCTACATTCTTGACTTATCCCCAATATATTGTAAGATAAAATGATTATTACCATTATGTGGATGTACAAAATATGTATCCGAGTCTCGCTCCGGGTTCTAAAGGTAGATCACGACTCGTCTTCGACTCGTCGTGATCTGCCCTTAGAACCCGGAGCTCGACTCGGATACGTATTTTGTACATCCACATAATGGTAATAATCTCTATTTATCTCACAATCGGGGCGTTTTTGCACGGTTTCGCAACTAAAGTTTAATGTATCTGGGCCCTTGTTCCGAATCCGTATCAAGGGCCCCTGATACAAGCGCGTGTTTCTGCTGTTGCCAAAACAACGGCATTAATATCATTCTTCGATCGCTTCGCGTTTTCCCTTCAGAGAAAACAATATTAGGTGAGGCGAAGCCGAACCTAATATTGTTTTCTCTGAGCCGTATATGACACTGTATCTGCCAACTAAGAGCCATGTAACGTATTTATTATGTACGGCATGCTAAAGTGTCACTGGGGAAGTTAAGGCAACGAATAGTTAAATTATACGCACTTTTCGGCATCATGGGCTGGTTTGTAGCCTATTATTGGGATTTTCCTGAATGCTCGAGTCGAGGCTTCTCTCTTGAAGTTGAAGGATTAGCTTTCGCTATGAAATGTGGAAAACTCCACCTCAATAAACGACGAACGCCATATTTTAAGATATAATAAACCTTCACACCAAGAGGGATATTTAATTCACCAGTAATTGTTGCAAAAGTTACAACCAAATTCACGTTTACGAAACGCACAGTTGCTCCACTTCGCAAGGCAGTATTCAGTAAAGTGAATCCCAGTGACGTAATTTTCTCTGAAGTGTAACGTCATTTCTGACATCAATATGGAGATCAATGAACGCTGTTCTATTTTTCAATTTGCGTCTTTCCATCAACAAGCCAAATGAAAATGTTCCTCTAAAAATAGTTTTTATAACATATTTTGTGGTCTATATTTTGAGATAAATTTATCCTTACCACAGTGTGTGTCTCCGAAAATTCTGATCAAGTCTTGTTGTAGGCGCAGAATCGCATTTCGACTCGCCCTAACGGGCTCGTCGAAATACTATTCTGACCCTACAGCTCAACTTGATTTGAATTCCCGGAAACACACACCGTGGTGATAATGTGTATTTACATCAGAGAAGTGCCGCCTATGTGTTTTAGAGATGGGCAATATACCGAAAAACCGAATCTATACCGATGTAGCGGTCGAGGTATAAAGGCCATTTACCAACCAGCCTGGTTGGTCCGGATCTCTTAGTCTCGTGGTAAATCGGTCGCTTTGTGTGCTAGAGGTCGACGGTTCGAACACCGGCTCCCGCACTTATCTCTCCTCCTGTTACATATGGGGGCTCGTCCGATCCTCAGCAGTAGGTGGCACTGCGGGTGTTTCGACCACTCTGAGGGAGGAACCTGGGTGAGATTCACATGTGGTGTATCTCAAAAGAAGGGTAGAGTAGTGTAGCTGTCGAGGTATAAAGGCCATTTACCAACCAGCCTGGTTGGTCCGGATCTCTCAGTCTCGTGGTAAATCGGTCGCTTTGTGTGCTAGAGGTCGACGGTTCGAACCCCGGCTCCCGCACTTATCTCTCCTCCTGTTACACCGATATCATGGGCACACTGAAAAACCGTACCAAACCAATCATTGAATAGTGAAACTGTCCGAATTTTCAATTTTTCCTACATTCACTCTTTATAAGGCCCTGTTGAGGCTTGATAGCAGTTAACCCTTTACCCAACGCAGACGAAATCAAAATTTATTATATTTTAAATATCATTTTTTAAATTTTTTCAAAAAATTTCAACAAAACCATATCATGTGACACCTCGTTGAAAAATAATATTTTTTTCAACTGCTGAATTTGCATATTACGCAGGCGGTTGCGGGTGATTCGTTGGGTAAAGGGTTAAAGAGTTCACTTTGATGAAAGAATTGGATAACTTTCTTTTCAGTTTTGCTAACCCTCGGGTCTGGGCAATTGTCCTGAACTCTCAATAGACTGCAAATTGTCCATGTCCAGCTGAGTCTATTTTGATATGGACTATAGTTACTCTCAGGCGACTCGTTAAACTCGTTCTGCCGGATAAGTGGGAATACCCCATTGTGATATCGCCATCTGACATGATTAAATCATTAAAATCTGTACAGTCTAAACGAATGTGATCCACTGTCAACATGCGTGCGAGGAACAGAGTCTGGAGGCAGACTACCCTCTATGTCTAGCATGACCAATACGACACCGTGTCAGAATTGCATGGTCTTTTCTACAAATGTCACTCACTACATGTGTAATTGTTACGAGCGAATATTACAGTACCGTGGACTGGTCGTAATACACGCATGAGCATCTCGGAACCCTCGTTTACCAGGTAATAAAACCCATAATCAGCAAACTTTTAACTAATGAAGCACCAACCAACAAATTTTGTTGTGTGGTTTTGAATTTTAAAAAACTCCAGAAACGAAGGTAAAAATACAGGAAATATGATAAATTTAAAGTAATTTGTATATTTTTTATACTTACCAATGGCCCAGACTTAGGTGGCGAAAACTCAATATTATCGAGGGCCAAACACAAATTTTGAGCCCCCCAGTCCCCAAAATTTGCATACAAAACGGAAAATTAAAAGTCATATCTGGCCCTCCATAGTTTTACTACCTGCGCATGCGCAGTACTCAAGATGAGACCGGAATTGGCGCAACATCATTCCTTGTAGACGAGCCTACTAAAATAAAAACTCAGCGGGGAGGTATGAGTGCCTACTCATGGGAAGGTCATTGGTAACTATAAAAAAATATACAAATTACTTTAAATTTATCATATTTTTATACTACAACCAATGGCCCAGACATAGCTGAATCGTAAAAAGCCAGAGGTCCAAGGACTTAAGAATTAGCAGACCAAATACAGCTCTTTAGCCTGCATTCCAAGGTGAAAAGGAGATTAAATTTTTAAAGGAATTACATGTATGTCTCTCTATACAATAATATCATCAATAAGGAACCATAACCAAGTAATTCCGTATTAGCATGAATGGTTATGCTAATTGGGTGTAACGAGCCCCCAGTTTTAAGGCTAGTCCGGACTAAGCCACTTAAATTAGGATGGCGTAACTCCACAAACACACGCCATATATATAATAAACATGCTGTATCTAAGATCAGTAATAATCTACAGACAAAACAGCTTCACTCATAGTTACACACTTATCAAGCCAGAAGAGATGAAGAAAAATCCCCCCCCCCCCCTTTTGTAGAAGGAATATTCTTCAAAACAAAGAGGGGAGCGCTCTGGAATCGGTGAAAAGCGGTACCAAATAATCTATATATATTCGCCCAACAGGCACCCAGTTATTAATTATTATTAATTATTGGTGCTTAACGCCACTTCAGTAGCTAAGGCTATCGTGGCGATCCCGGTTATTAACAGCGCAGGCTTATAATCTAACGTATGCCGGAGTCAGAATACATAGATAGGTCGAAAACCGGTGATCTAACGTGTACGATCATACACTTGTCCATTTGAATCCCAATGGAAAGTATCTGTTAGAGCAAACACGCTTCTACGGCAACCAACATGCGACCCCGTTCCCTAGGTCCGTAACAACCAATGACTGTTCGGAGAAAGAATATACTACTCAGAATAATTATGCCAAAAATTGAGAACGTATGCATTGACGGCCTATTGGAAGTTCCATAACTGATCCAAATAGCCCCAAAATTCTCAACTTGGTTTCTCACAACGGACACGGTCGACCCCGACTGTTAACAGGACGGAGAGGTTCCCCAATCGGTGATCTGACCCCAGATCTAGCCGAGCGTCCCACAGAGAAACTTCTGACTTCTACATGCACAAATGACCGGACGGGACCGACCCAGCACCGTCCGACGGCTCACTACCGTAGTCTGCTGACGGGTGCCCCTTGCTGGGTTTTTTAGCTGCGATATGCTACGCAAATTGCGACAGCAAGTCTGTTACGAAGGCTTGTGGAGCAGCGGCTTATATTCTCCGCCGCATGTTGCTCCTTGCTCTCTCGTCGTCGAACGTCCCGATGAATCAAGCCACGGATCACTAGCTACTGGGTGGACCGACTGGAGGGCAAAGACTGAAGCGTCTTCGCTCGGCTGCATGAACTTCTGGAGTCGGGTAGCTAGTGTGGGGTCGTATATGCTTCGCAAAAGCGGAGAAAGAAGCCGTAACTGCACCCGGCCCCGGCTGCAGTGTAGAAGGAGCATCCCGGGCGGCCAGGGAGGATGTTAGCTGCTATTCTCACGAATTAACACGTTAAACTCCCAAGAAATTTAATAAAAAAATTCAATAAAAAAACAGTCAGAAAGCTTAGGTTCCCCCTTAAGTTTCGCACAATTGCACAGGGTGAAATTCTAAACATAGGGCATGTGTTGAAACTAAGGCCATGTAAAATAGAGATATATTTTTAGTATCAGATATATGATTACATTCGGCTTTTTGTTGGACAAGAGAATTTGAAGTTTTGGTCCCAAAGCTGGAGTCTGATACATAGCAGTAAATTACCAGATAAATTATGGGAAACAGTGGCTTCGAAAAATTGACTATTTTTTAAAATGTAGTGTTTACACGGGTTTGTTATCAGACATGAAACAGAAACATATAAATTTTGTTTTTGCATTTTAGAAACAGGGGATGCTCTGCTCCAGAGGAAGGTATGTGGGGTGGAGAAAAAATTCTGTTTTTGAGGCTGCTGGGTGGCTGAAAATGACTAATTTCAGCATTTTTTCATGCATTTTTTTAGGTTGAAGTTTTGCCTTTGACAATAAATTATTCCACCCATGAATGTTTATTTCTACTTAGATAGAGTTATATGTTTTTGTGGATATGGGAAATGTAATACATGTTATGGGTTAGATAACTAAGTTACAGAATTGTTGCATTTGAAGAGACTGTATGGCATGTAATTTTTGGAAATGCCTGGAAAACTTTGGAGCGGAACCTTAAAGAGCAGTTTGCCGTCGGTGTCGATTCTTGAACCAGGAAGTTCCTTATTTGTATTTGAGTTATAAATATACCATTTTTCAAAAAAACTTTTCATTATTCCTGGTTTGTGTGCAATTGTTAGCATTAGTTAACATTCGTCAAGTGACATCGCAGCACAACTGAAAGGAAATAAGTGGAAATTTGGAGAAATTTATTGATGTAGCCTAATTTCGCACTTGCTTTGAATTTTCTTCAAGATTTCGAAAACACATTAAGGTAGAGCATTGCTTTTCCTATACACCGATCCTTGTATTCGGCTCCAGAGGAAGGTGTGTTGGGTGGAGAAAAAAGTCTGTTTTTGAGGCTGCTGGGTGGCTGAAAATGACTAATTTCTGCATTTTTTCATGCATTTTTTTTAGGTTGAAGTCTTGCCTTTGACAATAAATTATTCCACCCATATTCAGATTGTTTATTTCTACTTAGATTGAGTTATATGTTTTTGTGGATTTGGGAAATGTAATACATGTTATGGGTTAGATAACTAAGTTACAGAATTGTCGCATTTGAAGAGACTGTATGGCATGTCATTTTTGGAAATGCCTGGAAAACTTTGGAGCGGAACCTTAAAGAGCAGTTTGCCGTCGGTGTCGATTCTTGAACCAGGAAGTTCCTTATTTGTATTTGAGTTATAAATATACCATTTTTCAAAAAAACTTTTCATTATTCCTGGTTTGTGTGCAATTGTTAGTATTAGTTAACATTCGTCAAGTGACATCTCAGCACAACTGAAAGGAAATAAGTGGAAATTTGGAGAAATTTATTGATGTAGCCTAATTTCGCACTTGCTTTGAATTTTCTTCAAGATTTCGAAAACACATTAAGGTAGAGCATTGCCTTTCCTATACACCGAGCTTTGTATTCATGACAAATATATGCAATTATGAACAGCCCAGTTGTTATTGTTGACCACAAATTTGTAGTCATGGTGTCTACTTTTTCATTTTGGTCATTGGTGTCATGTCTCCGTGCCATCCATCCGTTAAGCTGTTTACACTTTCATATCTAGAGAGCAACACCACACCCCAAAGCAATTGTTATTACTGCTTTTTGTTTTACATTTTGATTGTATTTAACAGTGCTATTGGCAGGACCTGGGTAGTCAATGTGGCTGGTGGTAATAACAAAAATGCTCTCTGAAGTGGCTCAGAGAAATGTGAGGGTTGAGGTGGTGTGGTGTGGGTGTGGTGTGGTGTGGTGAGGTTATGAAAATCAGGCAAAAACTGGCCGCAAAGATATTCAGCAGTCAGAAAGGCCATGCTGTATATTTTTACTGGTTGAAAATAGACATTTGTGGTGTTTGTTCATTTAACTCAGGATCGACTCCAGATTATTTTGCCTGAGTGAAATCCAAGGGGAGATCACTCTTGTTTTCTCTTTAAGGTTCCGCTCTACAGTTTCGTACTATTGCACAAGTCAAATTCTAAACATAGGACATATGTTGAAACTAAGGCCATGTAAAATAGAGATACATGTTTAGTATCAGATATATGATTACATTAGGCTTTTTGTTGGACAAGAGAATTTGAAGTTTTGGTCCCAAAGTCGGAGTCTGTACATAGGATTAAATTACCAGATGAATTATGGGAAACAGTGGCTTCGAAAAATTGACTATTGACTGCATTTTAGAAACAGGGAATGCTCTGCTCCAGGGGTAGGTAGTTGGCGATGGTGGAAATATTCTGCTTTTGAGGCTGCTGGGTGGCTAAAAATGACTGGTTTCGGCGTTTTTTCATGCAATTTTTCAGGTTGAAGTCTTGCCTTTGACAATAAATTATTCCACCCACATTCCGATTGTTTATTTCTACTTAGTCAGATAGAGTTATATGTTTTTGTGGATTAGGGAAATGTAATACATGTTATGGGTAAGATAACTAAGTTACAGAATATTTGCATTTGAAGAGAGTGTATGGCATGTCATTTTTGGAAATGCCGGGCAAATGTGGAGCGGAACCTTAGGAGTTTAACTAGAGGGTTCATGGAAGGATAGGGAAGGAACACATAACCAACAGAAGGTAAATCATTGGCAAAACTAATGACACCAAGGCGTATATACCGAAATTGGGTAACGTGAATAATTTTCATATTAATTAACAGTTGCAGCCCTGAACGGTTCAAACCACCGTTGTTCACTTCCATCATCCATTTACCGCCTTAAATCCACCATATAATTCATTGATTTGTGTCTGGCATCCACCAAAAGAGAGATTTAAAGCACAAATGTCAGTTGAGATGTTTACTGACTTAGGGCCATACAAAGAATGATGTTTGCGCCAATTTCGGTCTCTTCCTGAGTACTGCGCATGCGCATGGTAGTAAACGTATGGAGGATCAGATGAGACTTTTAATTTTCGGTTTTGTATGCACAATTTGGAGATTGGGAGGTTCAAAATGTGTGTTTGGCCCTTGATAATATTGAGTTTGCACCAGCTAAGTCTGGGCCATTGGTTGTAGTATAAAAATAAGGAAATCAGTAAACAAGGTTGAATCCAATCACTTTAACCCTTTACCCAACGTAACGGCCAAAACCGGCCAGCGCTATTCTCAAAAATCGCCAATTAATTTTCACTATTTTTTTCATTTTTTGTCTCAAAAACATAGGTTGTGACCCCTCGTTGGAACGAGCTCGTCGAGCTCGTTCCAACGAGGGGTCATAACCTATGTTTTTGAGACAAAAAATGAAAAAAATTAGTTATTCAAGAATTTTTTTTGCAAGTGTCGTCTGCTTTTCACGTTAGGTAAAGGGTTAAGTGGTCGAATATCTACCCATTTCCAAATGTGAAACAGGCAATAAAGTTTATTTTCTACAGAACTCATAGCGTTATTCTTAGACTATTGTCTATGAGAAGGACGTAGCCGGAAGGAGGGATATTAGGGTAATGTAACCCCCTACCAAATTTCAAAAAGGTCCACACAATTAATCCAAACTTGGTCGGAAAGGGAGTACCAACCCAACACATTATATTACGGCCCTTGAGACTAAGTTTGGAGTAGGTAAAACATGGATTAAGGTCCCCCAGTCAGACTATAGAATATCGGTTGGATTTCATATTTTTTCAAAAAAGTTTACTTCATTCATTCCCTATAAAAGCGTTGTGGGCCACATATTCACTCTCATCGGCTTGAAATTTCATTTCGTCGGGGTCGGGGGTGGGGGGTTAGGTACCCCTGCCAATGAGAAGGGACAAGCCACTTGTGCTATCTCCAGTTTTTGCCTGTAGAAGTCGCGGTCCATCAGACCCAAATTATTACCAACCCTGAAAAAGTCTGCATACACCCCTGTATGAAGTATCTTAAACTGTTTTGTTAGGAAAATGAGCAGAGTCATTCCCCCAAGAGTTAGTTCAGACGTCCCACCTTGAATCGTTTGCCGTTTGTGATAGAAGCCCCATTAAACAGCAGCATATAGTGCTGTCCACTTAAGTTGTCGGGTGATAAAATTTTTTAAAAAATGGAAGTTTTTTTGTAAATTTATCTGTGGATACGTACATATAGTAGTCCCAACGTCTTATTTAACTCTTAATCCGCTGAGTACTTTCAAGATATTTTTCATTAAATCTAGTCACGGCTGCTCTGAGTTAATGAACAATTCATCAAAAATTAACTTAAGAAATCAATGTTGAAAACTCCATTTAATTAACAGGGCGAAAATTGGTCTAAATGTGCCCAAATTACACCTATTTCAGTGGCAAGAGAAATCCTTCCTTGGGCAAATAGTTAATTAGCACGGTCCGTACTCCAAATTGGTTATGCTGGGCTCCAACAGACCGAATTGGGTTCCACTGACTTCCATTTGTACAGCCAACAGTGTGTGTGTCATACAATTGAAACTAGAAGTTCTGCCACAATTTGCGCAGAAAATGTTCGTTAGTTAATGCGTTCCTTACTGTAGACGAATGAAATAGTCTGAAATACACAAGAGCGTTTGCGCTGTGCAATGCCCAATGTAATGCGCTATTAGCGAGATCAGTAGTAAAATCACGAACTGATCCAATCAAACAGAAAACAAATATTGAGACTACAGTATGTGGAGGGAGGATTACTAGTAAATCCCCGTGGGATAGATTTTTCACTTAGTAATTATTTAAAATTTCTGATGACAAAACACAAGAAGCACCATGTGGTCCGTGTGATGAAAGTTTGTAAGTGTTTATTGTACTGTTATGAACAATTATAAATACTTTTCGAGTGGAGAATATATGGCGCTGCGATTAAGTTGTAAAACACCCTGTTCATTCTGTATATATGAAGTCGAATTTTAATATCTATTTACGTCATTACATGTACATGTATCACAGTAGAGGTTAGGGATGATGTTAATGATCTCTATTTACTAGTGTATAATATTGTACAGAATTGGGCTCGTTATTTTTCTACATGAATTGAGTTAATGGTGCAGTTTGACAGGTCAAAAGTGCACTTAGTCAGCGCGCTATTACTCAAAATAGTGCAGAATACAGTCACGAGTCTTCTAGTTTCAACTGTACGTTCAAGCATCAACTCATGTCTCGTCAGAAATGGAATGATTACTAGCAATATTGAACCAATATCCAAGACTCCAATCCAGACAAACATTCCCCGACAAGAAAATTCTTGTTGGGGAGGGTCTCACAGCCACCAATTTTAGCTACGCCCCTGGTGATCCAATAGATCGGCAGAGTGGCGGTTGCCGGAATATTATTTGTGAATTTTGTGTTTAGTAGTTGATATTGTTACTGGTTATTTCTGACCTAGCGGGGAGGTTCTAGTGCAAAATGGGGTAGGTTTGACATGCAGTACACGGGTATGGTAATTTGTTGAGAACACACATACTAGGGCTGGGCGATCTTTCGGTTTTTTGGTTCAGTTTCGGTTTTTATGTGCAAACCGGAAAATCGAACAGCAAGACCCACAAAAAAAGACTGGACAGTTTTACTGTGTTTGTTCATAACAAACTATTTTCCCCGAAGAGAAATTGACTAGTGACCTCTATGGATTCTCGTTATTTGGTCTATCCGGTAAAGTGGCGAATGCATCGTCTTCTAGTTTTCACATTTGCTACCTTATTGACTCGTTCAGTGGACGAGTCAATAAGGGAGAAATGTGACAACTGGAACACGACACAGCTCCTATGAACTTTATTCACTTTTTACCCAGAGCCGTATTAACCAATGGCCGGGCCCCTAGGCCTTTAGGTACTTCGGGACGGGGCCCCCACCGGCACTTCGATCTTTCACCCCACTGCAGCTGACAGCCTGACCCTGGTACGGTAGGCACTATGTCGGAGTACATAGCCCTATATCCATTTTGCGGGTCTCCTGAAGAATTCTACTCACAACTTGACATATAAATGAGCATTAAAATAATGTACTGTAAATAAATATATATATAGTATACTTATGAGAGTATATATATATGGATAAATACATATGTACGTGTAACGCTACGGCGCAGAGTGCGAAGTGCCTTTAAACATTGGAGCCCTAAGCGCTGGGTAACAGTGCCTCAGCAAAAAAAATAAATTGGCGGCCCCCCTTTCTCTGTGGGCCCCTAGGCTTCAGCCAGTCAGCCTTGAGAATAATACGGCCCTGTCTTTACCATAATTTATGTTTTTTTTCTGACTGAAAAGGCTTAGCAATGGATACCCTATAATTTCCAAGTGATCAAAAGAGAGTTAGGCTGACCCCTATGGAGATACTTACAGACAGGCTTTTGTGGTGAGTGGTGTCAAACAAACATTTGAGGATTTTTTCAAAGTTAGAGAGCCTGAAATGTTTGTTACTTACTTAGCACATAGAAACACAGAACCGAAATCGAATTTTTTTCCTCACACCGAACCTAAACCGAATCTGAAAAATCCACCTCCACCTCATCCCAAGCTCTAACACATACATAGTAGAGTTTTTTTTTAGATGACGCAAATTCTATAAAAAAAAAAAAAACATTAAGAGAAAGAATCAAAATTTTAACTGATTGACTTCATAACCCGGATATCCATCCGTGGGTATTGCGCTTGTGTTTTTCGAAATAATTTGAATGTGGTGCATACAATTGTGACTCAAAATCCGGTACGATTCGGAGGTTTATTACACGCCTGTAAATCACCATCTACAGCAACACTAAACCATGCAGAAAATTAAAATCTCTTCCGCGCATATGTGCGGAAGGGAAATCATTGACGTACTATTTTTAAATACAAGCGAAATTTCACTAGAATTTTCTACAAATCGTGCACCGCAATTAGCCTAGAATATGAATCCCAAGATAAAAATCGTCCCCTCATTTCCAATGTGTTCTATGTGCCAGAAGGCACATTGGAACTCGGGGGTCGAAATAGTAACACGGGTTCCCTTCGCAAATTTGGTCGGTGATAAAATGCGTTTTTTTTTTGTTGATAGTTGTCAGATCAATTGCTAAGTGTCCTTCTAATAATTCTTGTTTATAGATATTAAGGCATGTAATAAACACAGAACGACACGCGTTTGTGAATGGGTTAATCGACACGGCACTTTTGCCATCGCGGAAGGATAAAACTCGAGGCCCGCGGTCTCTTGTTCTATTTTTCCGCGCTGGGCCGCTTGCCATATCGATTAACCCATTCACACACTGGTGTCGTTCTGTGTTTGTATGGGGGGGGGGGGGGGGGGGAGGGGGGGAGGAGCAACCTGAAAAAAACTGAAACGACGCGGATCATGGTAGACCGCTTGATTCGCTGCCAGTGGGTTTGGCCCTGGCACAAAGTAAAAACAAAGTAAAAATCGCCGCAACCAGTGTCTAAAGGCGAAAGGTTGGTAAACGTTTAGGTGGTTATGGGTTAAATCTAATTATCTCGGCATTTTCTGATACCGGCTACATAGAAAACGAAAACATTGGCTTCCACAGCTGCGACACTTTTCACCGAGTTTCGTTCTCACTGCACGTAGGCGTAATCAGTTACAAGACACACGTAACCGACTTTTTAAATGACATGATCTTATTCTGAAGTACATCGAGAGATCAGTTCATGTTAATACTTTATCCAACACGGATATAAATCAACACTTGCAAACATGTCATGCATAAGTACAGAATTCTATGTTTCGTACAGAATTCAGAATTCTATGTTAACGAGCTCGTTCCAAGGCGGGGTCATAGGCTATGTATTTAGATATCCTTTTTCAAAAAAAAAAATAATAAAATTTAAATTGCCTTTGTTGTGATTAGCTCTGACCGTTTATGTCAATACGAAAAGATTAAGAACTCCGACACTATAGAGTTTCTGTCAAACGGTGTCAAAGTCTCTGAGAAAACACTCGAAGCACAAGCAAAATTGCATGCAGTGGGCATTACGCTTTCACCCGGAATTTTCAGTTTCTAGTGGAATTTCCACTAAGCGGATATTTTCATAGCAAATCAGCTACCTCTTCCCCAGTTCTAAAAATAATGCTGCAAACTATACCGAGTCAAAAAAGAAAGTATAATAAACTTGATGAGCATTTTTTTTAGTATTATCGGCTTTAATCCCAAACATATGTTTGTAAATTCAAATTTCGTGTCTCGCTGTATGAAGTCGCATAATTTCATGTTCTTACTGTTGCCAGCGTTACGTCAGAACGTCGCAATTCAGACATGGGGTGAAATGAAAAGTTCACACATGCAGTCAGTAGCGTGTATGTCCTCCGTTTGCCTCTTGGATGGCAAGACATCGACGGCGCATGGACCTGATAAGTCTCTGGATATCACCCTGTGGTATTGCGTTCACTCCTGCCTTAGAACATTAAGTAAATCGCCTAACGTCTGAAGCTCACGAAGTCGTACCGTACGGTCCAATTGACCCCAAAGATGCTCGATTGGCGATAAATCTGACGAAAGTAGGGGCCACGACAGATTAGCGCCACGTGACATCGGGCATTGTCTTGCTGGAATAACTGCAATCCGGCGTTAGAGTTGAACAACGGGACAGCAACAGCGTTAAGAATTTCGTCCCTAGATCGCGGTCCATTCAGATTAGCAACGATGAAATCAACCGCGTTCGATGGTGCAAGGAAATTCCTGCCCAAACCATTACACTAGCCCCGCAGAAACGGTAGCATTCCCGCACGTGAGCATCAGAAAAACCGTTCTCCTCGTATGCGATACACTATTGCCCTACCATCAGCGCGCCGTAGACAAAATCGTGATTCATCACTAAAAAGAACTGTGATCCAGCGCTGCTGAGTCCAGCGAACACGCTGATGTACCCATTCCATTCTGACGGTACGATGACGTTGGGTAAGGATTGGTCCGACCGTGGTATGGACGCCTACTTCGGGTGCCGTGTTCAGCAAGTCTGTTGCGGACAGTTTGTGCACTGATTCCATTGTCAGTTCTACCAGGAGTAACTGCTGCTGTTCTGCTCGCCGGAAGGAAATGATCCCGCAAGTCAGACGCCCTGATGTGTCGGTCGTGTGCAGGGGTCGTCACTCATGGTAGACCTGAACGCGGTCGGTCGGCAATAGATCCAGTGGTTGTATACCTTCCAATGAGATGATGAATAGTGGCCGCAGTGACTCCGAATTCAGCAGCGAGCTCATCTGGAGGTATCCCAGCCTCATGCATACCAATGGCACGCAACCTCTGATTTTCAGTTAACCTTGCCATTTATTAAAATGTCGTTAGACAAAAACTAGCGTGTTTTCTCAATAACCCAGGATCTGAGATGCTCGGATAGCACGTGCTATTTTGAAATCGTGTACGGTTGGGTGGACAACAACAACATGTCATTAAACTCTTTTCGCGACTTATTGTCCACTCACATGCAACATTAGAACTATTATATGTCATCCTTTATGCTATTTTTTTCACATTTGTTGACGACATACCGCAAAGAATGATGGTCATCATACTGGCTATTCAAGGTAGATCGCGTGTGCGACCAGATTATGACGTCATTGGCGTTGTGGTGCATGGTTTCCGTGCGCATGAGTAGCGCGTGTTGTTAGGATGACGAGTGTTTCCGTTTTCCGTTTCGTTATTTGGGCCCGTCATCTTGAATTGCAATAGTGGAACGAAGTTAGTATGGGTAGAGCTATAGGTTCTGCGTCTTGTTGTGAGGTGTGTTAGATTCAATGGAAGTACTCTGCAGGGTGTAATGGAATTAAATTTGAATAAGGGATGGTTGAATATCCTTGATCCGGACTATTTTCCCCACTCAAAATTTCTGTCAAGGGTAAAAATCCTCGCTTTACTACCTTTGACCTTCTACTGCCAACACAGATCCTCATCGGCAGGTTTCAGACACTATTCTGCCTATTCCCGAGACATGATCTTTTTCGAAGTTATCTCCCTTGAGATGCTTTTGACCCGTGTTATGGATCACTGTTGGTGGATTAATGTGGGTGGAACATTATCGGGTAATCACAATACCACATCAACTATCTCCCAATGCATGGTTCCCTGGCCTCGGTGCCGCCCTTGGTTTGGATCCCAGATGACCCTTAATTTCCTAAATCGGAATTAATTAACTACATTAGTTCCAGAAAATAAAAACAAGCAATTAATTACAACTAAAAATATTTTGCATAGGAATGGCATACCCTCCCCCACCCCCTCCCCGACTGTTTGCTAAAATTCCCATATAAAGAACAGAAATAGCACAGCTACGTTGTCATATGAGGATTCGTGTGATGCTACTTGGGGGGGGGGGGGGGGGTGCAGACACCATGCAGGCAAGCGCTGCGATAAAGCGGTGTTACCATAAACTTCCTACTAACTGTGGCTATGAACACCAGGGGCCAATACTATAAAACTTTTACAATTGTATTTTCTAGTTATGAATTTAAATTGGTTAAAATGAATCAGCATTTTCAAAGATCTGGCATATTAATAGGTAGAAAATACAATTCTAGAAAACGCAAATGTAAAGGTTTTATAGTAATGTCTCCAGGTCAAGTGCAGACATCTGTAGCCCCTGTTTGATGGGAGTACCCAAGCCACGTACCCACTGATGCCACGATGTCCAATGCATTTTATTCATGGTCCAGGCAAATCGAAAGAACGTTACTAGAAACTAATGCATCTACATCTCCTGTTAACGGCCACTCCATTGTCACTTAACCCTTTACCTAACACGAAAGGCAGACGATACTTGCAAACAATATTATTGAATATCTAATTTTTTTCATTTTTTTTTTGCTTCAAAAACATAGCTTATGACCCCTCATTGGAACGAGCTCAACGAGCTCGTTCCAATGAGGGGTCATAAGCTATGTTTTTGAAGCAAAAAAATGAAAAAATAATGAAAATTGAATGGCAATTTTTGTGAATAGCGCTGGCCTATTTTCGCCCATACGTTGCGTAAAGGGTTAAAACTGATACCAATACAATCCACTTCTCACTGCAACCTAATTCTACTTGCAACGGCTACAGGCTTCTACTTCCATCATTGTTAGTTATCACCAACCATTATCACTGTCAATGGAGAGGAAATATCACTTCCTTGGATGGTATTGGTTTCTATGTAGCTATCCATAAATTTATTTCCAGACGATTCGCCGCTGGATTCTACGATTTTCCTGCATGTGTTTGTGGGCATGTACATTATAATTTCACAACAATACGGCAAACGCATACATGCGGAAGTGCGGGAACATTGGACATAGTGATTTTCTATCGGAGTATTACGAGAGACGATGAAACTAGGAAGGGGGTGTGGTTACTCTTTTCCACAAAGCAGCTGCACAATTAAACAACCAGTTTACAAAATTGGGAGTATATGGATGTTTGAGTGCAACAAGGTGGCATTTGCCATCTACGTTCATTGATCTTTCGTTGCCCATGAGCATCATAGTCGGAGGACCCTATCCCGACTTGTAAGGTTTTCCAAGGTGTGCATGTATGCTACATGATATTGTAGGCCATGATGGGGTCAAGTTGAATGCAACAAGGTGGCATATGTAATGCTAAGGCATTGAGGTGGTGCCTTGTTGTATTCAAGAGACGATATAATTGCCCCCCCCCCCCCCCCCCCCGATAACGTGAAATAATTAATGAGAGGTGATGGACGTTGTACAAACACGAGTGAGTGAACGAATGCGCACGAGTGTTTTACAATATAGCCTCTCGCCTCGAATGAATTATTTCATTATTTAACCCTTTACCTAACGTAACGACCAGCGCTATTCTTAGAAATCGCGAATTAATTATCATTATTTTTCATTTTTTTCTCTGAAACATAGGTTATGACCTCTCATTGGAACGAGCTCGTCGAGCTCGTTCCAATGAGGGGTCATAACCTATGTTTTTGAGACAAAAAATGAAAAGAATAACTATTCAAGAATTTTTTTGCAAGTGTCGTCTGCTTTTCATGTTAGGTAAAGGGTTAAAAACAACAATGAAGTCCCCATTACACCCACGGCAAAGCGTCTTCGTTTGCGCGCACGGACACGACACAATTGTTGATTGCATAATTCACTTGTGAAGTTATCGTTTATAATCAAACCCGAAAATCCCAGTAAATCACACTTTGGAAAGTAATAAACACACTTGTTAACACCTCTCACTTCTCATGCAAATGAGAAGACACCAAAATCAATGTAATTTCAGGGGTTTTTTTTGTCTATTTTTAAACTATTCCCGCATTAAGTGTGACAGGTGTAGTGTGTTTTTAATTTTTTTTTTTTTTTGACCTCTGCGTTCATTGATCTTCCGTTGCCCATGATCATCACAGTCGGAGGATCCTATCCCGACTTGTAAGGTTTTTCCAAGGTGTGCATCTATGCTACATGATATTGTGGGCCATGATGGGGTCAAGTAACCTATCATGATGTTCCGCTTTAACCACCTGATTCCATGTTCATGGTGGTAGCGTGATTGTGCTAGACTAGCACGATACGTGTTGTCACAGTAATATGTTTCTTTTGTCTATTTTTTTTATTGCGAACTCGTTTATCAAGGCAGTTGAAACAAAGGTGTTGCCCGACGTCGTGGCCCTAGTGGAACTCTGATACCTTACTGAGTCCAAAGTCGCCGAGCATTTACTCATAAGAATAACTGCTCCTCGGCCTCTTCGGTTCCTTTCAATTATCTCATGTTATGGCTATGGTCCTCCGATTGAAGACTATGAACCGGATGTCCAATGATCACCCTGAATAAGTCGACAAATCACGCAAGTACCGATCAAGACGACCGTTGTTTTTTGGCCCATTGTGAAACGTTCCCATTCAACAAATCGGTACCTTAGAGGTAATTCCAGTATTTATTATACGCTAAACGATAGATTATCGAAGAAATTGCGGAAAGATAGAAATCGTATCACCCACTGTGAAGATATAAATATTTTCACTTTCACAGTATCAATCAAAATGACGGCTTTCAAAGCATCTCTTCAGGGTGAACACGAGTCAAACTGTCACTGTAAATGATCAATTAGTTCTGAAAATGTTTTATGAAAAGTAAATCTAGTGTTTTGGAGTGGATATCGATCATTTCCACCAATAATTCAACACGTATTCACCATGAATTGGTGCATGAAACCCGCTAGTCCAAACATGGTCTGAAAGTCCGTGATATAAGTTTTTGGTTTGGTACGTCCTTTGAAAGGACGTACCAAACCAAAAACTTATATTACGGACTTTCAGGCCATATTTGAACTAGAAACCCGCCACCTGAATTAGATTGCAAGACGCTATCTGCTCCGAGTATCAATCAAATCATTTCCTTGTTTCAATGATTCAATGCACTGTTTACTTTCATGCATCAATTCAAGGTTGAAATGAGTGGAATTATCAGATTCTTATAAAAAACGTATAATAAAAAGAAAATCGAGTGTTTTTGAGTGGATACCGAAAATTATCTCACTTGTGAGCGAGACAAATGGGCACTTTCGCTCGCTCAAGCGCTCGCGAAAAATAAATATTTGTCTCGGCCACTCAATTTCCGGTATACACTCAAAAACACTAGATATCCTCTATCTATATGCATATAAATATTGCACGGTTTGGTGTAGTCCATTCCTAAATAGGGGTCCACAATGGATAATTTTTTCTTCGACGACAGCTATTTTGACATAGTCAGCGACGTGCCGTGTGATAAGTAGGCCATACAAAGTAGATATTCTGTTTCTCGGGCCATTTCTTGTAAACTAACATGTGGACAGGCGGTTTTTTATTTTATTACACGCCTGTTCTATGAAATCCCAATCTACAGCAACAATAAACCAAGCGGAAAATGAAAATGAAAAACGGAAATCGTTGACGGACTATTTTTAAATAGAAGGGAAATTTCACTAGAATTTTCTACAAATCCTGTAAGGCAAGTAGTATGTGATGTGGTTTTGAGTCACTATTTGGATGACACCGGAAGTGGCGTGATGTCACGTAACCCAGGGGCGCCATGTTGTGTTGTGATAGTAACCCGCGTGAGCGTGATGTCATCCACATAGTGATACGTGGTGTTAGTGCGCATGCTAGCAGCGCGTTGTTAGGAGGTACGTGTTCCCGCAGTCCATTTTGTATACTGGAGGTCGCCATCTTGGTTTCTATGGTAGCACGTGGTTGCTATGTTACCCAAAACCCCACAACAAGACGGGGGCATGTTCGTAGGGTGTGTCTCTTTGTACAAGAGTAATTTCCCGATTCGTAGAATTACCACAAACCACCCGACAATCCCTCCAAAGACCGAAATGCACCTAAAATCCTTTTTTAGGATAGCAATACCGTAGATTTTAATAGTAGCACGTAGTGCCATAGTACCGAGGGCCACACCCCCCGGTACTGAGAAGGCCCCTAGGGGTAAGTTCGATTGAACTAGAGTAGTTTTTCTTGTTCGGATTTCCACAGAATCCCTTTTTTGGACCGCCATACCATGGCTTTTCCCCCAACAAAAGGCACGTTCATTTGGTCATTACTCAGTATCCTCTGCTTCTACTTGGAACTATAGTTTTATAAATTCCTACGCTCTATTTTTAGTAACATCCTTAGCTGACCCCCCTACGTAATTGTTAGGGCATATATTTAGCAATTTCTTTAAATAACACCCATAACTACATGATTTTAAGTAAAAAATTTAATGAGGATCAAGAAGTTTCTACACTTACCAGTCAGATCGAAGTTAATCGACCAATCAGATTAGTATATTCCCATTGTGTTTTTTTTTCCCACAGACTTCTATACTAATTTTCTAACTTTTCCAACTTTAACCTATAATCCTATAGGAAACAAACACAAATGCCCACCGAGAATGAAAATATCGATGAAAAAACATTGCGAAGGAAGGCGAGACGTTTTCAAAAACGTCCGTCACGTATAGATAAATTTCGGAGAAGAGTAACGAAGAGTAACGTCACGTCATTCTGTTTCAAACCTTGGAACTGAACACATCGCTATAGATTTTTGTATAGCAATTTTGCATTCGCAAAAATTGTATGAAGATGGAGTCTGATGCTGCTACTGTCGTGTCCGTTACCAGGACTGATGTGTATGCCTGTGAAGAGTTTGAGAAGACCTTTACGGACCGTCGGAACTGGAACCGCCATGTGCGTACCCAGCACGGTGAAGGGAAGGAGACCTACGACTGCACCAATTGTAACAAGCGTTATGCTTCGAAGTTAAAGCTGCACCAGCATCTGAAGAAATGTTTGGATACCTACACATGCATAGAATGCGGCCAGGAATTTAACCAGCTACTCCATTTTATCCGGCACCAGAGCGTCGTTCACCGGCCAATTCCTGTACCAGCTAAAGGGAAGACTGATAAACCGAAGAGAGGACCAACCAAACAACCACGGACGACCACCCGTTATGTTGTTGAACCGATCGATTTTGATCAGAATATGATGTCCGAAGAAGAGACCGATGAGATGTTTTCCATACACGAAGATAATTTGAGTTTTATTAGAACTCGCCATATGATGAATAGAAGAGTCCAGGACCAGTATAACTATCGGATCAACGATGTGAAGCCCAAGATGATGAATTGATGACTACCGCCACAACAGCTAAGATTTAAAATTAATCTTAGTTTTGCTTTATCCTGAGGCACAATGGAACTAATGAACTGAAATATTATAACCCATCACAAAACAACGACCGGGTACTTGATGTTCCACAACTCATATCCTGCCAAGAAATCTGAAGAATTCCTAGATGATGTCATGGAAGAAGATATACTGGAATGAGCTAAGTTAAAACGACCAAACACCAAGTGGCTAGTGGAGAGAGTTACTAACGTGACCTTTTATGTGAAAAAGCTGAAAGACCACCCAATTGGAATGGAAGAAGATCTTCCAGATTACATTCTCCAGAACAAAGCAGTGCTTTGGTGAAAGATTATAGCAACCAATTTTATTATGATTACAACCTGTGCATCCTCTGATGTTTAGCTTTATGGAGTGGTTCAACACCTCGCAATTTGAATAATACAACAGATGCCACGTACAACAAATATACAAAGAAGCCAAAGAATGAATTCCGTGGAGTAACTTTAGCCGAATTACCCGACATGGAGAAATGTTTTGAAGTAAATATTCAAGTACATGTATATGAACTTGTCAAGAATGATGATGACCAAATTGTTGCCAAACTAGTCCAGAGATCTCATAGAAGATATTCCGACACAATGTATGTGAATGTCTACAATAACCATTTTAGCTACATCATCGATATAGAACAATACTGTAAATCATTTGAATGCCGCAAATGCGGCAAATTATGGAAGACCTCTTGGGCAAAAAATCGCCACGAGAAGACATGTACAGATGAAGTGGATCACCAGGATGTTGGCGGTGTATACCATCCACCCCTGTCCATATTTGATCTGTTGGAAGATGAAGGTATAGAAGTGCCTGAAGAGAAGTTCTATCCATACCGTGCAACATTTGACTTTGAAAGTTACTTTGATAAGTCCATCCTATCTGCCGGGAGTGATAAACTGATGTGGGAAGCAAAACACCGACCATTGAGTTTGAGCGTATGTAGTAATGTTCCAGAATACCAATAACCGAAGTGTTTTATTACCAACGGAAATTCTCAAGAACTTGTTGAAGAAATGATGAATACCTCACAGATGTTTCATCTCATTGCCATCTCCTGATGCAGACCTATCATGTGTGGACCTTACTTCAACTCAGACAGAAAATTGATGAAACGCGGGAAGCGGAAGCCCGAGCTACGGTAGAAGATACATCCAAGATGCGCCCTTTACCGAAGTTGAAGAATACATTTCAAGACTACCTACAAGAGATGCCCGTCATCGGATTCAACTCTGGAAAACACGACATGAATGTAGTCAAGCGGGAACTGATGTCGTACCTGAAGAGACAGAATCCACTCAAGTTTGCAGTCAAGAAATCTAATAACTACATGTGCGTCTCGACAGAATCTTTCAAGTTGGTTGATATTAACAACTACCCCGCTCCAGGATTCAGCTATGACAAGTTTTTGAAAGCATTTGGATGATCCGTGGCAAAGGGATTTTCACCATATGAATGGATCGACAGCTTGAACAAATTGGGTCAAGACCACCTACCAGATCATCACGCCTTCTACAGTTCTCTCAAGAAAGAAAATATATCCAAAGAAGAATACCAGTACTGCCAGCAGGTATGGAACGACCTGGAGATGACAACTTTCCGTGATATTCTGATCTGGATCAATAACCGAGATGTAAAACCATTCCTTGAAGCCGTTGACAAGCAGTTTGCTTTCTATCAAGAACGCCAAATCGACATGTTTAAAGATGGTTTCAGTGTTCCAGGCCTTACGTTGAAATACCTGTACCAGACGATGAATGATGACACCTACTTCACGTTATTTAACCAGAAAAAGCAAGACCTGCATCACTTAGTGAAAGATAATATCGTTGGTGGACCTTCAATTATCTTCTACCGGTACCATGAGGAAGATGTTACCCGAATCAAAGAAACGAAATATGGTGATGAAGCCAAACCATGTGGAAGTATTATGGGTTTTGAAGCGAATGCATTATATCTATGGTGCCTAATGCAAGAGATGCCAACGGGTTGGAGTTTTAGACGACGTGCAGAAAACCAGTTCAAACCAAAACATTCCATGTAGTATGGTAAAATGGCTGAGCAATGGTTAGAGTTTCTATCGATGAGAGATGATATCCACATCAGACATCAGTTTAACGGAGCTGAAAAAATGATTGGTCGACGACAGTTGCCTGTTGATGGTTGGTGCAGAGAGACACAGACTGTATACCAATTTCATGGCTGCTACTGGCACGGACATATCTGCATGAAATATAAGAACGGGCTTCCTATCCTCTATAATGAAGTCGGAGATAAACCCATGACAGATCTTCTACAAGACACCCGTACCAATGCAAAATATACCACTGACTTGGGCAACAGACTCGTTAAAATCTGAGAGTGTGAGTGGAGAGAGACGAAGAAGACCGATACCACACTCAAAGCCTCCCGGAAAGAAACATTTTCAGATAAAATAGATGGTGCTATGACAGAAGAAGAAGTATTGAAGAAAGTGAAAACCGGCGAACTGTTTGGTTTGATTGAATGTGACATACACGTACCAGATCACCTGAAAGAGTACTTTGAAGAGGTGACACCTATCTTCAAGAATACAGATACCTCCATAGATGATATTGTGGAACACATGAAGTCCTTTGCTGAGATGAATGGAATGATGAAGAAACTCCGCAGAAGTTTGATCGGAAGCTATGTAGCAGACAAAATGTTGTTTGCAACCCCTTTGCTGCAGTGGTACCTCCAGCATGGTACTGAAGTTGACCACGTCTATTAGGCTATCCAATATATAGACAATATACATATAGTGTTTTTTTTATATCTGGTTTATACAACGAGTTGAAATATAGTTAATATTTTCGAGGCTCTGCCGAGAAAATATTAACTATATTTCAACGAGTTGTATAAACCAGATATAAAAAAAACACAATATGGATATTGTTTTTATCTGATAACAAACAGCAGTTTCAATAGTTGAGGCTTATATTCACTTTTATGCTCATTCCCACGGGCCTCCGTAGAAAATGAGACAAAGCAAACGCGATCTTTTGGTTGTTGCTGTACACGCAAAACCACTGGTTGCAGTTGATCTATTATCCATGTCTTTTTTAACTCTTCCTGGCGACGATGATAAAGTGTATTCAATCGAGAAGCTTCCAATTTCCATTATTTATGGTCCACTTTTGTTTTTGCTTACAATTCGTACGAAACGTTTTTTTTCACGTAGCAGACGAACGTGTAATTGGAGCAGTACTTTGATCGTGGACGTAGACGTAGCTATAAATAGCGCATTACACATTACTGACAGTCTAGTAATTTCTACATAAGGTTTTGAACGAAGTAGGTTGTAATTATTTCTTTATTTCAGCAAAATAAACTGAAAATTTACATGTTTATACTTACAGAAAATATGTCATATATATTTCGATTAAATTTCACTTGCTCCTTCAACGTAGAATTCAAACTTGCATTACGAAGTTTATGAATGAATGAAAATGGAATCGAACGAGGTCAAAGGTCGTTCGCATAAATTATAATTATATACAACACCCGTTGTATATACTTCAAGTATATACAACGGGTGTTATACTCTATGGTTATCAGATAAAAACCAAGAAGATGTTTTGAGAAATTTGGAAATGAAGTATCCGAAGCTAGAAGACAAGGAGATGTTGACTCTGACAAGTCGATCGCTGTCGACACCATGAAGCTGTTGGGAAATTCTGGATATGGCAAAACCGTTATTATTAAACATATTTTATTTGTTATAACAACATGGATTGGATAACAAGTGCCGAGCACTTAGATAATATCCTTTCCTTAATATACAAATTATGTTTACAAATATTTACAAAAAGTTACATAAATGTGCATGTAATGGCAAAGGAAACGTATGAATAATTAAAACAATATTGTGTATGTACACTCTTCGAGATGAAAGCTGATGAGTATTCGACTTTACAAGAGTCAGAACAGATAGGTGAGAGGGAGGAGAGAAGACAAGTTTAAGGTGAACTTCCACATCACAACACTGCTGGCCTTGGTCAACTACCCAACGGGTCATATTTCGGCACAGTCGTGATTCCAGCGGAACCGCGATTCAAGCGGAGCCCCGTTGCAACTGCTATAGCCAGGGCATACAGGACAAACATGCGGAATGCACAAAGCCATGACTGAAGGAAATGGAAGTGGAAATGGACACCCATGTTATAGGTCATTTGGCAGGAAAGATGTTGTCAGACTAGTCTGCTTGATTACGGTCCAGTCTCAAAACCTCTTCGTGGTCTTAATGAAATTTTGTACACTTCGAAAAACGTGGATGTTGACGGATTCTAGTAGGTTGGGAATACCATAAAGAAGATCAATAATCGGTCTTATTGTAAAATGCGCAAGATTTCTCTGTAGGACTAGTCTTTCGTTTGAATAGTTATTACAGTCGAAAAAGTAATGGTTCGCATCTTCAGTCTCGTAGCCACACGAACAGCTAGGTGTATCATGGATGTAGTTGGAGTACTTATCATAATTTAGGCCGCTACAGGAATTCCGCAACTTGCAGTGTATAATATTGACGGCTCTATCGCCATTGTTGAAGTACTTAGGTGGTCTACATGCGCCATTATTGAAATATTTGACAAAGTTATTCAGTGAACTCGACTGTCTTATTTCTTGGGGTAATGCATTCTATTCCGAGATACATGAGGGGATAAATGAGCGCTTAAATGTTGCCGTGTGTATAAGTGGTAATTGAAAATTAGTGTGCGACCGGGTGCTATACGTGGAAGTGTGGCTTCCTCCACCCGTAAAACTGTCATGGTCATGATTAGCTATTGTGCAGAAGTATGTGACCTTAAACACCAACAAATAATAATAATAATTCTTGCCATATGTAGTATAGCATGCAAGACTTCTTTCTACCATTACATCTTTCGGTGTTGACCATGAACTCCAGCTGGTGAAAAGTCCAGCATGATTGGATGAACCAGCTCGAAGAAGGGGCAAATAATAAATACCTGTGACATCCATATCATTTGTATGGCTCTATTGATAAGCAAATGATTCTAAAGTAGTACAGAACCAACCACTGTTAAAACTTTCAACCTTAAGGTAAACAGACTTTGAATATTTCTATCACATCCATAGTTGTATGGCTATATTGATAGGTAAGAGGTCAAAACGAAGTGCAGGATCTTCAGTATGACATCCACAACAACTGTAAAAACGTACGTCCAATAAGTAGAGGATATGGAATGGGTGTTTTCTCGTATAATATTTATGAAACGAGTCTAAGAATGTTCCGTTTTGGCGAGCCTCTGGCGAGCCCAAACGGAAAGTTCGGACGAGTTTCATAAATATTATATGAGAAAAACACTCATTTCATATTCTATTTATCATATGTCACACAACCGCACAAATTAGCCACATAGTATGACTTTTTAACCCATCACCTAACTTGAGTTGCAGACGGCTCTTGGAAAAAACATGCTCGTATAACTAAAAAATTTAATTTTTTGCTTCCAAAACATAGGTTATGACCCCCTCATTGGAACGAGCTCGTCGAGCTCGTTCCAATGAGGGGTCATAACCTATGTTTTGGAAGCAAAAAGTGAAAATATAAAACAAATGAATAGCGTTTTTCTTGTAGGTAAAAGATTAATACAATATAACCCACCCTAAATAGGACAGATAACGTAAATCCTCCCTACTAAAATTATGCAAATGTGACCCAATTTTATTTTGTTTAGCCAATCAAATTGTCCAGTTTTGAAATTGACCAACGAAAGCTCCCAACTCTAATTATGCAAATTATGTAAATGTGGCCCAGTTGTATTTTGTTCAGCCAATCAAGTTGTCTAGTTTTGAAAATGACCAATGAAATTGACGGATGGCTTTATTAATTTATCACTGATTAATATGAACACAAAATATCAAATGTTTTAAAGTGAACAAAACGGACGAGTCATATGATAAAATGAAATATCTAATAAAATGAAAAGTTATAACTGATACATAGATAGGTTATTCCATTCCTGTGACATCATATTTGCATGGGTATAAAGGATAAGTAAGGGGTAACAAATAGTGCAGGAAGTTCATCATACCATCCTTAACAACTGTTGAAAGTTTCAGTTTCAACATTTTCTATACGGTAGCTTTGAAGAAAAATGTAAAGCTTTTTAGTTATCATCTCTCCTTTGCTTCACTCATGTGAGCTAAAAATTGGACCGGAAAGGTTCAACAGCCTACTTAGAGCCGAGTTTGGTGGAAGCTCGGGTCAGTTCTGCGCAAACATTACGTTTTGAGTTCAAATAGACCTTTTCGTCCAAAAACAAAATGAAAAAAAACAATTTTCAACGGCCATAGAAAAGGGGAAATCTTTTTACTTCAAAAGTGGTCAAATCTTACTTCAAAAGTGGTGACCTTGTTCTTTTACTTCAAAAGTGGGCGATGGTTACTGCAAAAGTGGAGACCTCATTTTACTTCAAAAGTGGGCGACTGTTACTAAAAAGTGGTGAGCTACTTCAAAGGTAGTCGATTTTTACTTCAAAAGTGGTGTGCGACTACAAAAGTGGTCAGTTACTTCAAAGTGGGCGTAACATCGGTCCACTGAAACGCTCTCATGACAAGCTCGTATATCTAATTCAATACATGTATAATCTGTCGCGTTGTTTACATACATTGAATTCTCAGATTGTCACAGTTTTCTGGATTTGCAAAAAAAAGACTCATTAGACCACACCAACTGCGAACTGAAGTTATGCCTGTACGATTTCATTCCATCAGTTGAGGCGACAACTGAACATATTCATTCACAGTTTATTCGGTTATTATGAACTTCCCAAACACCACCCCCTCCCCCCTCCGCCAGCTGATATGGTGGAAAATATTTTTAATCCGAGCAAGTAGTATGTAATGTGGTTCTGAGCTACAGGTTGCAGGACCTCGGATGTGACGTCATGTCACGTGACCTAGTGGCGCCATGTTGTGTTGTCACGGTAACCCACGTGAACGGCCATCTTGTGACGGCATCCCTATAAAGATACGTGGTGTTAGTGCGCATGCGCAGCGCGAGTTGTTAGAGTGATATGTGTTTCCGTCGACCATTTTGTATACTGGATGCCGCCATCTTGATTTCTATGGTAGCACGTGGTTGCTATGTTACCCAAAGACCCACAGTATGATAGGGGTATGTTCGGATGGTATGTTTCTTTGTACAAGAGTAATTTCCTGATTCGTAGAATTACCCAAATAAAGCCGACAATCCCTCCACATCGCCCAAAACGACTTTATTTACTACGGATTTCCCTCAGAATTCTTTTTAGGACCGCCATACCATGGATTTTGATAGTAGCACATAGTGCAATAGTACTGAGGGGCCCCTTTTGATTATAGCCAACTGATAGACAACCTCCATGAAAACCTATATCATTCCTAAAGCCAAGAATTTATCGAGTAGTTTCTGATAAGTCATTGCTCGAAAGACTCGAATCCCATGGAGCAAATAAACCATAGAGTATTTACTCGAACGAGTGACTCGCACATACAACTCTTTGCCTCATTTCGGTATTTGAGAATACCTATGACCTGGTATTGTATTATTTCAGGATACCTATCGATGATACCTTCTGGAGAATCCATTTTTTGTAGTATGAGGTCATGAGGGCAATGAAAAAATCCCTCATTGAGATCTAATTTACTATCTTTCTTAGCCTCGTCTCGGTATTCAACAGCCATATCCCGTTGCACCCCAATTTCAGCACCCTTTTTGGAAAACGTCTGGCCTTCGGCACCCCTTGTTGTCGAATGAGGCCTTGAGGACCATGAGAAAACCCCTCAATGAGATCTAATTTAATATCCCCCTTAGCCTCATTTCGTTTGAGAAAAAAATCCCTCAATGAGATCTAATTTACTATCCCTCATAGCCTCATCTCGGCATTTAACAGCCATACCCCGTGGCACCCCAATTTCAGCAACCGTTTTGGAAAACGTCTCGCCATTGGCAACCCTTTTTAGTCGTATGAGGGCTATGCGAAAATCCCTCAAAGAGGTCTAATTTACTATCCCTCTTAGACTCATTTCGGTATTTAAGGATACCTATGACCCAGCTCCTATATGGCTCCTATATAGCTCCCCGTTTCGGTTGAGGCCATGAGGGCCACGAAAATATCCCCCAAAGAGGTCTAATTTACTATCCCTCTTAGACTCATTTCGGTATTTAAGGATACCTATGACCCAGCTCCTATATGGCTCCTATATAGCTCCTATACAGATCCTATACAGATAGTCTTACCAACGGTTTCCATCTTATCACCAAAGCTACAAGGCCACTACTTGTCCATGGTATATCTGTCCTATCATTAGCTTCTACAATCTACAGCAGTCTTGTGTCATTGCGGACTTGTACCATTACTATTCGCTATCATTATTCTACCCCATGTCTCATCCATTAATATTGACTTGTAACACTGCTACCTAGCTGCACCTTTGCTCGGGCCTTCAAAATGTTCAATCAGATTGATTCATCCAACCCTTCCTCCCCCCCCCCCCCCCCCCATTATGTACTATTCTATACAGCGTTCAATATAAAACATCTGCAGACAGGCCATATAGGGCATTCCGTAAGTGGAATACCTAACCGACTCCGTAAAGAAATAATTACAAAAATAAAAATTAAAATAAAAAACTGCTCGCCCACATGCAGTTTTACAAGAAAATGGCCTGAGAAACAGAATATCTACATTTGAGGCCTTATCTTTTTTATTACATACCTGCCCTCAAGTAATAATTCAATTTCGATTTCGATTTCGGAATCTGTCAAATCTATTTCGTCGAAAGCAGGCGACGAACTCTTTGACGTTGATGTTACGGCATGTTCTTTTTCTCCGTTTCTGACTTAGAGGGCATGATCCACTTCACCATCTCGATGTATCTGGCACAAATCTAATGTGGGTACGACAGTATTTGTTGAAAAATGAATCGATGAATTTGTTTTACCACTAAGATGTACGAAACGTTCATGCATTGATGGTTTGAGGATTTAGAGCACATTTTATAGGTAGAGGTGGCAGAAGAGGACATAATTCTCACCCAGTCTCGATTTGGATTTTTTAAATATCACTCTGTGTGCGTTTTGTCTGTTTCACACTCTATTTGATAGTGCTGGAAAGATTTATTGACCGAAATCGTGTCCGAATCAATAATGGGTGTATGATAAAAGAGAACGTCATTATGACGTACGAACAAGATCATAAATCAATGAATTAAGCATGATAATTAAATAATTAAGCATGGTGCTAAAATAATATAGCATGATGCCTAAATGATATTGCATGATGCTAAAATGAGGTCTACGTACGAGAGGGTCATACATTTTATTTTAGCATGATACTCTAGTAATTAAGCAGGATGCTATATTGTCTGGAATGATTTCATGAATGCTGCATAAATAATTAAGCGTCATGTCTAAATAATTAAGCAAGATGCTTAATTATTTAAGCATCATGCTATATTATTTAGGCATCATTCTATATTATTCAGGCATCATGCTATATTATTTTAGCATGATGCTTAATTATGTAAGCACCATGCTTAATTCACTGATTTAGGATCCTGTTCGTACGTCATAGTTTCACACTCTGTCTGATACACCAGGTGTAATTTATTGACCGACATCGCGTCGTGTCCGTATCAATAATAGGTATACAATAAAAGAAAACTTCATTGCATTTTGAGTTTTGAAAAGATAAATTTGGGACAAGTAAAATATTATTGACTGCTGGGCTGTGTATATGTTACAGTCAATGTCTAAAATCAGTCAATTTGTAAATTGCCTGAAATTTTTAGTCAATTTATAAATTGCCTGTTTCAATCAGTCAATTCGTAAACTGACTAAAAAAGTCAGCCAATTTACAAGTAGATTGTAGCTGGACCGCTTCACGTAGCCCCACCTCCTTGTCTTGTGACATGTCATCAGTTGTGTATAATTGGTGGGGACACAGTTCAAACTGGTTTCTACTGAAAGAACCTTTCAAATTCCCTGCAGAAACAGATATTTTGTACAAGTCATTTTCATTTCTATCAACAATAACATCTATAATATTACGTGGGTCACCTTTCCCGCGATGGTAAGGCTGTTGCCCGAAGTCCCACTCGTGCATCCATGCCAAATAAAGCTTTGAATGGTGATTGGTTTATCCCAGAATGATGGCTACAGTTCTTTTGAAATTGAACAAAACGTACTCCCGTTGGCCATTCATTTGTTTCATTACCATGCATACATGCAATGAGCATATCCTTAATGTCGCAGTTGAGACGTTCTACAGACCCCTGACTCTGTGGGTGCCTGGGCTTTCCATGAACCATTAAAAGGTTTGTCCAAGCCATCTTTTTGGCTTTCTATCAAAACAAGATTATGTTTGGCTTCTATCAAAACAAGTCTTTCAAATAAAATGGGCAAACAAGGAAAGTATGAATTCGTGGACATTAAAATTATATTCAGTCAATGTGTCAAGAAATTGGCTTTATTTTTCAGATTATGTTTGGCTTCTATCAAAACAAGTCTTTCAAATAAATTTGGCAAACAAGCCAACCAAAGAAAGTATGAATTCGTGGACATTGAAATTATATTCAGTCAATGTGTCAAGAAATTGGCTTTATTTTTCAGTCAATTTGTAAATTGACTGACCTTTTAGTCAATTTACAAATTGACTGATTGAAACAGGCAATTTATAAATTGACTAAAAATTTCAGGCAATTTACAAATTGACTTTAACATACAGATCATCATCGACTCTAAAAACTTTCTGAGTGTTGAGAAGGAGACGTGTCTCGCTAATAGTAAAAACAAGCAAGCATTCGTCGAATTGTTCAGTGGTTGTCGTGAGCAGGGCGGAATGAGTGCCATACATGTCAATGGTGACGTAGATGTCTTCATAGTTCAAACTGTGATTAACATGGCAAGACAGGCACATGTGTGTCTCAAAGTAGATGATACTGATCTTCTCGTTGGCCAGTGCTATTAGGACATATTTGCTTGTTAGTCGATATATCTTGCATCGAAGTCTAGCTCAAAGATGAACAAAGGTATCTGGAATATATGGGAAACAAAAAGAGAGTTTCGGTTCCGACATTTGCGCACATATTCTTTCTGTACATGCTTTTTCTGGTTATGATACTGCATCACGGATTTTGGGTGTCGGCAAAACTACTGCTATCAAACTATAAAATTGGGACAGGCAAAATTATTGACTGATGAACTGATTTTTAAAATCTACACACTTGCACTGGTAAAATTCTAATTAACCCTTTACCAAACGAATCGGCCGCATCCGAACGCTTAATTTACAAATTAACAAGTAGAAACAATATATATTTTTCAAAACATTTCAACAAAATCATATCCTGTGGCCCATCATTGGAACGAGCTCGTCGAGCTCGTTCCAATGATGGGTCACACGATATGTTCTTTTTTTAAAAACAATTTGAAAAATGTACGATAACTATCAAAGATCAGTTTTCAAAATTTTCAGAAGTTCTTTCAGTTGTAGTTTCATTATTTTGTTTTTAGTTACCTGAAACAATTGTCAGAAAATTCTCCGGCTATGTATTTTGAACCTGTCTGTTTGTTAAATCAAAATCTGCAATCTTTAAGCAGAGTGGGCCAAATTGAAAATTACGATCCTCCTCGAGTAAACGAACTGTCATGTATGACTTGTTACCGTCATTCCAATCAATTTATTAATCAAAACGCAATTACGTATTTAATGTGGAGCGGATGTTGCATTAGTAAATCGATGGTAACTGGTCTAAGGATTGGGTTGTCTGACATACAGGAGTGAATTCTATCTGAAGCATATCTGGACGGATGAACTGTATCATAAGGTAAAACGTGTTCTGATAAAATTAAATGGGTGTATGAAGCTCACATTATTGACTTTAAATCCTTGCCAAGGGGAATGTTAGCTTAATTTAAAGAATGTTTAGGATATTGACGCTATCATAGTAATATGGGGAATTCTCTCATGAAAATAGGGTAGATTTTCTTTTTATTATATGCTTCGTGGCATTTTACTGTGCAATATTCAACCCAGACCGACTGCAAAAACGCACGTTTCAAAACAATAACAAAGATCAGCTGATCGTTCTTTCAAGCCGGTACTAATCAAATCACTCAAACATAAAAACATAGTGCCACTTTCCCACGATAATTCAACCAACTAATTGTCCGACTCACAGATGAAATTCAATAATTATAATAATACAATTTTTTCATTAATGTTAATTTTTAGGACACTGTAAATGTCAATTTACAACAAGGAATTTGGAACTGAGTGCGCCGACACATCCAAAAAACCATCTTCGATCAACAAAGTTATTCTGAAAAAGTTACCCAATTCAAGGCTCAATACCTCTCTCGGAGTAACTTTTTATACATCTAATTATTTTACTTTATTGTTTTATTATTATTTTAAATCTAATATTTTTGTCATAGAATCACCAGAACAGCTTGAAAAGCATGAATTTCTGGTACTGTTGGTAGAGCCGACAGTGAATCTCTTGTAACTGTTATCAAAGGCGAAGTGATGCGCCGAAGCGTGACGTCATTTAGCAGGCTTCTGAGGGATATTCCTAGTTATCTATCAAGTCGATGGATATCGAGAAATATCTTTTAGATAATTTACGACACTTCACAGGCTAGCATATAATAAAGTGGATTATATATTATGATGATTTTCTCTTCCAGAATTTCCCATCATCAAGCTGGGCAGATATGGCTTCAAACTCAGCATTCGGTTCCCCTCGGAAAAATCCGGTTCTTGTCAATTGATCACGGGTGTACGGAAGGAGGGATATACACAGCTGTTCGCCGGAAAAAATCGGCCACTCATTTTGAAATATAAATAGGCGCCTGAAAAAAATAAGTACCCTCTTGAAATACAATTACGCTGTTTTACAAGTAAGCCAAAACTGGGAGGCGTTACGTTTTGACATGTTTGAAACATAAAGTAAGGGTGTAAACTCCATAAAATTGTATATAAAGAGAAACAATGTATGAGTGTAGTACTTGTTATCTAAATACACAGGCGTCGCCAGGAGGCGGGGGAGTCAGTGGTGCGAACGAACCCCTCTTTAAAGTTTTTTTTCAAGAACGGAGGATGCAAATAAATTTCCTAAAAGGCCACCAGAGAGCTCAATTTGCTACTATATTGAAAAATTGTCCCGGGGGGGGGGTAGCCATGCCCCCTTCCCACCCCCCAGTATGCTCTGCCTTCGGCATCTACCACGTGTACCCCCTTCCCCCTCCCCCAGTATGCTCTGCCTTCGGCATCTACCACGTGTACCCCGTTGTACCTTTTTCATCAAAGTCGAACCACTTTTGAAAAATCCTGCCGACGCCCATGAAATAGTCTAAATTTATATTACGAAACTCCCGATTGCCTACATGGGGGCACGATGACGCCGTGTACTAAGGCGTACTGCACGTCGATGGTGCGCATGTCTTCAACTAATCTAACTCTGCCTGTACCGCGGTGCAGAGTTCAGAGTTACGATGTTGGAGAGCTGGCAGCTGCTCGACGTTGCTCGGTGGTTCTCTCCGGGTACTCCGACTTCCTCCACCCGTAAAACTGTCACCGACATGATATGACTCTGGCTGTTAATGTGTCGTTAAACCCTAATAAAAAAAATATCACGAAACTTTCCTCCAGTTCCGTGTCCTTCAACCTTGGAAGGGTGGGATTAGAAATTGTTGTCACGAAACTTGAATGATCGAATAAAACTTTTTGAAACTTGTTTAATGTGGTAAGGCATTTTGATTCATGATTCTGTGGGAATTTACATTCACTATCAATATGGATGCGACAGTTACTGCAATCTGCGATGAAACAGAATTTGAACTCCGGATATTACAAAGTTCCCTGATGAAAAGATTCAACTGAAAAGTGTAAAACGTTATCTTCTGCTTCTCAAATTAACAAATGTTGATTTAAGCATGGGTTTGGGCTGCGCTCAAGTCTTTAAGCCAAACTGGGGCTCCCATTTTTGTGACCTGTCAGAGGAGCTAATGTGTTTGTTCCAGTTGTAAAGCAGCATATCTACTGTGAAAATTGAAGTTTTGTTAATGAATTTTCACATTGAGAACTATGTGACAAAATGATGACGTCGGTCGTACGGCCGAGGTAATGTTTGAGGAACGAGATCATCCGAGTTGCGACGTGTGCAAACTTGGCTGATATGACGATAATTTCGGTCGATATGAACCAAGCTGGAGCCCCGACACCCACCCCCACCCGCACCCCCGATACATTACAAGGCGGTACTGGTTAGTTTGCGTTGAATTCGTTCACCGTTATTCGTCGAATGCAACCAGAAAAAAAATTGGCCTTTCCTCGCATAATGGAGTGGTTTGACGCGGAGTTTTTGTATGATGAGGAATTAATGGTGGAATTAAGGAAGACTTTTTGGGGTGAAGAGACGACAGAAGAGAGTTTTGTAGAGAATTTAACGCAAATTGAGAATGAGAGTCGAAAGCAGAGATTCTTCGAAGAGAAAACTCCGGACTTTGTGAATAGAATGAGAAACAATAACACTGCTAGAAACTGGTATATAGCTGAGAAAATTATGTAATCATTTGTGTTGGTAATGATAAGAGGTTAACACTTTCAACACCAACACCCTGAGTGGTATCATCTTAAATACTATTGTCGATGTGGAAGTGGAAGAGACTATTATGTATTTGTAGGGAGGTACAGTAATAATTAAATCCCACAGCCCCAAAGGGCTGTGGGATTAAACTATTACTGTTCCTCTTTCGCAATTTAGTGTTTATTTTCTTCATTTCTCTTGGACGACCAACCTTTTCTTTAAGCAAATATTTATGCAATACGCGTTTAACCCTTTATCTAACATGAAGAGCAGACGACACTTGCAAACAAAATTTTTGAATAACTAATTTTTTTTTTCATTTTTGTCTCAAAAACATAGGTTATTAACCCTCATTGAAACGGGCTTAATGAAACTTAATTGGCGAATTTTGTGAATGGCGCTGGCCGGTTTTGGCCGTTGCGTTTGGGTAAAAGGTTAAAGGGTTAATCCCTCGGAAACTTCACATCACACTTCGACCTTCGGTCTAAGGCTGATATGAACTTACCTCGGGCCTACATCTCAGCCGATATGAAACTAACCAAGTAATAACCCCCCTCCCCCCCCCCCCCAATAACATCTAACCCACCACCTAATGGAATGCCCATTCCAGTCCATAGCTAGTCACAAGAAGCCTCCATTCAAATTTTACTTCTTTCAATTTTTGCCTCCAAAATTAGCTTATGATACATAAGTGGAACGTGCTCCTTGAGCCAGTTTCAATGTGGAGTCGTACGCCCTGTTGTAAGAGCAGAAAACAAAAGTTATTAAGGTATTTAAAAATTGTCTGTAAGTGTCGTCAGGTAGTCGGGTTATGAAAAGGTTTTAAACACGGAGGGAAGTATTTTCCACTTGACAGTTATTTATAATTTATGATAAGCTGGAGGTGCGGTAGAGACAACGCGGGGATGAGCTTTCACTAAAATATCTAAACTTCTAATATGGTATCTTGGTTGCCATTAACGTGACGACAATAGGCGTCTTTCATCAAAACACCTTAACCCTGCGATCCGTTCGAGTTTTTACGCAATGGATCAAACATGGATCATATCCAGCACAATGTTTTACGTTAACGCGCTCGTGGGCAGAAAATGACAATAAGTTTGGGAAAAGAAAGCATCAGACAGAGCTCGCTTTCGAAGTCGATCACAGCATTTCAGAACTTATATACCTAAAATGGTTTAAATCCACAGGCTTGATGTCCACCCAACTGCGTCTGCCATAGAATATTAAGATAAACTAACAAACAAAAAATGGTTGGAATCTGTTCATAACTGTTTGAGTTATTAAGTAAGTTGACTTTGAAAATCTCGTCCACGAACCGACCTCTCAACACACCATAGTTCATCACAACTCGACTAAAACCCCACTAAAATCACCTGCAAAAGAAAGAGATCAATCGTAGGTGGACTCACTCATGAGAACAATTGCACTGAAGTTCATTTGCTCGATCAGATTAGAGACGTTTGAGCAAGTAGTAGCTTGCTCATTATGGTAACACAAATCTGATGTGAAATGAACTGGGTCCCGTAGCCACAGTAGTGTTATGATAGGTTTAAAGGTCATAGCAGTACCACAAGTTAGTGATGGTGGAATACGCTTGCATAACATAGATTATTATGCCTCACGTTTGTAACATCAACCGTGATTGGTTAATTTGACACCTTCTAAAGATCATAGTACTGGAGTTTTGGGGCAAAGGGGCAAAACACGGGTACTATCGGAACGTTCTTCCCTGGAGACAAGAGATCAAAGAAAAGCTCCATTTCCATTGATCAGCGTCGATTACGCACGCTCTGCTTGGAATTTCTCAACACCAAACGCTGGCGCCGTGTCCGTTTAACTTTTTTCTTCAACGATAGACACAAACTTACCAACAAATATATCATCTTCAGTGGGTGTGTTTTCAATTTTAACTGCAAACAATGAATTCAAAAGAATCAGAAATATTAAAGTGTTGTTCACCACTTCAGTGAATCCTGAATATGAGTTATGACTTCAATCAATTATATTTCCACAAGTTTAGTACTCCTCGACCTCACTGAGCCTCCGCCTCAAGTTCAAAATAAATTGTTTCACCCCGCTTAATTCTAACACCTGTCGTCGTCCAAGAAACATGAATGTATATTCCATTATACCACTTGCCACACATGCATTAATAATGAATTATAACATGAACAGCATGATACAGGTGTAAACACTGGCATTTGGTGATATAGTATCTCCCAAAGCGACTGCATTGAGACAAGTCATTTTCGAATTTGGTGATCTAGAAACTCCTAAAGAGACGTCATTCCTTCGAAATAACGTATGTTTTTGGATTCGACTACATTGTTATTACAAGATTGATGGCATGTTGCAGTTAACGCTTAACAATGAAAGCTTTTTTTCGGTATAATAAAATAATTAGAACGTTTCTTTTCATGTTCTATCGGTCGATAGTACCTGAACATGAAAAGGAACGGTCTAATATTATAATAGTGATAGTCAATAGAAATGGTACATTGCTGCAAGGCTGATAGAACACTGTAGTAATATTGAATACAATAGAGGCTGAACATACGGTTCAAACTAGGAGTACTGTCGCGAACTGGGCGCTTATCTAGGCTTAATTGCGAGTAGTAATTGCACGCAATTGCCATATCGAATGGCATCCAAAGCACGGCAGGTTGTCCTGGTTACACATAGCAAATACAGGCAATGTTTTTGCCAATAGACCTCCGGTTTACCCTGAGGTCCATTGGCTGAAATACTGCTTGTGCACAGGCCATATGTAAACAATTTGATAGCCTTAATATGGTCATAACGCGTAGATTAACGCGCAGATCGACGTGCTATTTGTGCGCATTTCATGACAGGACTTCTAGTTTTAACTGTAGAATATATAGTGGAATTCATGGTAGAAGCTAATGGCAAGACTACTAGGAATTGTATATGAGCCTAGAATCCCATTTGCAGCACACCTTTTCCGAGATGAGTCAACAGTCGTATGTGGAATCATTCGTTGGAGCAATTGCTCGATAGCGCATTTACTCCATATGATTCGAGTCGTCCGAGCGAGGCCTGTTCCAGTTACTGTTCGATTGGCTGTTGGACTTATTCCAAGGAAATCTTGTATCATATAATGGTGTGACAGTTAGGGAGGTTTAGATGAATGGAGTGGTGTGATTGCAACAACTGTCAGATCTAAACGTCACACATAAAGAGAGCAGTGGAAGAGGTGTAATTAATTACTATTTCCTCATTTGTTCCTCTGTTCCTCCTCACAGACGTGTCATGATATGAGCATCCGATAGCGTGACACATTCAACTACAACGTAACAAGAAACATACTGCCTGTTTTGTAGGTTCCTGTTTAATGTTATCAAATCATGTGGGGTTACGCAGCTCAACTGAACTTGCGTATGTTTTCCAAGGGGGTTTAAATTCGGATAACTGCATAGTAAACAAACTTCCGGACGAGCAGACGGAAGATCCTACAACGGACAAGCGGCATGGTGGGCGGACGGAGGGATTGAGTTTTTTCCATATTCCTTCCCCTCAGGAGATAAGAACGACGTCAAAATTAATTGAAATCGGATGTTTCCTGTTCAAGCTATTGCACAAACAATAACATTTCGAGCAAAATTCAACAAATAAAAGGCAATAACTCTCTTCCCCATTTCTTTAGAAACCTCAGAGGTTTTCGAACTGTTCCAAGACAATCTTAATATAAGGCACTCTGTCAATTTTTATTGATATCTGAAGCCTACGGTTCTAGTTATTGCATAAACAATGGGATTTTAGACACAATTATTACCACTTTAGCGGGCGTTCTCAAGAACGTTAACAAAGTTTAACAGGGCATTACAAGAATGTAATACGCAATTTCAAAAAGTCATGTGACGTGTCGGGCCTTTAGTGGGTTAAAACTCTCATTAAGGGGTCGTCCAACGTAACTTTGGTCAATTTTTTGACAGTAAGGAAAGGCAAATTATATATCAAAATAATGAGTAAAGTGAATAGAAAAGGTACAAATAATTTTTTTCAGGAAAAAAAGGGAATTTTATGATTTTGAAGAAGATTAATTTGCCAATGGCATAAGTAACGGACCGCCAAAACCACACAATAATCGGTAATTCGAAAGCCTTGTCCTCAATATAATGATAACATACTACAGACTCGGAGAAAGCATTTTGTTTTGACACACACTCTGGTGGGTTTTGATGTTTGAATGTAATAACTCCAACACAAATTTTGGATGTTCCGGATATGGCCATGTTTCAATGATGTTTATTCCGACCATGTGATTACGATGTGGTTCTTGCAGAAATACTAAATTTGAGCAATCGTAAGAATTCAAGGTCGTGATCATGCCCTTTATTTGTTCGAGACAATGTTTGAGCGGATTTGAAAATAGGTGACAGCAATTACTTGAGCTGTTAATGCCATAACTGCAAAATATGGTTCGAAATTCCCTCTCGTGTTTACAGGCCGTCTGAATTGTTTTGTTGACAAAACAAAAAATCTGAATTATTGCGCACTAGAAAGACAACATGAACCATTTGTGAAAAAATAACCGAGTGTATAAAATCGGGACGATATACATAAAATAAGGCAATATTCATCACAAAGTAAGCAGAATGCTTCAGAAATTACTTTTTCACGAAGTGTATTCCAAGTGACCTGGAACTATATTGAGCGTGATGATTTCCTCCGATGTTGTGAAGTTATTTACTTCCTAGTAACCATGGAATTTGTCGCAGCTGTGTTTGATGTCTGCAAAGGACCGATTGAAGATTAGTTGAAAATGATGCATTCGTGCTTTTAAATAAGGTGCGCTTGGACGATGCTGAGAATTTATTTTTTTCCTGCAACCAACCATACTAACACAAGCTCGAGCAGTGTATTTGAAATTGGAAAATCAAAGGTGCATCTAGGGCCGTGCAGTGGTGACCTCTGTCCTCTTAGTCGTACCCATTCATCATTACATGTACCAACATTCTCCCTTGTATCTCAACCACTGCTTCCCCAATTTGAAGGATATTTGAATGCCTGTGTAGCTGCTGTAGCATGTGTTTCTTCCCGCATTTTTTCAGAGTTGTGGTACTTTTTCCCCCTTTTGAGTTAGACAATTTTGAAGGCTTATGGAACTCAAAATGTTGATTATGGCAGGACTTTTCTATTCACCCATTAATCGATAAATTAAGTGTTATAGTTGGAAATAAGAAGCATGAAAGGTCCAGAACTAAAATTCTAAAAAGAATGTTTTGCAATGTAACGTGATATTTGCAGATACACTTATTTGGAGGGTTACCTGTCTGATAGTGTTTGGAACATGTGTGGCCAGGATCTTCCAAAAGAAAAAAGAGTTGAACTTTGAAAAAAAGGCATATGCCTTGAGTGCCGGAGGTAGAGTCACACAAGGAAGAGAGAACCCCACCCCCCCCCCCCTCCCCGGGAAATATTTTGTGTCAAATGGAGCTCACTTGTCACCTTTTGGGGATTGCTTTGTGTACTGCGTTCTTGAAAAAAATATGTGAGACCCTCTGGATGTGCCCTTCTGATCTTAATATGCCAATAAGCCTCCTTGGGGAAAGTACATGCAAAAATGGTTATGTAAGGTTGATTTGGTATGTTTTGAATAACAATGTTAGTAGGTAATAAATGAGAGTTCAACCATCATCGTACATGTACGTGTACGTGTACATGTACACCTCCATAGGATTTAGTGTTAAAATCGTGTACGTGTACAAGATTTTTAACGTTTTTTAGGGTGCTTTAGAATCCCCTTGGGAATTCAAACATCACTGATTGTATCCTAGAATGACAGAAAACGCATGAAATTTTTCGTACAGTACATGTACCGTTTTGATTGAAATCGGCAAGTGAGTTTCCCCCATAGGATTCAGTGTTAAATTGCGAGCAAAAAAACGTTTTGAGAGTTCTAACATCATCGTCTCGCCGATTTTAATATTCGCGTCCGATTTTAACACTGAAAACCCTATGGGGCGTACACGGAGATCCACTTGCAGATTGTTAGAATCGGCAAGATGATGTGTGATTACCTACTAAGAGGTGATGTTTGAACTCTCAAACCCACTTCGCGTTTCTCGAGGTGAGATTAGGGTACGTTATTGCGAGGTGATCGCGACGAACACTTGATGGAAATGTGTGAAGAGGTGATGTTTGAACTCTCAAACCCACTTCGCGTTTCTCGAAGTGAGATTAGGGTACGTTATTGCGAGGTGATCGCGACGAGCACTTGATGGAAATGTGTGAAGAGGTGATGTTTGAATCCGCAAACCCACTGTTGCGTTTCTCAAAGTGAGATTAGGGCACGTTATTGCGAGGTGATCTCGACGAGCACTCGATGGAAATGTTTTGAACGAAGAGTGTTGTCGTTGTCGGTGTGTTGGAAATTCGCGAGCCCGCTGTCACGTTTTTGATTGATATATATATAGGGGAGAAAAAAAAATATATAAATAAATAGTTATTTAGAAAATTAAATATATCAAATCGAATAGATAATAAAAAAAAAATACGTAAATCATGAGCGATTCTCAGACTATTAGAGCAAGGTTTCTTTTAAACATGCTGATGAGAGCATACGCAATCTGCGTGAACGAACAACTACGTCCCATCTTGTTAGAACGATGCGTCGGATGTCGGGATCATCTAGACTTCGATCAGGAGAATCATTCGTGTCTGACGATGGAAAGGGAAGATATGGTCGTCATGTATTTCGAACCAGCGTTCGAACGCGCTAAATTCAACGATGTAATCACGTTTTGGAAGAGATTAGTCTTCTGTAAGAATCGAGACAGGCCCACAGATTCGGAAGAACTGAAATTGGTGCATAGAAGTTTGACTTTAGAAGACAAGGGATGCATCAAGAAATTATTGCTGAACGAAGCATACGTTTAAGTTTTTTTCGTTGATATAAAAATAAGGGAGAGTAGAAAATAAAAAAAAAATAAATACACACATAAATTTTTTTTATCTAATATTAGAAAGAAAGAAAAAAAAAACACAAAATGAGAACCAGAAATAAATTGTATCCGACGTTAGTGGACGACGAGGACGAGAAGCCGAACGGCATTTTGCCAACGGCGCCGTCGCTAGAAGAAAGAGAAAGAGGAGAGAGGTATCGCATCGATCAAATCAGTAGAATCCAATTGTATCTGACTCGAGAGAGAGATTCTCGTCGTTCCCTCAAGAAGAAGTATTCGCGTGTCGTGAAATTCGTCATGATTTCCATGGGTTTACACGCGGCCGGCATCGGATTGTTGTCGACCGCGGTCGGCATTCCGATCGTGTTGACCATAGAAGGAGTGGCCCTCGCCGCCGGATTGTTTAGCACACTCGGAAACTTTTTGAGTAGGAAATTATATCTGAAGGCGAGGAAACATGACAAGATTCGCATCTTGGCCGACTCCAAGATCGACACGATATCCGAAATGATCTCTATGTCGTTGAAAGACGGTAGGATATCGGATGGAGAATACTTCGCGATATTGAGCAAGAAAACGAAATACGATGCCATGAAAGAAGCCGTGAGAATCAAGACTCGTCAGATCATCAAGGAGGAGATGAAGGATTCTCTCGTGGAAAAGGGGAGGAAAGAGGCCAGGGAGGAATTCAGTAAGATGATAGAACTCAAGAGCAGCGATTGAAAAAAAAAATATATATATATATAATAAGAACAGAATTTAAAAAAAAAAAAAAATATTAATTTATATATAAAATAAAAAAAACGAAATTAATTTAAATAACTCTTAAAAATGTATTGCATAAAGTGTAAGAGAGTTACCGAGACGAGGAATTCTAGAGAAGTGCGAACTAAAAATGACGGATGGATGCTTCGCGGAATTTGCGACGTGTGTGGTTCTATCAAGACTCGATTCGTCAAACAAAAGAATGCGAGCAAAGGTAAAGGCATCGTGAATAAAATGATCAACAATCTACCTTTCGAAATGCATCTGCCCGGTCACTGTTTCACGGGACCCGGAACGAAATTGAACAAGAGACTCAACACCGATCTGACACCCAAATCTTGGAGCAAACCCATGAATAGGGTGGACGCGGCCGCGTACGATCACGATCTGTGCTACGCCGGACATCCCGACACCAAGACTCACAATGAGTCTGCGACAAAAACATGTTGGGGAGATTGAGAGGCATATCGAATCCGACCAGGAGAGAGAAGATGGAATGTTCGCTGGTCGGCAATCTGATCGGTGCGAAACGTCGATTCGGATGGGGCGTTCAAAAAAAAAAAGTGCATCTGAAAAGAAGAAGAAACATTTATTGACGAGCGAATTGGCCGAGGAGTTACACAAACCCATAGTGCGTAAATTTCGAAAGAGAAGGGTGTTCGTGAAAGGTCTGGATGACATTTGGTCTGCCGACTTGGTCGACATGAGATCATTTTCGAGGTGGAACGAGGGCGTCAAATATCTATTGACGGTCATCGACGTGTATTCCAAATCTTTGAAGGATCAATCGGGACCTTGCGTCGCCGAGGCTCTGAAGAGCGTGTTCGACTCGTCTTCTCGAAAACCGAGTAAATTGTGGGTGGATAAGGGAAAGGAATTCTACAACAAGGACGTTCGTCGATTGGTAGACCTCTACTCGATCGAAAACGAAGAGAAAGCCAGCGTGGTGGAACGTTGGAATCGAACGATGAAGGAGAAGATGTACAGATTCTTCACGGCGAATTTGACCAAGAAATACATATACGGTCTGAATGGTCTGGTCAAAGATTACAACAATACGTGACACAGATCGATCAAGATGACTCCCGTGGAAGCTAGCGATCCTCGAAACGAAAAACGGGTCTACGCGAATCTATATCCCGAGAGATCTAAGATCAGGAAGAAGTCTAGAACGCCGAAATTTGCGGTCGGCGATCGAGTGAGAATCTACGCTTATAAGAAGCACTTCAAAAAGGGTTATACTCCTCAATGGACCTCGGAAATTTTCATGATCATCAAAATATTTCACACCGATCCGGTGACTTACGAAATCGAAGCTTTGGATGGAGAAGAGATCATCGGAAAGTTTTACGAACAACAATTACAGAAGATGAAGTTTTGATGAAGAACACAAATTTTTTTTTTATTTACTCTCTTTGACATTTTCTTGTTTACACACATATATATATAAGAGAGAAAAAAAATAATAATAAAAAATAATTAAAAACTATTTTTTTAGATAAAGAAAGCAAGTGAATTAATAAACAAAAAAAAAAAACTAAATATCCTTTAAAATGACAAATATACTAGATATAGCACAAAGCATAGTGAAAGATGAAAGTATTCAAGAATATGAGGTTTACGAATACGAACCGGTAACCGGGACGAGTTTGAACAATGCGGGAGAGATAAGAATCAATGTCAAAACTCAAGATCTATTCGTACATCCTAGCGAGAGTTACATAGTGGTGCAGGGACGTCTCACCAAGGAAGATGGGAGCGACTACGCCGACGACGACACGGTTACTCTTGCCAATAATGGCATCATGCATCTATTCAGTAACATAAAATACATGCTATCTGGACAAGAGATAGAATCTGTTTTTCATCCCGGTCAGGCCACCACGATGTTCGGACTCTTGACGTATCCTGATGATTTTTCAAAATCCAGAGGACTTAATCAGTTGTGGGTGAAAGACACTGTAGGCCCTGCTAGCGCAGGCGCCGTCACGATATTCGACTACGTCGTCAAGACGTCCAGACCCAAAGGAACGTTTTCGTTCAGGATACCTTTGAAACACATCTTCAGATTCGCAGACGATTACAACAAGATCATGTACGGATTCAAACACAATCTGACGTTGATTAGAAAAGGAAACGATGATGCAATAGTGAAACTCACCGCGACCGATGCGGGTAAGATAACTCTACACAAGATATTGTGGTTCGTTCCACACGTGGAGCCTTCGATCGTGGAGAAAGCGCATCTCTACAAGATCATAGAATCCAAGAGTAAATTACCCGTGGGATTTAGAATGAGACAGTGCGACACGGCTAGCATTCCTCTCTCCATGAATCACTTCGATTGGAGATTGACGGTGAAAACCGCTTCCGAGAGACCGCGTTTCATCGTGGTTGCGTTTCAGACCAATAGGGACGGGTCTCAGGAAAAGAATGCGTCGCTGTTCGATCACTGCCATTTGAGAAACATGCAAGTGTTTCTGAACGCCACGAGATATCCAGCAATCGATTACAACGCGTCGTTCGACAAGAACAATTTCTCCAGACTGTACGGTGACGCCGCTGATTTTAGAAAGAAGTATCATGGTCTAGACGAATTGATGAGCAATCCTAACATATCTCCCGGCGAATACAAGTCGATGTATCCCATGTTCGTGTTCGACGTCAGTAAACAGAGTGAACGACTCAAGAGTAGCGTGTTAGACATTCAGATCAAGATGCAATTCGATAGGAACGTGCCGAGAAAAACCAAAGCCTTCGCCCTGGTCCTGTCGGATAGAGAATTACAATTCGAATCGGACGGAAATAAGATGTCGATCATTCGATGAGAGACGAGTGTGTGAAAAAAAAAAATAAAAAACAAAAAAAAAATAAAAAGTAATGTGTGATTATTAAAAACAAAACAAACAAAAAAAATAAATAAAGTAATGTGATCTAGAGAGATTGAACATCTCTCTAGATCACATTACTTTATTTATTTTTTTTTTTTTTTTTTTTTTTTAATAATCACACATTATTTTTTTTTAATTCATTATTTTCCTCGCGTTCACTGTTTATTCAAAGGATCCAGTTCGATCAGTAGACTCACCACGGAAGTGGCAGCTTCGGGATTATTGGTTTTCGTGACGAAATTAATCCTGTCTCCAGCGTTCACTTTGAGAGGCGTGCCGAACGTGCTAACATTCGCGTGTTGATTCTCAGTCTTTTCGACGCTGTATCTCTTATCGCTCTCTACACCATTCACCATGAGATTAACGACCGCTCTGTTATTCAAATCCGAGGAAGCCAGACTCATTCGAAGGATTTCACCTCCCAACGGCATGGGATATCCCACCTGACCGTGTTTCTATCCGCTACTTCCATTTCCGAAAGACCACTCAGCTTTTCCCTCATCTAAGGTGCCGGCCTCTTCGGCCCACACAGTGATCAATTGTCTAGCATATTTGATTTTCTCCACCACCGAAATCAGGGTGCAGGCATCCGTCATGTGCATGGGTTCCGGTAGATTCGTGAGCGCGTGTCCACCCATGTCTAGTTTACCTTCCATGATGTCGCCCTTTCTCCAGACTGAGTTGTCGTCCACGTACTTTCTGCTGACTGTGCTGGAATCGAATTCGGGATCGTGATCGAGACCGAATAAATTGTGACCATTCATGTTGATGCCACCCTCCATGGTTCCGCCAGATTCTTTGTTCAGGTAGAGATCGTCCACTTGCGATTCTAGGTATTCTTGCGTTTGTATCACGGCAGAATCTACGTAGCCCTTGTTGACCGCGGTTGAGTCCACATCCGTGTCATCGATCTTCAACAGATTCAATATCTTGTGGAATCCCGCATTCAGATCCGATTTCATTTCTCGTCTGTCAGACTTTCTCTGTTCCAGATCTACGTAGTGTTTTTTCGCCACGTCCTTGGGATTCGTGGGAGTGGCCACGTTCGTTATCTTGTTAGAATTGGCATTCAATTCCGAGTGCATCGTTTTCAGAATGTATCTATTTCTCAGGTGTTCGCTGAATCTCGCGTGAGAGTCGTCCGCGTATTTCTTGGTCGCAGCATCGGTGGGATCTACGGGATTCGTGATGTTCACCAAACATTTGGATTTCAGATCGAGATTGTCGGTCATGGTTTTATCCACGTAATTATCCAGCAGGATTCATTCGAAATCGGCGTTCCCCCTGTCGACGTATTTTTTAGTCGCAGCATCTGCGAGATCTATCAGCTCGGGAAGATTGTAGAGCTTCTTATCGTTCATGTTCAAAGGTTCTTCTCGAGGTTCGTATCTCCGAACGTAACGTTCGTCCAAGTTGGCAACATCGTAACCATCGTCGACTTCGAAAGTCTTCCTCTTCTTTCTCGGGTTGACTTTTTCGTCGTCACTTCTACCAAATATATCGACTGGCATGTTGTTGTAAGGATTTTTTTTTGTTTTTAGAAAAAATATATTCAAAATGCAGTTTATTAAAAAAAGGAACTATGTTATTTTATTTTTCGTTTTTATTCGATTAAAATTTTTTTAAAATAATTTTTTATCTTTATATATACTATAAAAAAAAAATCTCTCTCTAATGTAAATCATTGAGAATGTCTTGAAATCTATCTCCTTCAGACCATCCCTTGAGAATGTAGAGACACAGGTGACTGCAAAACACTTGATGTGGTGATTGCACTTGTTCCGTGTTGTAACGAACCATCGATTTGTTAAAATAGTTCTTTATTTCTTTTGGCGGCGAGATTCCGTAGCTGTCGAAATAATAATTTTTCTTCTTCCCGTTCTTCATCCACGCCACCCAGTGAGTGCCTTCACCCGATGAATCATCTAGATTTAAAATTCCGCATTCCGATTGTTGAGGTCTTCTCTTCGGCAAGGCATCTCTGGAAAACACTCCTAGAAAATCTTCGATTTTCAAATCTTTTGCTGCATTCAACAGATCGATGTTGGATAGGGGTTCGTTAGGTAAGACGACACCTTCTACGGATATCTTTATTTTCTTATTCATAAATAAGTATATATTTTTTTTATTTATTTTATTATAATTCACTAAAAATGGCGTTATTTTTTTTTCTATTTTTTTCTTTTTCTTTTTAAACTAACTTTCTCGATGTCACTATCGATTTCTATAATTTTGTATTCATCTAATTCTTCTTGATTTTCTGGAATCCTATCATCCACAATCATATCTGAAATCTTATCATCCACAATCGTATCTAGAATCCAATCATCCCCATTCATATCGTCTATAGTTACTTCCGCAGTCCAATGTCCGAGTGCCAAAGTGCTTATTTTATCGTCTAACACGAATCTCTTATCATCGTCGGCCATCAGCGAAATCTTGTTGACTATTTCGGTATACAAGTCGTGATTTTCGCTTCGAATCGATTTCATAGTCTTATACACCAGACCACTTCCTAACAGACAATCTTTATACTCTTGGAAAGAGATGTTTTTCTTCACCATGCACGCTTTAACTCCTTTGCACTTCTTGATCTCTTCATCATCTTCTAGACGATAGGCATACAGTTTGGGTCTCAAGCCCATGAATTCGACGATCTGTTTACCGCCACTCTCATCCTTAAATTTACCCAACACCTTCTTGTTGTCGTTCGATTGAATGTTGGATGGATGATCGACGGGATAATTGCTCGTGTCGAACCACTTTGCCACATCCGGAGATATATCTCGGTAGACGTCTTTCGTCTCTATCTCGTAAACTAAACTGTCCGTGTCGGTGAACAGTAGTTTGGCTTTGTCGCCAAATTTTCATTTGACGTAATCGTAGTGAAACTCGTACATCAATCATTTGCTGACATCTAAGATCATCGGTCCAAGATAATACGGTTTGTCGAACTTCAGGTGCGTCTTTTGCATGTGAACGGCCACTAGATTTTCGCCGAATATGGTTCGGTGTTTGTAATTGGGTTTCGTTTTTTAGCTCTTTTCTCAGACGTGACGAGTCGAACGTCGGTTCTCTTCCTGATGTTTTCCATCGATTTGCCGTACACACAGTTGTTCATGAGTTTGAAGAAATCTTTTTCGAAATCTTTCTCAGCTCGAGTTCTGAGATTCGTGTTGAGATCGATGTATTTTTTCATCCAAGGCTCTTCGTCGAATCAAATGATGCGATGTATGTCGACTAATTTCATCCCGTAATCGACGTACTGTTTCAAATTCTCGCTGTAGACGACGTAGTTACGTTTGTTAAATAAATTGGGAATGAGTTTTTCCTCATCTCCTTCGTTCGGTTCCATTCATTCGGGAGCTAGCAGATAATCGTTGTGTGGATCGTGTAATTCTTCCGGATAGTTCAAATCGACTTCTAAAATGCAAGGATAGTCTCTCCATTTTTGCATCTCTTCCGGTTCCTTCACCCATTCGAAATTTCCAATCGGTAAAGGATGACTCATAGCCCAACCATACAGATTATTGGCGTCCCAATACTGTATGTATTTAGTCGATCGTTTCGAATCAAAACCTTCTTTCATGTAGGGATTGTTAGCTTCAGAATATCTGTGAGAGATCATCGAGACGCCACCTCTCGCAGCCCTTTCGAACATGAGCAACATGTCCACGTCGGATAATAATTCCAATTGGACTTCGGTGGTCTTCAACAGAGCATCCCACGCCAGACCGGGTGCGGTGAAATACCAAGCGGGATCCAGATCGTAATTTCGATGACAGACGTCTCGAAAATTTTCGAACACGTCTGCCAAGAGCAGAACGTCGGTCTTCAGATAGAGATCATGATAATCTCTCATGGTTTTCATATCGAATGATTTCCACACGTTTTTGGCGTGTTCGTAATTCTCATCAGAAATGTCAGATTCATATAATTTTGAATAAAAATCTTCTTTCGAAGGTAGTGCAGTGTCTTCAAATCTCTTTAGATCATTCATGTAATCGTAAGGATAGACTCCTTTCTTCAAAATGATGTCTACTCGTTCTCCGAAATGTTCATTCGTGATTTTAAATTTATCCTTGCTCATGTTATCGACTAATTTTTCCAGAGCGGTCGACATGAATTTAAAACTGTCGATGAAACGTATGCATCTACGAATGGATTTCGTTTTTTCTTTCAATGTATTTCCGTCGATTACTCTTTTCTTCTCCATGAGCTTCCATTTCATGAAGGAAATTATCTTTCTTCACTGTTTGCGATGCAATTTAATTCTTCGTGTGAGGTGCCAAGATTTTTCATGAACAGATGACTGTCGTAACCCGAGAGATTGTGAAACATCACCGGATAGAAGGTGGCGTCTCGATATTTTAAATTACACTTGCTGTGAGCCGGACCGCGATACAGACCCGTGTAATGATCGTGGTCTCTGACCTTCTTATTTTCCTCCGAATTCTCGTCGAACGATTGTCTGCATATGTGACATTCGGTGGCTCTGTTATTTTCGTCCTGCTGCTCTCGCGTGATGATCATTTTTGCCGGAGTTTTGAATTTGTCGTATAACATTTGAAGTTTCCATTCTAACTCTTCCACGAACCTTTGAGCCACATCGTCATCTTCATACTGTTTCGTGTAGGTGAAGGGACCCATGTCATGTTGTGAGCCAAAAGCACATTTCACGTAAATGCAATAGCCCGAAGGTATGTGTTTTTGATATTTTTCGATGTAACTTTGAAGAGCGTTGGGTTGACAGGAACTCATTTTCGTGGTGAAACATTCGAAATCGGTGTACACGACGAATGGTACTTTTAACCTTCTATTGTGATTTTCAAACTTCACGATGGTGTTGGGTTTGGGCATTTCGACGGCGACACCTTGATTTTCGTTGCAATATTCCTGATGTTTCGCCATCGAGTCTTCGCTGTGAAACACGTTCATGCAATTGTAACATAAAGATATCTTTCCGTTATGATTATTATTTTGTTTCGACAGTAATCGGCTCGGATGTTTAACCCAACAATAATGATGATTGTCACCATTCGAAATCAATAATAAAATAATCATCTTTTCTCTTCCGAGATACGAAGTCAATCTGAGAGGATAGATATTTTGTTTTTCATCGCATCCCAAGACGTTCACCGCTACGGTGGGATTTTGTGCCTCGAAACGTTCGATGTGTTTTAACTGCGTTGGAAAAGTCACTCTGGTCCAATCGAGATTTTTAGAAGTTACCTCGTAAGAAGAAACTCTTTCGATGTTCATTTTGACAGGGTATAAAGCAGAAGTGACTGCCCATTTAAAACACTGATCATCTTTATTTTTCACGTTGATCACGGCGTGTTTTTTTGCTAGGAAATACGGTAATTTCACGTAGGAAGACCCTTTCAACAAATCGTTTTTAGTTATGTGAATTTCGAGTTTCAACATCTCACCGAACGTCCAATTACTACCTTAATGTTGATAATTCGCGAGAGACGTCAACATCTTGTCTTTCATCTTTTCGAAAATGTCCGATAAATCTGAACCTCGAAATAAGGGTTCGACATTAGATCTGAAATATGCATTTTTCACGATGCTCTCGCCGGACTTCACGTCGATTTTATTCATCACGCAATGGAGTATCATCTTAATTTTTAGTCCCATGTTCATGTGTTTGCGAAACAAATCCAATACTTTTTTCTTCACCTGTTCCATGAACAATTTCGGATCGAATTTCTTCAACGAGGGAACCACATCGAAAGTTTTAAAAATACCTTTCATCGCACTTTCCCGTTCCACGGACTTCGATTGAAATAGTTCCGTGGTGAGTCACGCTAGATATTCTTCTCCTTTCCCTTCGTCTATTGCTCATTGAAGTTCGCTCGATATATCTCGTTTGCCTAGAATCTGATGTGCATCACTCGTTTTCGTTTTTCTTTTCTTTTCTTTGGAAACTTGAAGTTCTTCTTCAACGGCTTTTCATTTAGTCGTCTTCTTATTTTTCACAATCGAAACGTTTTTGTTTTTTTTCGACATCGGCATTTCGATTCCTTTTACTATCTTTTTCTTCTTCTCATTTTTCACAACCGATGCATTTTTTGATGTCGTTGCTATCAGCATTTCGTTTGCCTTTCCATTGTTTCGCAAATGTTTCTGTATGACATCAATCTTTTTTGATTTAGTTCTATGATTTCTGAAATGTGAAATTTTTAATAGTTTACAAATCTCGTTTATCTGAGGTATGGTTTTCTCATTTAAATTTTCCAATTTTTTTATCTGTTTGTTTCATTTTGTAAGAATATTTTTTTTTTGGAATTTTGTATTAAATAATTTGTTAAAAAGTTTTGCTTTTTTACTTTTTTTAAATATATAATAAAAAAAAAAAAAAAAAAAAAGTTAAATTTTAAATTCGATTTTTTTTTTCTTTAATGTGTTTTTATTCAAAAACAATTTAAGACCGCTTTTATTTCTCGCTCGCAAATCGAACACGTTTTCTCATCTTCGGAATGACATTCTCTACAGTAACGCAGGTGTGCGCATGGTAGAAACAAGACGTTTGCGACACCTTTGCAGACCAGACACTTGGTGGTGGACATTTTACTCGGTTTGTTTTCGATGAGTGACGATAACTCGTCCGCATCTGCCATGAATTTGATGAGATGTTCTAAAGTCATGAATTGAGACAGGGTCTTGTTCGCTTTGTTTAACGTAGTGTACAATTGTTCTCTGGTGTATCCGAGTTGTAACATATCCATCAATAATTTTTGGTTTTTGTCTCTATCCCTCTCTTCGTCGTCGGATTTTGATCAATCCCAACGTTAGGATCTTGTTCAAATAATCGCATTCGCCTTTTTCAATATTACTTATTTGTTCTAGTAAAGGTACGTTGTGAGGTTCCTAATTCATCAAATGTATGTCGCAACAAAAACATTTGACTTTGTCGCCTCTACCCACAGAAACGAAACCCACGGCAGCTAAATCTTCGGGTTTTTGAGCGAGATGCGAAGGCCAATTTTTTAACGTTTGAAGTCTTGCATGTTCTAGACTATAATTCGGATGTTTGGACTTGATCATTGTTTTTACCTCAAAATTGAGTTTGTAAGAATTTTTTTTTTTTTTTAACTTTTATTTATATATAAAGAGAAATAAAGAGAAACTTTTCTTTTTTTTTTAACAAATTATTATTTAAATACAAAATTTAAAATATACATTATTTGCAAGAATTCATAAAAACCAAATAATCGATCATGACAACAACACCTAAAAGATGCAAATTGAAATTGAAACGAGACGAAGGGTATGAGAAATCCAGTTTTAATATATATACATTACAACCACACGATCCCATCGAATTGAATGAGGTCGAGATGGTGGACTTAGAGCGCTACTACCACAAATATCGAATGTGTTTGAAAGTGGATGATGCCGCGCTTGATTTGTTTTACGAGTACCAAAGCAAGCTGCTGAATAATATCATCATCGCTGAAGACAGAGAATTCGACAGGGGTGATTCATTGTTGTCCTATGGAGATTACATATATCCAATAATCTCACCCGAACTCGTGAAGAAATCGGGTGGTGAGAGCGCATTCGCCTTTGAAAAAAAACTCAAAAGAGTAAAGATAAACATTCACACCATTTTCGTATGTGGAAAAATGACGAATGTCAACTTGCTAATAACGGACTTGGAAATATAAACAATAGAGAGATTGAAATTAAAATTTAACTTTATATATATATATATATATAAAGAGAAAAAAAAACTTTTACTAAAAAAATTTTACATTAAAGAAAATTAAAAATTAAAAAAACAACTTTTTTATATATAAAAAGCAAAAAAAAAACTTTTTAAACAAATTATTATTTAAATACTAAATAATCGATCATGAAGACAACAACACCTAAAAGATGTGAATTGAAATTGAAACGAGTCGAAACGTATAAGAAATTTGGTCATAAAATCTATAGATTACAACGACACGATCCCATCAAATTGAACGAGGTCGAGACGAAGGGCTTAAAGCACAAATACGAGAAATATAAGATGCCTTTGAAATTGGATGAAGCCGCACTCGATTTGATTTACGAGTACCAAAGCGACCTGCAGAACATCGTCATCGCCGAAGATAGAGAATTCGACAAGGACGATTTGTCATTGCCCTATGGAAATTACATATTTCCAAACATCTCATTCGAACTCGTGAAGAAATTGGGTGGTGAGAGCGAGTTGACCAATGTAAAAAAAACTCAAAAGAGTAAAGATAAACATTCAACACGTTTTCGAAAACGGAGAAGATACGAGTGTCAACATGCTAATAACGGACTTGGAAATATAAACAATAGAGTGATTGATTTTCATCGAAGAAAAATGAAAAAAAAAAAAAAAGTAATAAGATCATCTTTAGATCTCATTACTTTTTTTTTTTTTTTTGTTTTCCTTCTTCTTCACTATCATCATAATATATTATAATAACGTTTCCTTTTCTCTCAAATTTCATCGTCGATTCTTCTTTTTTTTTTTTCTTTTTCTTTGTGATGTGATACGTTTATGGCAACATTTTTGTTTATCCGAATCATAATTATGAACAAATGTTGTGCATCTCTTGGTAACACTCGCATCATTACCATTCTCTTCAGAAGGTAGTGGTGACCGTGGAAAGCATCGTCTCATTCTCAACCGTCTATCCCGTGCTTCATCTATCTCTTTCATTAGTTCTTTCCTTAGATATCCATCATTAGCGTCTAACCATTTTTTTTATTTTTTCGCTCTCTGGCTTGCGATGTTCGTCATTATCGTCAAATTGTTTCTCCACCTTTTCATCCAGGTGATAAATTTGTTTCTCCACCTTTTTACCCATTTTAAATATATTATTTTATACTTTCTATGATTTGATATTTTATATAATTTTATATTATAATAACATATTCAAAATCGGTATGTTCTTAAATGGCGAATTCTCACCGAGCAACAAACCCTTGCCGAGTCACTCGACGTTCCGTCCACTCTTCAGATAGAGACCGTTTCCTCTCAGAGAGTTGCCACCTCTAACGGGTTCTAGATACAATCCTTTACCGCTGTCGTCTATGTGAACGCGACACACGTCTCCTCCCTTCTACAAAAACAGTCCGCTGCCACCCATTAATTTCTCAACTGCTGAACTAGCGAGTCCCGTGAGAGCTCCCACGCCGAGAGTCTTTCCGAGAAAGGGTAGTGCCTTTGCGGTGAAGGGTAATGCTTTTGTGGCTATTCCTGCCAATAGCGGTAGGAAACCACCTTTCATTCTCAAATTGTATCTCAATTGAGCGGGACTCATTCTCACCGTCAACCCTCTTCCATCGCGAATCGCTTTCTCCATACTTTTGATTTGACTTCTGGTCCAGGCGATCGAATCCTGACCGCCTCTCGTCAGATCTTCGTGAGTGAATTTGAATCTCACCACCTCGCCTCGAGTTGTTAACGCTCTCTTAAGTTTCTTCTTCTGTCCTGCGGATATGTTCACGTTTTTAACCACGTATTCTGTCATAATTCTGTTTTTGTTTTTTTTTAAATATATTTACTTCAATTGTTTCTTGTTTAATAATTATATTAAAATAATTTTGTAAAATTAATATTGCGTTTATTTTATTTTTGTTATCTATATATATAATATTTTTTTTTTTTGCTTTTATATTTCTCTTATGTGAAATCGTATTGTCACTCTCTCTCCGCGAAGATCTAACTATTCACCATTTTGATCCGTCAACATGGTTTTGAGACTATACAACGTGTCTAAAATCACTGGTAGATAAACTAAATTTCGAGGTTGCTCCACGATCTTATAACCCGGTGACACATTTGGAAAGAATGAATAGATCGTCGGTTGAGTGCTACCATTCACGTAGCTTCCAGCAATCACATCCACGTTCACCAGAATGCTATTGACTGCGAGAATGTTGACCGTATTTTCAGATGCTGCGTGGTCTCGATACATCTTTCGATCGAATCCCAACATCTTGCCTATAGAATCGTCCGTGTTGAAATCCACTCGAAAATTATCTTCCAAATCCAACATCGTCTGTAAGGTATTAGGATTGGGAGCAAGTCTGATCTTGTTGCTTCCCTTTCCATCCGTCTTCATTTGCGTCTGAATGTAATGGTTCAAATCGTCTATGTCGTAACTCCCTTTGGGAATTCGAATCTCCAACCAATCCATTCCGTCGGAATACTTGAACGAGTTATTCTTTTCGGTGAAGTTGGGAAAGGAATAATGAGTCTCCAGATTCACCAAAGCCATCTCGTAAGTTTTCGCTCTATTCAATTCGATGGAAGGTTCGAATTTCGTAGCGAATCGAGTCGAATCGCCACTCACCACGATTTGAATGGATTGTTTCGCAGCCGTATTCTCGGCTATCCGTTCTAGCAATTCTCCATGTTCGAACATTATATTTTAAGTTTATTTTTTTATTCAAAACTAATTATTTGAAGATTTATTATTTTTCTAAATTTTATTTTCACGCTCTATCTTATTATTATTATCATCGGAAACATAAAACTTGTCGAATCCACACCGATATTTTCCGCGATTAAATTCGCTTGTCAAATCGATCACAACGAAATTGTAAAGTCCACCATCCCAAACCCTCTTGCAGAATCTCCTGAATTCCGCAGCGGTCATGTCGTTTGCGACGTGATCGCCGTAGATGTGATTGAGATTCTTGAGATCTTGGCAAAAGAGACATAGAAAATTAGCTTTCTCCCTTATCGTCTGTCTGGGCAATCGAAAATAATTCTGCGACAGGTAGAAACAGTCCACGTTGCTGTGTCGACCCCTAACGTAATACGATTCGCATCGGTTCTGTCTCTCCAAAAGCAGATCGTCGAAAATCATGAGATTCTTATCTTCCGATTTCAGTTCTCTAGGATCCGGAACGTCGCTAGCGTTCTCATAAAATCGACACTCGACGTTCGAAGATGCATTTCTCTTCATCAGCTCACCGCGCCGTCGAAAATGGTCGACAGTGGAGCTCCACTCTTGTCGAATTCCTCCCTACTGTCAAAGATTCTGGCTATGACGTCCTTGGGCAATCTGCGATCCATGCACTCTCGAAGCAATCTGTATTCGGGTTGAAACAAGCTCTTGCCAAACACAAACAATCTGTCGTAATCCAACCAGTCGGGTCGGGACAACAGATTCATCAACAGATTGGTCTTTCCACAATTCGATTTTCCCACTATCAAACCTCTTATGCTCTTGGGAAAGAACTCGTTATTCGACCTCTTGGTCGCGGCGTCGTTCCAAGACATATCTTTAATGTTCATCTTTGATTTATTTTTGTTTGTTTGTTATTTTAGATTCTTTTCAAACGCAAATTTTTTATGTTTTTCAAACTCTGTTTTTAATGTTATTATTTATTTATATCGCACCGTCGCGAGTTCTCTTCAAACCGGATCCACTCGTCATTTTGGCTAAATCTTGTATGGGCACCACAGCATCCTTAAAATCTTTCCAACTTTTCGGCGTTCGCTCTAACGCAGCTCGCTTCGCCGGCGGACTGATCAACTTGTCGATCAATGCATCGGCTGCCCTCTTGCCAGCCAGAGAAGCTATCCTACCACTGGCTTCGGAAGCGGCTTTCTTACCAGCATCCAAAGCCGTCTTCTTACCGACCTCAAACGTGGTCGATGCGAGTTTTCTACCCGTATTGCTCATGAACGCTCGCATTATAGAATTGACGATGCCAGAACCGCCTTGAACGTAAGTTCTGACGTATCCCCTGTTCTTTATCACCAACATATTTTATTTTTAGGATATATATATTTTTTTTTTTTTCACTGGTAAATCGTTTTTGCCGTTTAAATACTTTTTTGTTATTCTAGTGTAAGAATTTACTGTTTTATTTTTGTTTGTTTGTTTGTTTGTTTGTTTCTCTCTCTACTTATTATATACACATCAATCCTTCAATTCGTTCATCAGCCTTTTATACTGGTTTTTATTCAAAACCTTCTGTCTTAACAATTCGTCAGATACAGCAACTATCTGATTATCTAATCCCGTGTTACCAGCCGTCTGCTCGCCATCAACAAACTCAATCTCTGAGACAGAGCGTCGGAATCGCGCAGAAGAAAAGTGGTTTTCACCCCTTTGCCAGTCACCGATTCGACGAACTTCTTGTTCATATCCCATATGGGTTTCACCACTTTCGTCCACTTGTAACCTCTGTTGGCTTTGGGTCTCGTCTCTCTGGCATCGTTATTTCTCTTCATGGCGTGAGTTTGAACTAGAATGTCGCCGTAATTGTCAAAATCCTGTTCCGTGTAATCTCCAGGCTTCTCGTAAAGGAGCAATCTCCGCAGACAATCAGTTACTTTATATTTATTCGAACCCACGATCAATTCATCATCATCCATTTCCACTTCCGTATCACCTACAAAAGTTCTACCCTCAGAATCCTTATAAATTCCATACGACTGATCTATCTTACCGCCATCATCATCGGACGATGCGATGCTACTAGTGGTGATAGTCGAAGCCGTATCATCAGACTCGCTCATATCTGTTTGAATTCCCGTGGGAACGTAATCCGGTGTAGATTGAACGGAATACCGATTTCCAAAACTAGGAGGCAACGAACCCATTCTCAAAGAACTCTCCTTTATGGGTCTCAATTCTTCGACTATCTCCTTCCTGCTTCGCTCTTGACCCTCCGTCACGGGATTAAATATTTTTGTGGCTTCGTGTCAGAGTTCCATCTCACCAAGACATCTGCTCCTATCAGCTGACTGAATCCCCTTCTTAGCACGTTCATACTGTTCTAAAATTCGATCTCGGTGTCTAGAATCCATCTGTAAAAACATCTTTCATTTTAATTGTTTTTATTTATTTTCAAAATTAAATGTTTAATTATATTTTTATGTTTTATGTTTTAAGTAATAAAAAACTCTTTCCGTCTTAATATAATAATCTGAAAATATTCACCTCTCAACTGACTGTGTTAATTGAAGTTTAAAAAATACGTTTAAACAGTACATGACAAACCGGTTTCTGATTTAACGCATTTTGACAGTAGTTTTTACATTTGTCAAAAGATTTTTCATTCAAACATCAATTCACTGAGTGTCGAATTAAGAGAGAATCCTTTTGATGACTGCGATTGCTATCATGAATATATTAAAAATTTTACCACTCAAAACCTAATTGAGCGGAAAATGCGTTTTAAACATTCCGATAAGTGTTTTTGACTTTTTCGAACAAACGCTTAACAGTCAATCTCTCTCATCAAGACAAAACACGAATATCTATTACAGATCAACTCCCTTCGAACAAAAAAACCCTCAAAACTCAATTTTTATCCATCCCATCAACAGAAAACATCAATGTCTGTAATACAGACTATATTCATAATCGACTCTTTTTGAACAAAAAACCTCATTCACTCATTACGATAACATGTGTTAGTTTTTTTTACTTCAGGAAGACGTGACTGGGTTCGCGAATTTCCAACACACCGACAACAACACTCTTCGTTCAAAACATTTCCATCAAGTGCTCGTCGCGATCACCTTGCAATAACGTACCCTAATCTCACTTCGAGAAACGCGAAGTGGGTTTGAGAGTTCAAACATCACCTCTTCACACATTTCCATCAAGTGTTCGTCGCGATCACCTCGCAATAACGTACCCTAATCTCACTTCGAGAAACGCGAAGTGGGTTTGAGAGTTCAAACATCACCTCTTAGTAGGTAATCACACATCATCTTGCCGATTCTAACAATCTGCAAGTGGATCTCCGTGTACGCCCCATAGGGTTTTCAGTGTTAAAATCGGACGCGAATATTAAAATCGGCGAGACGATGATGTTAGAACTCTCAAAACGTTTTTTTGCTCGCAATTTAACACTGAATCCTATGGGGGGAACTCACTTGCCGATTTCAATCAAAACGGTACATGTACTGTACGAAAAATTTCATGCGTTTTCTGTCATTCTAGGATACAATCAGTGATGTTTGAATTCTCAAGGGGATTCTAAAAAACGTTAAAAATCTTGTACACGTACACGATTTTAACACTAAATCCTATGGAGGTGTACATGTACACGTACACGTACATGTACGATGATGGTTGAACTCTCATTTATTACCTACTAATGTTCTTTTAAGTACATTAGATGGTTTATTGTAGTGACAGGTTACAGTTACCCTTATTTCTTCTCCAACAGATATCTTGCGTGTATTGGTGTCCTAGAGTAAACAGAGCTATTATACTTATTGATAAACCAGACAAATTTAACAATTTAATTACTATCAAATTGATGCATGGGATAAAAGGGGTTACAGTGCAAGGGGTTTGTAAATATATTTATTCAACTACAATGTATGACTTAGCAGTGCATTCAACATAGGAGAATATCATAGTTTTCTTTCCAAACCACTACAGTAACACATACATCTTTATATTGGGAGACACTCTTTTGTCCTTCCATACTTCTTCTGATGGACTCCTTCAAGTTGACCTTTGTTGAACTCCCCAAATCAAAACATAAACAAAAGAAAATGTCTGCCTTCAATCAGTGAGCACTCCACTTATAACATTTGGTCTCAATCTTTTTTACTTTCATGAATTAGGAAAAGATTTCTTCGAGTATGTACTTCAATGTTTATAGAATGCAGCTGCTATTTTATTTTGAGGTATTTTATTGTAAAACTTTTGTTCTCTTACTTATGCCACAGCAGCAGACTTTCAGGTCGTGCTATTTACACATGGCAGTAGTTCCATGGCACATTTCAGTTTCCACATGTTCTATGTTTCATTCCAAGCATTTTGGTATATAATTTATTGGGGTTATTCATTTTGGGCCCTTTTTAGACTTGAAAGAAAATTACATGAAATTTGACCAAAATTAGGTTGGAAGTCCCCTTAACAGACCGACACGTCACGTGATTATTGTTCCTTGCTGTCGTACACTCGGAAACGGTTTCCGGAAATGGTCTCAACTAGTAAACAATGTGATTTTTATTTAAATTATTAAATATGTAAAATGACCAGCAAAGCTAACACAATAAGAACCCGCAGCTGTATATATTATGTAGGTCTGTATACATTTTAAGCCTTTTATTCCTGACTTAAAGGCGGTAAATATCGGGTCTGTTTTTAACTTCCCTAACTTCGTTGCAAATTCAATTGAAAGCGTTCCGGTACCGATCACGCGATAATCATGTAACATCGGTTTATTTGACAACAAACGATACTATCATATGTCAAAATTGAAAACATTAAACAAGCCATGACAGGTACAGGGTCAAGACTTTCTCAGAATAGCAGTGATAATAATAGTAATAACATGGCTTTGTCGGGCCTTGTGGTTTATTAACGGCCCAACAGGTGTGAATAACAGCCCTTCAGCTTATTAACGGCCCTCGATTTCGTCTCGAGCCTTTTATAAGCTGTCGGGTTGTTATTCACACCTGTTGGGCCGGTAATAAACCACAATGCCATCCAAAGTCATGTTATTGTAATATTCAACAACGGCAATTACTCTCTTATTTTTTTATCGAATGATGGTGGTTATCGAACTTGTCCAAGACATTGTTAATATAATGAACGCACCAAAATTAATTAAAACCCGATACCTGTTGTTCAAGTTATCGCATATACAAACATCTGATACAACCCGACGGAAAGACCGATCGACGGACGGAGCTCTTTTCTATATCCCTTGCCCGCGGGAGATATCATACTAGCATACTGTAAACACATTCAACCCACATCGGGTCTTATAAACCAACCCAGGGTACGTGTAAGGGTTGTTAATTACTGCGCGTATAGCTGTAAGCTATATAAAAACAAGATTTATCATTGAGAAAAGCAGAGGGAAACATTTTACAAACCCTTGGGTAGAAGGTGTCTTGAAACCACTGGACTATTCACACATCCGGTTATTTTACGAAAGTGTTGTGCACCGCCCCGACAATCCATCTGGAATGAAAGAGCTAATTGCTACAAGGGATAAAATATTTATAAAGTCGCACTTCTAAATATTTAAAACGTCGTTTCCAAGAAGTCCAATTTATTCTCTTTAACCTATTATAGCTAACACAAATAGCCAGTGAGAGCGACGGATTCGATCCTGACACACCCCATCTGCGCCCTGTTCTTGGGCAAGACTCTTAATCCCGATTATCCACCTAGGGACATAGTAGTGCTGCGTATTACATTGCAAAAAATATAGGTTCTCTTTCGAACCAAAACTGGTTCTAATCTTGTTCCTGAGATGGAACCAGTTCTGTTTAAACAGTATTTATTTCAAATCAAATAAATTTACCGAGATTAGCATTCAATTTTAACAGAATATTACATGAACTAAAGTATATTAAACACTAAACTTGGAGCTTATTCAACGCAGTCGCTAAACATTTTGAAACAAAGAAGATATGAACAGTTGGCATATCGAACCAGTTTTGGTTCTGTATAGAACCAAAACTGGTTCGATATGCCAACTGTTCATATCTCCTTTGCTTAATAATGATCTGAGACAACCTCGTATAAGCTCTAAACTTACGGCTCAAACCCCCTCAATTTTTGTTTAATTCTGTTAATATTTAAAGTTAATCTTTATAAATTTATTTGATTTGAAATAAATACTTTTTAAACAGAACTGGTTCCATCTCAGGGACAAGATTAGAACCAGTTTTGGTTCTAAAGAGAGTCTATATTTTTTGCAGTGTAGGGCTTACTGCATGTCGATCATCGACGTGTAGTACGCCCTAGTACACATCACTACCATGATCCCAGGAAAGAAGCACCATTGGATGGTGTAATTACCTTCATTCGCTGCTAACCCTGTTTTGCACTGGTTCAGTAAGTTGGAGAGTCTAACAGTTGCTCGCTACGGCACGGTGGTTCTCTCCGGGTACTCAAAACTGTCCGTCGCAATATCACACTGCCCCTGGGTGCTGGAAGTGTCATTAAACCCAATAAATAAACAAACAACACGAACAGCAGTTGACACATTCAAAACATTTCTCTAATAACTAAAATGCACCTATCATTTATTGCCGAGAAAACAAACCTTGTGGCCTATCATTGGAACGAGCTCGTTCCAATGGGGGTCATGAGCTATCTTGAAGGGGAAGAACGTTAAGAAATAATAAGATTTGAATGAGGGTGTAAGTGAAGAACGCTGGCCATTTATGGACTGTGACATTAGACAAGGGTTTATGTTCCGGCTTTCCTTCACTGCACACCATTCCAGTTAATGAAACCGCATTTTTTCTCAACCCCTCTTCTGTCAAAGGACTTAATTAATCTTTATTTTAATGCACTATTCCAATTGTATATTTGATAGTTTTGTAGAAACCAATAATTCTGAAATTATGTTAACCCTTTACCTGACGAATCGGCCACATCCGACCGCGTATTATACAAATTTCGCATTAGAAAAAAAAAAGTTAAAAAATGTCAACAAAACCATGTCATGTATCATCATTTTAACTAACTTGTTGAGCTCGTTCCAATGATGTGTCCCATGATATGGTTTCTTTGACATTTATTGAAAATTTTGAAACAAATAGTATTTAAAATCATAAATTTTTGATATCTTCTGCGTTCGATAATGGGTTAAAATGATATTGGTGGTTCTAGGATTGAATAGATTAGCTTTTAATTGTTTGTAATAAAATAATGCATATAAATATGGGTTATGCGCGACTCGTAGCTATATATGCCCCCGAAAACGCTCTCGTCGCGATAAAAGATTTGTTACAAACACCATGTGTATATAACCCTTTTATCTACACCCCCACCTCCCCCAATAAAACAAGTTTTGATTAACAAATGCAGACCACTAAAAATAATCTAGCCTCCAACCAGATAATCACTAATGTGAAAAATATCTGGTTGTTTGTACTTTCCGACGTTTGACGTCACATTTTGAAAAATGTTGAAGAAACTGAATTCCCAGTGACGTTTGAACGTCAGGATAATTAAAGTCTCGAAGGGTGAAATAATCTCATTTGAAAAAGTGTAATTTTTACTCTTTTCCGTCAAATTTTATTTTTACAATTCAGTAAGTTTAATTAATGGCCTTCTTTTTTATTCAATACATTTCGATAAATACGCCCCGTTTTATTTGTTTCGATCCGCGGCAGCGATAATTAGTATTCAAAGTGTTGAATGAAATAGTACGTCATGCAAATGAGATGGGCGTGAACGTTGTATTCTTGCGATATCACGTGACTTTTATTCTTACTGCAGTAACGATAAAAGATTTTTTATTGACGGCGAGTTTTCGATAACGAGAAAAGATAAAACGTTACTGTTTTTACGTATAAAGTAGATAAAACCTGTTCTCTTCACAATTTGCCGAACTGCCAACGTCACAGCACGGCTTTAACCCTTTGAACTTCATGGCTTGAAAATGAAGACATGAAAGGGGGCATAAAATTGATTCTAGTTACTAAAATGCCAACACATTTATGATAGAATTATCAGGTTATTAGAATTTGGTATTATTCTTGGAATTGAATATGTGCTAAATAAATGCTCAAGCTCAATCACGATGTGATTTTCTTGAAGTGCATTTCGAGGATTTTTTTATTACGAGCGCTATTCTCAAAAATCGCCAATTAATTATCATTATAATTTCATTTTTCGTCTCAAAAACATAGGTTATGACCCCTCTTTGGAACGAGCTCGTCGAGCTCGTTCCAATGAGGGGTCATAACCTATGTTTTTGAGACAAAAAATGAAAAAAAATAGTAAAATCAAGAATTTTATTTGCAAGTGTCGTCTGCTTTTCATGTTAGGTAAAGGGTTAACGTACCAGAACTGATTACCAAATAGTATTTCACGAGGGCACAGGGATGTGGGTAGAGGTTTCCGGGTTTTTTTGTTGTTTTTTTTTTTGGGGGGGGGGGGGGGTAAGGTCGTGAATTTCCAACTAGGGAGAGGGACGGGGAATGGAAATCCCCCTCCCCCCCCACCCCTAGTTGGAAAATCACTACCGAGAAAGATTTTGAAAATGAAGCCACGAAAGGGGGCATAAAATTGATTCTAGTAACTAAAATGCCAACACATTTATGATAGAATTATCAGGTCATTAGAATTTGGTATTATTCTAGGAATTGAATATGTGCTAAATAAATGCTCAAGCTCAATCTCGATGTGATTTTCTTGAAGTGCATTTCGAGGATTTTTTTATTACGATAAGTAAACATACTATAAAAATCTAATAGCTAATGCCATTATGCATACTTATGAAGCTCGATACTGCGCACACTGTAGTTGTAAATAACAACAGTTGGAATTTTTGCCGATTTGAAATCGAGTTGGAATTTTGGGAAATAAAGCTCTAAAATCCAGATAAATGGACTTTCCAACTACTCATAATTTGCCGTCCGAATTTCCAAGAGCCACTTCTCCCTAGAGCCACGTCCCTGGCCACATGCTGCGTCGGGGCATCCATGGTACGTCACGAAATATATTTTGAAAAATGAGTATGAAATGGAGCTCTGTGGTCGTATCTGGGAAAATATTGTGTGAAATTTAGGATCTAGAATATGAGAACTTTTGCACTATTAGGCCAAATAAAACAATGAAGTGATTCTCAGGCAATTGTTTTTTTCAAATCAGTGAGGGACGGAGGATTTTATTTTTATTTTTTTTTTATTAGTTTTTTTTTGTGTGTAAAGGGTTGAGAAAACTCAGTAAATCTTTTTGCTGTATTTCCACTTGAAAAAGAGAAAAGGTTGTATTTTAGTGTAACTATAGTATACCTTTTATAACTAACTGCCGTAACAACAACTAAAATAATTTGTATTTTATTGTTCTTTTTAATGGTATAGATCTGTCAAAACATGATTCATTAGAATAAGCCCCAGTAACCAATGCTTGGGGTAGGAGTCCTTTAAAATGGGAAACATGGCTATAAATGATTGGTTAAACTTGAGTTTATATCGGTGTTGCGGCCATTATTAGCCATTGTGCAGAAATATATCACCTTAAACACCAGCAAATAAATAAATAAATAATTAAATCATGATCCAGTATATCAGAATTTGCCTTGTTACAGTTTATGGGAGAGGGCTTCTGGGCGCTCTCCCATAAACTGCAACAAGAAAAAACAATTTACTGCAAACGCAGCTAAATAATTATATTTCAAGAAATGTGAAAAAATGACCATTCCAAGTTTTCATAAATTCTTTAAAAAACATGACATAATAAAAGTGCCTAATGAGGAGGTTCAAATCCAACGAGGGAGGGCCTGAGAATCAAAACATTATTTTTTAGCCTTATATGTGAAACATTACATGCAAAACAGATCGATAAAGCTGATAGGCATATTTTATTTTCCTATATGTTATTATAAGTTATCTCCGCCAACATGTATGGTACATGGAACTTTAATACCCGGATATCGGTTTTTAAACACTGAGCCGCAGGCGAGGAGTTTAAATGAGACATCCGGGTATTAGATCTCCATATACCTTACATGTTGACGGAGATAACGTTTTTGTCCCGTTTGAAACACAATAGAAACATAGTGGAGTGGAGAAAAAGTTGTGGACGTGTTTAACACGCTCCGCAATCAGTTGGACCAAATTCGTGAATAATTGTTTTGTTTTTGCAAACGCAGGAGACAACAGATAGAGTTACATCCCTTGGGTCATTAAGAAAACGAGTAAACAGTATTTTGTTCGCATATCGTTCCCCGAGTTCCAATGTGTTCTACGTGCCTGCCGCACATAGAGCACATTGGAACTGAGGGGACGATATTTGCTCTTCTTTTATTTTTGTTGTTTCATTTAATTATTCGACTATTTAATTTATATCACCAAAATATGATCGCGGAAATCTGATAACATTTGTGACTATTTTTCGTTTTTTAGCTCGAGTTTTATATCGAGGCGAACAAAAGCCGAAAGCTTTCATTTCAACCATGTACCCCCGGTGTTTCGCGTGCGCTTGATGTTGCAAGCTCTCATATACCCTGGATGCTGGGTGCATCCTTTGCCATGGCTATTTGTCCAAGGCATTCTGACCAATCAAAAGTCAGAATTTATCGGGATTTAGGATTGAGTGGTGTTTTCTGTGTCCAAAATGAGATTGGAAAAATTATGCAAATGAACTAAAATGACTAAATATTGCTTAAGAAAGGTCTGAAGCAGTGTGCCAGCATTAATTAATAACGGCTGGTCTTTGATTTTAGGAGCAAGGCGCTTGTACATATATTTACAGACCAAGATTGTGCCTACACCTTCGGCTTCTAGTTCTAAGCAGTCATTGACCAGGCTATGCGATCTTTTATAATTATCCATGAGGAGAAATGAAGAATGTTTCTTCATAGTTATTAAAAACACACAACCTCTTCGGCCACATTGGATTCAGCACAGCCTCTGGTCCATCCTACATGAAGACGACTATGCCGATAACCATTTGAGCTCTTATATAAGATAGTACAAAACTGTTCTAATGCGCATGCGTTATCTGTCTATCACATTTGCAAACAAAGGAACTCAACAGTACATTTGGTATACATGTACACTGCACATGTTGAGGTGCTTGCCGCGTGTGTCCGCCTGTTGAGTTGAGCTGAGAATGTCATAGAATCAGAGATGTGGCGACAGGGGGGGGGGGGGGTGGGGTGGGGGGGGGGGGGGGTCTCACCCCCCAGCTAGGAGTATTTTTTTTTAATAGTTGGAAACTCCGAGGACAAAAATCAAATAGTTGGAAATTCAATAAATTAACATTGTTCATGAAAAATATTAAAATTCCAACTAATAATGAGAAATTTTGATCGTTTATTTCCAACTGAAAACTTGAGTTTCAAATTTCCTACTCTAAAATTTCGACTCTGACATCAATCCGGTAAATTTTCTGACCCAGACACATTATAAATGATGCTTTTTCCGTTTCAGGACTAGTGAAAATTTTCAGAAGAGTTCATAACCCTTTACCCAACGCATACAATTTCAAAATTCATTATTTTAAATATCCTTTTTTTCAATTTTTTTAAAACAATTTCAACAAAACCATATCATGTGACCCCTCTTTGGAACGAGCTCTTCGAGCTCGTTCCAAAGAGGGGTCTTCGAGCTCGTTCCAAAGAGGGGTCACATGATATGGTTTTGTTGAAATTTTTTTTAAAAAATTTAAAAAAATGATATTTAAAATAATGAATTTTGAAATCGTATGCGATGGGTAAAGGGTTATGAACCCTTCTGAAAATTTTTCGAAAAATATATTTTTTTTCAGCAGCTGTATTTGCATATTATGCGGGCGGATGCCGGCGATTCGTTGGGTAAAGGGTTAAAAGATATCACCCAGCGCTGCAGTGCAACCACCTATCGAAACCAATCTCAGTTGGAATTTACACCGGTGCCCCCCCCCCCCCAACCCCCCAGCTGAAACCCTCTAGCCACTTCCCTGCATAAAATGAACAACGGGTGTGAACACTTGTGATACGGGGTAATAATGTAAGTCAGAGAGCACTGCGGTGGATTCTAGACGTTAACATTGAACTATTATTATTATGGGGCCCTGCGCGCCAAATAGAATCAAATCTCGAATCGAATCAAGCACCTAGAATCGAATCTCACCGCTTTTCAAGTTGTGGATATTACACCTTCTCACAACCGTAAATATTGTCAGACTCAACTGAAATCTTGTGTGCAACGGCGACTCGTGCAAATCAAGCAAAAGAGCGGAATATTCGAGGACGGAATCAATGTAACTTCGCAAGCGGAACCTTCTTGAAATCTTCTTCTGTCATCAGGTCTCCTGTACAGGAGACCTTATGACAGAAGAAGAGTTCAAGAGGAGACTCTTTGTAGGATTTTGAGAACGTTTGGGGCGCGGTGGCTCAGTATGTAGAGGTACAGACTGCAAGCCGAGAAATCCTCGGTTCGAAACCCAGCTGCGGCAGCCGCGTTGTGTCCCAGGGCAAGACACTTCACTCCCACTGCCCACGTGGGGGCACGGTGACGTTGTGTACTAAGGCGTACTGCACGTCAATGGGGCACCTGTCTTCAACCAATGCTAACCCTGCTTGTGTGGAGTTAGTATATATGTTGAGGAACTGACAGTTACTCGGTGGTTCTCTCCGGATTCTCCGGCTTCCTCCGGCTGTAAAACTGTCGAAGTCACGATTAGCCATTGTGCAGAAATATGTGACTTTAAAACACCAATAAATAAATAAATTTGAGAACATTTCGACGATTCGAAAAATGTCCAATCGGTGCGATTGAAATCAAATCGAATCATTGTGACTATTTCGAATCGAATCGAATCTAATTTCGAAGCTTCGGAGTGCTCCAATGCATGAACAAAACAATTAGAAATATTCCACTAATTACCTTTGTTTCGATTTAGGTCGTGAAATAATCTGGAATCATATGAAACAAACGAAGACAAATTATTCATCACTCGTAACGCACGAGGGAGTGGGGAAATATGTACCCCAGAGTTTTATATAATTCATGATTACTCCATAATTTTAACAAGAGTAATTTCTTATAATTTAATCATCCAGCAATGCGGTATTATTTCGATATTTTGAAGAGTAGTGTCAGGTTAAAGGCTGTTGGAGGTGTCTTGGTATGAAGAAAATAGTGACAAAATGAATGTTTCTCTCGCTCGCCCTTGTGGGACTGACTCAACGATTCGCATGGCTAACAATTTTCGTCATTAGAAAAGATCTACGAGAAAATTAACTCGGATTAATTTCCTAAATATGTCAATAAATTCAACAATAAGGGTATGGGAATTTTATATAAAATTGAAATTTCGAAATATTTGCGAAGTTGTATTATCGATTTGCGCATCATTTCACAAACTTCTGACATTTCTTGTAGAGTTGTATAAAAATACAGAACTTGACTTTTTACAATTTTTCCCCAATCCGTTTATTTATTTATTGTTGTTTAAGGTCACATATTTCTGCACAACGGCTAGTCATGACCATGACAGTTTTACGGGTGGAGGCAGATGGAGTACCCGGAGAGAACCACCGAGCAATGGCGAGCAACTGTTAGCTCCCCAACATACTAACTCCACACAAGCAGGGTTAGCATTAGTGAAGACAAGTGCACCATCGACGTGCAGTACGCCTTAGTACACAGCGCCACCGTGCCCCCGCGTGGGCAATGGGGGTGAAGTGTCTTGCCCAAGGACAGAACGCGATTGCCGCAGGTGGGATTCGAACCGAGGGCCTCTCGGCCTGCACCTCTACCTACTGAGCCACCGCACCCCCTCCCAATCCGTTTGAATGTTTGACTATTATTTCCTCTTGAAACTCATTTAAAAATAAAACAACAGCCTTGTCACCATCTTTTCTGTATTTTTTTCTGTCCATAACATCAACAGAATGCGCATCATGGTATGAAATGCAGGCACTGTCCTTTCCATTAACCCTTTACCCACGTAACGGCTAAAACCGGCCAGCGCTGTTCTTAAAAATCACCAATTAATTTTCTTTATTTTTTCATTTTTTGTCTCAAAAACATAGGTTATGACCCCTCGTTGGAACGAGCTCGTCGAGCTCGTTCCAATGAGGGGTCATAACCTATGTTTTTGAGACAAAAATTTAAATAGATTAGTTATTCAGGAATCTTTTCCGCAAGTGTCGTCTGCTTTTCATGTTAGGAAAAGGGTTAAAATAAAAGGCTTGGAAGATAGATTTGCTAATTTTTGTCCTGGGAAGCTGTGGGAAGAATAAAAACTTGGAAATTTCTGTAAAAACACACTCGCTAAACAAAGTGCCAAAATGGACGCTTAGTGTTGGTAGGTGAAATAATGACTGATATTTTTAATGACGGATTATCTGTGTTGAAATGTGTATGTTGTGAGTAGTTCGGGATGACACTATGGCGAACTAATTTAACACTGAAATTCCCACAGGGTTTTGAATGTTTTGAAAAAATTATGTCGATGGTACTTATAGCGAACTAATTTAATCTTTACCCAACGTAACTGCCAAAACCGGCCAGCGCTATTCTCAAAAATCGCCAATTAATTTTCATTATTTTTTTCATTTTTTGTCTCAAAAACATAGGTTATGACCCCTCGTTGGAACGAGCTCGTTCCAACGAGAGGTCATAACCTATGTTTTTGAGACAAAAAATGAAAAAAAATTAGTTATTCAAGAATTATTTTTGCAAGTGTCGTCTGCTTTTCAGGTTAGGTAAAGGGTTAACGCTGAAAATTTCCATAGACATTCTTTTCGCCGGAGTGCCACGCGATGTTTCCCTAGTTGGGAATTCACTACCGTACCCCCCCCCCCCCCCTCCCCCCCCCCCCCCCCCAATGGGAAACCTCAAGCCACGTCCCTGTTTAGAATACTTTGTGAACTCCCGGTCTTAACTCATACCCAGAATCGAGTGCCCCCCTTGCCCTCAGATGTTTGCGGCGCCCTTGAGTTCGTGAATATATCGGCCTATTCTGTTGGAAGTATTAATCCGGCACCATCTGAATCCAGAGTTAAAACGATCAACACAGTTGTGGGGTGATGAAGTGAATTATTTTTGCGATCTTGCACCGAGTGACACTATACACAAGGGCCATAATATTTCATGACCACATAAAATAAATATCAATTTCTCTGGCAACAAATATGAAAAAACAAAGCTTCCCTTGATTCCACTGCATGAAGGCTATAAACCTTCCCACGCAGTACATTTATTTTAATCAATAAACGTGAGTAATTCTCCAAGTTTTAATAGTAGTTTCCCTGCACAGGTTCGAATTCCCCAGTCGTTAAACTGAAGTGGTGCACGCGAAAACTATCAATGAAAGTAAGCAGCATTCAGACTGTATCCAAGTAATGCAATGGAAAGCTGCACTTCAAGTTGAATGCTGCTGTAAAACGAACAAAAGCACACTTAGTGCTGCTTGCGATAGCAAAATTTCGATAAATGTTAAGGAATAAATGGTAGGACGAAAGGCGCCGTAAGCAGGGCGGGGAGGGGGCGGCTTTCGCAAGAAGTACACAAGTGAAAAAGGTCTCACTTTTCGAGAACTGTTACTTGAGAAACCTTCGAGTATTTGTTTCTAAATTATCTTACGTGTGCCACTATCAATGGAGAGTAGGGGAAAAGGGGGCAGTTTTAGGTGGACTTGGGCAATTATACAATCGGAAGAGTGAGTTTTAAAGCTTAATATAATTTGTGCCAGTGATACTGAGCGTCCCATTACAATTTATGATACATTGTAACCTTCTGGTATTAACTCGTACCCCTTGCCCTCGGATGCTTCCGGTGCCCCCCAGGGTGCTAAAAATAGCTTAACATAGCATTTTTATAAATTTCGTTAACTCGAAAAAAACACGTTTCTGTTCGCTTGTCGCCCCTTTCGCCGCCCCGATCGGTCGATGGGGACAGGGAATTAACTGCTGTGACGTAAGTAGGACATATTTTGGCGCCATGTCCAAAGGTAGGATCTCCAAATTTTCCCACATGGTGTGTGTGTGTGTGGGGGGGGGGGGGGGGGGGTGGGGGGGGCGGTGGGGGGGGGGGTGGGGGTTAAAATTTCCCGACAGTGTTTCCGGGTCGTTGACCGTCGGTGCAAGTTTGAAACCAAACTCAGTCTACTTCTTGTAAAACAATAATAAATGGAATAGGTCCGAAACGGTTGTTAGTATCCTTTTTTTTAAATGGTCTCCCCTGACGCCATCAGTCCGGACATGGACCGGATGACGTCATGTGGAATTATCATGGTATCGCGCGTTCGCGGCCATATTATGGCCTCATCCGCTATTGTGATGTGTGGTGCCAGAGCGTATACGCAGCGTGTTATTATGAAGACACGCGTTTCCTTCCGTGCTCCCAACATACTAACTCCATACAAGCAGGGTTAGCATGGTTGAATTCAAGTGCACAATCGGCGTGTACACAATCGGCGTGCACTGCGCCTTAGCATACAACGCCACCGTGCCTCCACGTGGGCAACTGGGGTGAAGTGTCTTGCCAAAGGACACAATGCGATTTCCGTAGGTAGGATTCGAACCGAGGACCTCTCGGCTTGCAGCCTGCACCTCTACCTACTGAGCCATCGCGCCCCATGCTATGGGTAACCAAAAGTCCTACAGTAGGACAAAGTGTCTACAGGTGGTGCGTTCGAATCTATAGGAGTAAATGTAATTACCAAATAGAACCACCAATCATCCAAAATTACAAAACACGACCCAAAATCACCGAAACGGACTCCGCGAAACTGCATCCTACGATTCATAATTGTAACACGCAGTGCTATAGGCCACAACATGTGGATTTGATTAGTGGGGACTGTGCTGGCTAAAATTCGTCCAGAACCATTGTTTTTCTCAGCTTTCTTTCACCCATTCATGAACCTGTTCTACCTGTTACTGACCCTATTCTGACTATCCTAGCATCCAGTTTAATCTTAGATATCCCTGGTCCCATTTGCTCTCCAGCAGTTGGGCTGCTGCATTTCTCATAGTTTGTATTTACCTATGCGGGGTTATCCTCCTTGTACATAACGGATGCCTGTATGTTTCCTAAGTCCAAGCGTCAATCGAGGAGTTACTGGGACAGGCATTGCTCGAACGACTCGAATCTTATCGAGCAAACAAGCTTCCGAGTATTTACTCGAACGAGTGACTCTTCTTGTGCTGTGTATTGGAGGATACCTTTTGATAATACCTTTTAGAGTATAGTAATTGGAGGATGTCTATCCGAGCTGTTCGGGGGCGTTGCGGTAACCGGTTCTCGTCAGATTACCGAAGTTAAGCAATGTCGAGCCCGGTTAGTCCTTGGATGGCTGACCGTCTGAGTGATCGATTCGGATTCCCGCGTTGTGTCCATGGGCAAGGCACATAACCCCGATTGTCCACATGGGGGGGGGGGGGGGTGGGGGGTGGGGGCACGATGATACCGTGTACTAAGGCGTACTGCACGTCGATGGTGCGTATGTCTTCAACCAATCTAACCCTGCCTGTGCTGCAGGGCGGAGTTACGATGTTGGCAGCTGCGCGTCGTTGCTCGGTGGTTCTCCCCGGGTACTCCGGCTTTCCCCACCCGTAAAACTGTCACGGTCATGATTAGCCATTGTGCACAAGTATGTGACCTTAAACACCAATAAATAAATGAATAAGTCCGAGCTGCTCATGTCCTGGCTTCTAGACCACCCATACCTCCATAGCACCAAGAACACTCCGGTTGACTTATCTCTTGCCACCAGCGTTTGTCCTATGATTAGCTTCCACTTTTTACCGTCACTGCTAACTAGTCTGTACCCCTACCATTGGCTGCCATTAGGTGTCCTGTGTTTTAGTTGAGCTTTCCACACTTACTACTTGTCCCCTGCGTTCCAATGTGTCCTATGTGTCAGTAGGCACATTGAACACATTGGAACTCAGGAGACGTACTGACTACTCTGGCTCTCAGTACCTACATCACTGCACGAAAATCACAAACAAACTACTAGCAATCGAATACAGTCTGCTTGCTCTAACGACTCGAATCTCTTCAAGGAAATAAGACATCGATTAGTGACTTGAACAGGCATTGCTCGAAGTACTCAAATCTATTCGAGCAAATAACCATAGACTTGTCTAGAAATCACTGCTCAGGTGCCTTGTCTATTGTCAGCAGGACCTCTTGAAGATGGCATGGTCAGGGAACATGCTCTAAGTTTGCATACACCTGAATAGAGCCTTAGAAGTCAAGTTGTGTTTAGAACAAGTCACAAAATTACTGTCGATATGATTTGTTTTCGTAAAAGAATGCCACTGCTGAGCTCATTGACAGTGACATTTGTGGCGCTGTGGTAGAATGATACAAGAACAACCTAATATCCTGTATTTTCCTGATGTGCATTCCCTTTTGGTACTATCAGCAAATCTGTCAAGTCAGATACCGAACCGATGCCGATGTTTACCCCCTTAAAAATATCGAAACCCATCCTGAACTCAAAGTTCCAATACCACCCATCTCCACCTGGTAAACGCATACGTTGACATAACTGTCCCAGTGGCGTAGGAAGCGGGGGGTAAATCATATCTAGTATCTACACGAAAATAACCACATGCAACTGCATATTCTACATCATACAGGTGAACATAAAGACTGTATGATCTACACCTTTTGCAGTGCATAGAAAAGTTGGTAGCCGATGTCACTGATTGATTTGACGCTCAACAGGTTAACATCTTCTTCTCTGACATACATCCTCCTTTAACCCTTTACCCAATGTAATGGCCAAAACCGGCCAGCGCTATTCTCAAAAATCGCCAATTAATTTTCATCATTTTTTTCATTTTTTTTTGCAAGTGTCGTCTGCTTTTCATGTTAGGTAAAGGGATAAACACCAAAAATTAACAGCAACAATACCTTGATTTTTTTTCACTTGAGAAGCAATGAAATGAGCTCTCAGTAGTTCATATTTCACAAATTGTCCTGGTATCCCCCTCCCGCACTCTCCCCCGGGTTCGGGTACGCAGAGCGGGTCACCAAAGGCGGCCGTGAGGTCCCCTACAAGCTCCCAGTTAGAATACCCCCCAATATTATAAGTTTCCTACGCCCCTGCACTGCCCATGCGTGGATTACAACCAATCCACGGCGACTGTACTCTATACTACAGTTGTTTATTGTTATTATTTTACAATTCATTCGTTTTACGAAAGGAATCCTTTAAAATATTTTTTTCTTTTTTTTATTATTTTAACGACACTTTCGACAGCCTGGGCCACCTCGTGTCGAATAAAATATTAATACACATTTTGTCATGTACTCAATTGTCACATATTTATAACAAGCTCATTGGATTTAACAGCACTTTCGACAGCCAGGGTCGGACAGTTTTACGAGTGAAGGAAGTCGGGATTCCCCCACTAACTTCGGGTCAGCTTTGCGTACAAGAAGCCCACAAACAATGGCAATCCAATGCATTCGGAATATTCACAGTGGATGTCGTTCACCTTCGAACACCATTTAACGTTTCAAATTCATGACGACAACATGGATATAAAGTAAAGTTTAATCAGTTATTATACCCACAGAAAACAAGCACTGCTTCACTTCCCAGGGTTCCCACGGAGGTCACAATGGTATCTTGGCATGATATTTATATTTATTTATCGGGTTAGTAGGTTGGAGAGTCTGACAGCTGCTCACCAATGCTTGGTGGTTCGAGTATTCCGGCTTCCTCCACCCGTAAAACTGCCCGACACGATATGATCATGGCAGATGAAAGTGCGTCAGTCCCCAACAAACAAACAAACCTTGGAATAAGTATATAGGCCTATGGTCATATTTTAATAACATTTATTCACACTCGCGAATCCTTGCTTCGAATTTAAATTCAGTGATTTTGCATTTCGCTTCTGAATTTTATTTATTTATTGGTATTTAATCCTTTGAACTCTCGTATCTTGGAATGGTATCGCCTTTGTGTACGCTCACAATGAGATGGGTCAGTCCAATACCAATAAACAGGGAGGATAAAATAACTGTAGTCAGCAGTTGTCTTGCTGCTGACTGTAGTTATTATTTTATCATCAATGCCCCGTGTATAGACCTCTTATAATAAGACTAAAATGGGACGAAATTATACAATGGGCCGAAAAAGAGGTCCTAAGAGTTCAAAGGCTAAGGTCACATATTTCAGCACAGCGGCCAGTCGTGACTGCAGCATGGATATAAAGTCAACTCCAGCATATGGTTTATACCCACGTTGCCCATTTTAGAGGACTTCCACCCTAGGCATTTGTGATCTGGTCCTATTTTACCAGTAAAATGGAGCTTCTTTGCCACAGTAAACAAGCACTGCTTCACTTCCCACGAGCACGCTTTTGAAATAGAACTAAGTTTTGTTAATAGTTGTCAGTAGCATGTCGGGTTCAATCCGGGCCTGATCACCCGGAAGGAAGTCCGGGGAAGTGACGTCATACTCACGTGTCCAAGTGACTTCATATGAGATTGTCATGGTAGCCCACATCATTACCATAATTATATGTGGTGTCACTGCGCCTGCGCAGTGTCTCTTGTTAGGATGACACGTGTTTCCGTCGTCCAGGTTGTACACCGGATGCCGTCATCATGGTTTCTATAGCAGCATGTGGTTGCTACGTGACGCAATGTCCTCTAATAGGAAGGAGATATGGGACCAAACCTTTTTGCAGAAGACCACCCTTGCATTTGTAATCGATGTTCAACTTAAGTTATTCATGGTAAATCACAAAGTTACAAATCATAGTAAACGCTAACGACTGTTCATAACCCCGGCAGCTGGTCTGATTATAACATCCATATAACAAGACAGAACAACATTTAATATCTAGTTATTACTAATTTTCGTCAATTTGTCGTCATTACTAATATATGATACAGTACGTGAGGAGTGGATTGTAACTAAATCACCCGCTGAGTGGAGTTATCACCCAAACTATAACTTTCAAATTTTGTACATATCAACAAAAAACACAAGCAATGTTTCAGCCAATGGACTTCCGGGTTTAACCCGGAGATCCATTGGCTGAAACTTTGCTTTGCTGGATATGCTTTTCAACAAATTTGCAATTATTGCTTGGGTGGAATCTCCACTCTGCAGGTGATTTAGTGATAATACACTCTCCACGTACTGTACATTGCATTAACGTCGCTGGTCGACAACAGACTTGGGACAATTACATACAAATGTAATTAATTACATCAAGGGCTACAACAATGAAAAGTAACACAAAATCAGACTCGTGAAAGGCCAATACAAATGTGAGTTATGTGCTATAACCACACTGATCTATATTCAACTGCATTTCCGGAACGTCAGCACAAAATGTCGCAATTCAGTCTGACCCCACCCCCACCCCAGATGATGTCAAGTCAATCAATGCAGTAACTCTTCCCAACCCATAACGTTAGGTGACATGAAAGCTGTTACTCGATGACCAGCGTTTCACATCAACAAACGTCTTGGCGTTTACAGTGGTGTTTCAAAACATTACACCTGAGCAGGGCTTTGTTAAAGCATCCAACCTTATTTGATCGCGTTGTTTGCTAACAAACACATATGGCTGGATGGATATGAAAATGGACACGCCTATGTTGAAAATCATTAGAATCCGGTGGTAAGTAAACTTGAACTATTATGCATATCCTAAACAGAACTGCTGAATTTCATAACTTGAGAATCTGATCGAAAGTGGTCATGTTATTAATAATATGCTGACAACTTTCAAGTCGACGGTTTCAAACGAAGGGGCATAACTCCTAAAACAATTCTATGTAATGTATTGAATGCCTAACTTGGGTCCGATATATTTATTTATTGGTGTTTAAGGTCATATTCTTATGCACAATGGCTAATCGTGACCGTGACAGTTTTGCGGGTGGATACAGCCGGAGTACCCGGAGAGAACCAACGAGAAACGACGAGCAGCTGCCAGTTCCCCAACACCGTAACTCCACACTGAACGACAGGCAGGGTTAGATTGGTTGAAGACATGCGTACCGTCGACGTGCAGTACGCCTTAGTAGACGGCGTCATCATGTGGACAATCGGGGTGAAGTGCCTTGCCCAAGGACACAAGGCGGGAGTCCGAATCGATCGCTCAGACGGTCACCCATCCATGGACTAACCGGGCTCGACGTTGCTTAACTTCGGTGATCTGACGAGAACCTTGGGCCCGCAAGTGACTAGAAATTCTTATCAGATGCATTACACACCAGTGATGTGAGCAAACAGTCTAGACCCGAGGCTTTCGGGTTAGTTTCAGTGATAATCCTATCTATCTGAACCCACGGGTATAGGGAGTGGTGCGGGAGTGTAGACCCAACTATGGCCCGAAACTGACAGAAACGAAAATGACGCAATAAGCCTGACCTCAGGAGCGGACCCGGGACTCCCGTTTCGAGGGAGCACCAACTTTCGCGTTGGGCGAGCACGAGAGTAGGAATTTCAGCACTCTCGTCAACTGGATTCAGGGGGCTCCTCGGGGAAACTTTTGAGTCATGGGTCAGTTTGGCCCTCCGTGGCTCCTCTGCACATGGCCACAATGTATTCCAGCCAAAATATTCACGCAATTTTATATAAACTCATTCAAATTTTGAAAAAGGGAAGCCAATTTAAAGTTATAACAGCTTTCAGGAAACGTACAGAGCTGCATGGTGTGTGGGATACGGTAGTGGATGTCCGTGTGTTATCGCAGATAATTATAATTTTTTCTCTGGAATTCCCCTGATTTGCCACGGTTCTCAAACGACCCTACTCTAGAGCGATCTGTTGGAGAAACACAACTTAACACCCTTGTAACACAATATGTTTAACCCTTTACCTAACATGAAAAGCAGACGACACATGCAAACAAAATTCTTGAATAACTAATTATTTTCATTTTATGTTTCAAAAACATAGGTTGTGACCTCTCTTTGGAACGAGCTTGAGAAGCTCGTTCCAAAGAGGGGTCATAATCTATGTTTTTGAGACAAAAAATGAAAAAAATAATGAACATTAATTGGCGATTTTCGTGAATAGCGCTGGCCGGTTTTGACCATTTCGTTGGGTAAAGGGTTAAGAGGACTGCTCACCCTTATCTATTTGATCATAGACTCTGCCTGCGATAGTTTCTTTCCAACCTAATGTGTTAAAATGAGAGAGCATCGGTTGCGGTGAGGAAGAGCCGACAGGTGCGTGTCAATATGCTTGAAACTTGTACTGTGAAGTTGACTTCTCATCTTGATTGTCGAGTCAGTTTCTGAACGGCGACAAAGCTATTTGAGAGGCGTTTAACAGATTGCAAGCGAAGCAAAGAGACAATATTCAAGTTTTTCTAACAGAGTGTCTTCCGGAAAACACGAATTCTACGAAAAAATAATATAATCTAAATATCAGCTGATCGTCTTCCGGATTGTACCTGGCGGTCGATTTGCACAAACATTACTTATGCTTTTTAACTCTTTACCTTACACGACTAAAAGACACTTACAAACACAATTTCTTGAAAAAAAACTAGACAATTTGCATTTTTCCCCCGCAAAACGTACTTCCTGCCAGACAAGCAAGTAGGAGTATGGGTGGGTGTCCACACGCCGGAGAACACCCCGTGTATATTGTATATAAAGCATGTAAAACAGACATGCACGATCAAACTGATACTAAAAGTCGGATATAGATTCCCTGCGATGGTTTGGAATGCGATTCGAAATCACCCGGGTGATTTGATTCGATTTGAGTTGCGCCGATTCCAGGCCAGAAAATAAACAGATTGACATTTGCAGAATGAGGTCCCCAGGGGGTGAATTTGATGATGTTATCCCATACAGTTGGCTAATTTATCCTCTGGGTACCTCTTTCTGTTCAGTTTGGAGACCCTGATTCAGACTGAGGTTCGCAGAGGGTAAAATTAGTGGCGCTACCCTGCTGTGCAGGGTAGCATCACTAAATTCACCCTCTGGGGACCTCATTTTGCAGATGTCAGTCTGCTTATTTTCTGGCTTGGCTGATTCTGAAATTTCTGAAACATGGAGATGTTCTCAAAATCATACCAAGGGTCTTCTTATTACCTATTCTACCATCATCAGGTCTCCTTGCTTCTGTAGCGACTTTAATTCTCTTATGGAATATGCCAGGTTTTGTTTAACCCTTTACACAATGCAAAGGATATCAATATTTATTATTTTAAATGGATTTTTTTTTCAATTTAAAAAGAAAACTTTCAACAAAGCCTTATGTGACACCCTCATCGGGACGAGCTCGAGGAGCAAGCAGTCTGTAAGCGACTTCTAGTAGTAGTGAGAGCCACGTATGGTAGTGATTTTCGTGTAGTGATGAAGGTACCAAAGTAGTCAATAGTAAGTGTGTGAGACTGAACTCAAACATATGATACCCAGCGGTAGCCAATGGTAGTGATACAGACCAGTTACCAGTGGAGGTAAAGAGTGGAAGCTTATCATAGGGCAGACGCTGGTGACAATGTGCAAGTCAGTACGTCCCCTGAGTTCCAATGTGTTCTATGTGCCAGTAGGCACAAAGAACACATTGAAACTCAGGGGACGAGTAGTGACTTTGGTGCTATGAAGGCATGAGTGGTCTAGAAGCCACGAGCTGAACGGCGCTGAATTTAGACTGACATATCCGATAAGTATCCCCTAAAAGGTATCCTCCAATATTACATCACGTTGTTAGAGGTATCCTCCAATACTCAGAAGAGGATAAGAGGACTAAAAGGAGTCACTCGTTCGAGTAATCACTCGACAGCTTATTTGCTCAATAAGATTCGAGTCTTTCGAGCAATGCCTGTTCTAGTTACTGCTCGATTGACGCCAAGATGTTTGTCGGCCATTTAAGATTGTGATGAAATGTGTATTGTTGTTGACAAGTTACTCTATACAGTTTTGTAAAAATTTGATAAAAAAATTCACCTGCTAAAGGTGCTATATAAGTAATAGAAATTTGTTTATTTTGAACTTCCCACCTCTGATATTCCTTAAACTCAAATTAAATATACACAAATTATACATCAAAACGAAGGTTGAGATGTATAGAACACGAAACACATAAGCAGTCAACTCATAGAGTTGACAGCAGGCACCGCTGGTTCCTGGAAGTCTGCTACCGTATTCGTACCAGAACTAATAGTACAATAATATTTCCCGAGAACAACTTGTGGCCAAATGTGCGTCACATATCCAAGAACAAAGCTAGGTATTCAAAACACTTTAGGATGTAGCGATAGGACTGAATATTGGGAAAAGGACAATACTGGCTGTATTTTTTAATGAAGATGGATTCCATGTTTGGCGGACATGCGCAAATCACTCGATACCACGAATTTCTATCTAAAAACAATATCGTAATTCTAAGAAATTTCAACAGGTGTCATGATACCTTGCATAGAATATGGCAACAGTGCAGTCTTTATATAATAATAGTATGCTGTATTAAGACGATCTTTCTCATTATTTGATTTTAGACGGCGTTGTTTTCGATGCTTTTTCCGTCCGATGACGTTGACCGGAAATCGAAAGTAATTTCCAACGTAAACAAAGCCGTCAGTTTTGGAATTTACCCCCAAGCAGCTCTGTCGCTGTGATTTGAAGGATTTTGGTGCCCTAGCTTTGTTCTTGGACATGTTAAGCAAATTTGGCCACAAGTTTAAATATTATAGTATTATCAGTTCTGGTACGAATACGGTAGGGGGCGCGGTGGCGTTGCAGTAACCGGTTCTCGTCAGATCACCGAAGTTAAGCAACGTCGAGCCCGGTTAGTCCTTGGATGCATGACCGCCTGCGTGATCGATTCGGACTCCCGCGTTGTTTCCTTGGGCAAGGCACTTAACCCCGATTGTCCACACGAGGGCACGATGACGCCGTGAGCTAAGGCATACTGCACGTCGATGGTGCGCGTGTCTTCAACCAATCTTACTCTACCTGTGCTGCAGTGCGGAGTTACGATGTTAGGGAGATGGCAGCTGTTCGTCGTTGCTTCTCTCTGGTACTCCGGCTTCCTCCACCCGTAAAACTGTCACCGACATGATATGACCTTGGTTGTTAAAGTGTCGTTAAACCCTAATAAATAAATGAATAAATAACGAATACGGCAGTAGACTTCCAGGAGCCAGTGGTGCCTGCTGTCGACTTTGTGAGTTGATTAGATATGTGTTTCGTGTTCTATACATCTCAATCTTCATTTTGATGTATAATTTGTGTATATTTAATTTGAATTTAAGGAATATCCGAGGTGGGAATCTCAAAATAAACAAAATTCTATTACTTATATAGCATCTTAAATGTGTAAATCACGCGGATGGGTGCGACTGGGTTAGGGTTAAAGATTTGCCCAAACAAGTACATGAGTTTAGAGTTACAAAAGGTGCAATATCTGCAACCCGGGGTGCATTGGGATTCGTTTTGAGATGCCGAATAGATCATGCTTTCAGTTGAGTGATGTGTAAAATCGTGCGAAGCCGGATATATAAATCATGTTATTCCGGCTGCATTGACTTCTATTAACAACTGGTATTTTAACCCCTAGACTCTGGTAATGCAACAAAATTTTCACAAATCACTCTGTTTTTCTGTTGTTTAACTATAAATTTAACCAATTATATCTTGTTTGACAAAGCTCACTAAGCTCTGTCAAACAAGGTATATATACAGTAAGTCGCCCTGGACTGGTCGTAATCCACGCGTGGGCAGTGATGCCCAAGCATGCTTCTACCAAGTAATAAAAATCATCAGCTGCAGCCATTTTGATATTATAGTGCAGAGGGTTAATGCTGGGGCGTGGCTAGAGGTTTCCGATTGGGGGGTGTAGGGTAGTGAATTTCCAACCAGGAGGAGGGACCGAGAGGGGAAAACCCCTCCCGGTCCCTCCCCCTATTTGGAAATTCACTACCGAGAAACATTTTGAAAATGAAGCCCTGAAAACGGGGCATAAAATTGATTCTGGTAACTGAAATGCCAACACAATTATGATAGAATTATCAGGTAATTATTATTTGGTATTCTTCTGGGAATTGAATATGTCCTAAACAAATGCTCAAGCTTAGAACAATTCACACTCTCCTAACATTAAATTAGATCTTATGCAGGAATGATCAATTTTTTATGTTTCATCATTTTGTAACTGTGAATGATGAAATTAACTCAGGATAACGATTTTACATGATGTGATTTTCTTGAAGTGCATTTCGAGGATATTTTTTATTACTTTAAGTAAAGGTACAAAAGAAATCTCGTACCGATTGACACCATGCATAGTTATGCAGCTCGATATTGCAAACACTGCAATTGTAAATAGTAGCAGATTGAATTTTTGCCCAGTTGAAACGGAGTAGGAATTTTGGGAAGTCAAGGAGACATCAAAATCACCAAAGAAGCTCTAAAATCCGGATAGTTGGAATTTCCAACTACTCATGACTTGCCCTCCGCATTTCCAACTGTAGAAAATTTTGGCCAGGATTTTTTTTTTTTTTTTTTGGGGGGGGGGGGGGGGGGGGTGAGACCTGTCGCCACGTCCCTGGGATAATGCCAAACAATGTTTCGCAGTGAAGTAGAATTCACGTTGTAGTTTGACGCCATCGTTAACCAGTGCTCAGAAAATCTTACCGACATGGTACACCCTATTGAAATGATATACCTCTTTCCGTACCCCAAATCATGATGAACATGACCGTTCTGATGAGAGTGGTATTGACAGTGTTTAGACAGCAGCTGTATTCATAGAAGAGTGGACATAGACATTAATGTCACAGTGTCTTGAGGAGACAGGCATTAATGTCCCAGTGTCTTGACGAGACTCACTTTCACGTAAATGTTCAGTTTCCCATGCCAACCCATCTCCACATGACACTGCTGGACCAAGGGGCACCAGAGTGGAGGGTGTGTGTTCACTCACCCCTTGCCATCGGCCAAGAGCATCCATGCCCATTTCATGTGGATTTATTATCTGCTAAAACGCCCCAGTGGACAATATTCGGCTCAGTGTACTCATTACGATGTTATTTTGTACCAATCCAGCTTAACATCTGACCAAAACCCAGAACAGAGATATCTCGTGTCAAATGAAATTTGGAGTTATGATCGTGATCTGCAGATCTAGGTACTACATGTACCCAACTGGCTTGAACCCACTGGACTTCCAACCATTCGGCGTCCATGGTTGAACACTAACAATCTGCTTCTGGTCTCATGTCGGTTGCATGCTGCCCAAATGATGTCCAGGACCAGGAACCAATACTATAAAACATTTACCCCTGGATCGACCTCACACAGCTCATGATCTCTCATTGGAATAGTTGGTCATATTTTAGTAATAAAGAGTATTTGAATCAGTTTAAATTGATTGACGGAGCTTACAGATTTCTCTGTCAATCGGACAATTGTATTCTTTAAAATATTTATGCAATTAAGGTTATCTCCCTCTAATTACAAAAGCCAACACACACCAGTGACGGATTAATCAGCCAACGTACTTGACCACATCTACACTAACACGTCATCGTCAATTTTCAAAAGCCGAAATAATTATTACAGATATCTCCGATCATTTTGGAACGTTTAACTCTGGACAATCTATTAAGATAAAGCATGTTGCGAAAACATGTCAAACGATCCATTGATTCTCACGGCATAAACTCCTTTAACCCTTTACCTAACATGAAAAGCAGACGACACTTGCAAAAAAAATTCTTGAATAACTAATTTTTTTCATTTTTTGTCTCAAAAACATAGGTTATGACCCCTCGTTGGAACGAGCTCGACGAGCTCGTTCCAACGAGGGGTCATAACCTATGTTTTTGAGACAAAAAATGAAAATATTTTGAAAATTAATTGGCGATTTTTGAGAATATCGCTGGCCAGTTTTGGCCATTACGTTGGGTAAAGGGTTAAAACACAACTTGGTAATGCTGATTTTGAATCTGTGTTTGAATCAAAACTCCCAAATATGGCAGAGCAAAACTTCATGAATACTTTCTCGTATTCGTTCAGAAATAACTTCCCTCTGAAAAAATGGCATTCCTAAAAAAATACATCAAACGTCAACCCTGGATGACAAATGGTCTCATCTGGCCGTCACTGAATAAAAACCAAGCTATATCATATTAAGTTGAAACATCCACCGACTAAAAACAATGGCAGGGACAAATCATATTGTATTATGTATAATAAAATAAGTGAGCTGTTAAAGCATTGTATTATAAAAATATCTTGAATGACAATAGAAACAATATGAGAAAAACATGGAACATCCTTCGTACTGCTATTAAGAAAAACAGATAACAGTCACATCCTCCTGACAAAATTTGTTATAAATGGGAAACTGGAATCAAGTCCAACGGATACAGCTAAATTCTTCAAGAGCTACGTTTCGTGCATTGGCCAAACAATAAATGACAATGTTGGCTCCACCACCAAACATTTCTCTGATTTCCTAACTCATAGTAATCCAAATAATATATTTGTTGCACCTGTAGCGAAGGAAGAAGTAATATTAGTAGCAAAATTAATTAAAGCAAAAATGAACCAAGATTATAACGACATCTGTGGTCATGATTAGCCATTGTGCGAAAATATATGACCTTAAACACCAATAAATAAATAATTAAATACGACATCTCGTCAAAACTAGTCCAAGAAGTAATAAGTGAAATTGCAGATCCGTTAACTCACATAATAAATCTTATTTCTGACGGGAATTGTGCCAGGTGAAATGAAAATTGCCAAAGTAATACCTGTTAGTGGTATTGAATGGGCTTTCATCAAATTCGAATAAAAATAAGCACGTTGCCACTACTCACGGAGATGGATCAGTATATAACTCTACTTTCGTGTTCAAAAACCTTCAAGAAGAAAGATAAATTAGACAGTCATTTGAAGGGGCACGGAGAGGTAATTGAGTGCGGAGTTTGTGACCAAGTTTTTACCGAAAAACACAACAAAGAAAGACATGAAAGAATTTTAATTAAAGTTTATGTAGTTTGTGACACGAAAACTACTGACTGGTTTCACTAAACATATTAAAACTTGTAGCTTTCTCAATGTTTTTTTTTTCTATTTAAACAAAAATACTTTTTAGAAATTCAAAACTGGTAACGTTCAGTTTTACTTTTTCAAAACATTTTTTGAAATTAAATATTGTGAATTTCATTTTAATTGTCAATTTAATTAGTCAACCCAACAATTTATTTTAAAAGATACAGAAGAGAACCATGGAACAACGACGAGTAACTATCACTCTTGGGCGGACATGCGCACTATCGATGGATAGTACGCCACCATGCGGGGGCTATTGGGATTATCACTAATTATTTATTAGGGTTTTTTAAAAAAAAAAATTACGTAATCATATCCGTTGTTTTAAGTAAAAAATTAAAAAAATTAAAATAAATTAAAATTAATAAAAAAATTAAAAAAAAAAAAAAAAAAATCCCCTCCGGCCAAACGGGAGTCAAAAGCCCATTCTATACTACACCTGTTCATAAATCTGGTAATCATCACAACGTTGATAACTACAGACCAATTAGTATTTTACCTGTTTTCTCTAAAATACCTGAAAAACTCATGTTCAGTAGACTTCACGGGTTTTCTGTCGAAATTTAATATCCTATTCCAGCATCGGTATGGCTTTCAAAAAAGTCACTCCACCTTTCACCATATTCCGCATCTCCTTAATCATATTGCTGAAAACCATGATACAGCCACGAAAGATTGTACGCTGTCACTATTTGTGGACTTCTCAAAGGCATTTGACACTGTTATTCGCGATACACATTTTATACAAGTTAGACTTCTACGGGATCGGAGGCACAGCGAATTTGTGGTTCCGTCGTAACCTAATCAGACGAGTCCAGCTTGTAAAATATGGAGCAACTGCATCGGAATTACAAGAAACTTTATGCGCAGTTCCACAGGTATCTATCCTAGGTCCATTACTATTTTGAATTTATATTAATGATATCAGTAAATCTACAACATTGAATTTCTTTCTATTGCGGATGAAACGACTGGCTATGCATCAGATAACAACATTGATGGGTTACACAACCGCGTACATAGTTAAATCGTGAAGCTGTGTGAATGGTGTAAGGCTAATAAAATCGCTACAAACGCAAAAAAATAAATATTCTCTTTAGCCTCTCACATATTAAAACTGATAATTCCAATTTACGTTTAGTCGTAAACAACAGTATACTTGAATGGGTATCAAACACAGCTGACAATAAAGCTGTGAAATTCTTGGGTGTTTATTTCGACGAATGTCTGAACTTTAAGCATCATATTATGACCATTGCATCTAAAATATCAAGTGCGATATCAAATGCTATAAATAGCGTAACAAAAATCAGTCCCTATAGTGCGTTTAGATCCTTGTACGTAGCTCTCGCGCATAGTCACTAGTTGTATTGCATCCACACGTAGGGACATGCCAGCAACAGCAATAAGCTCCCTTTCCAAGAAAAAACAGTTTTATGCATTATTAACAATAAAAAATACAATTCGCACACAGATCCCTTATTCAAGAAAGAAAGAATACTGAAATTGCCTGACCTACACAAACGTAATGCCTTAGCTTTTATGTACGACTGAAACAATGGAAATCTTCCAGTGAGCTTTACAAATAACTTCCAAATATATGACAGTGAGTCTGGTAGAATAACCAGAAAGACAGGTCAAGTAATAAGAGTATCCCAAGATCAGACTTCTAAAAAAACTCAGAACATTCATTTCGAAAACTATGGAACAGCCTGAGTAACAATATATAGAGGATATGGAATGAGTGTTTTTCTCATATAATATTTATGAAACGAGTCTAAGAATTTTCCGTTTTGCGAGCCTCTAGCGAGCCCAAACGGAAAATTCGGACGAGTTTCATGAATATTATATGAGAAAAACACTCATTTCATATTCTATTTATCATATGACACACACACGCACAAATTAGCCGCTTAGTATGACTTGTTAACCCATCACCTAACTTGAGTTGCAGACGGCACTTGGAAAAAACATCCTCGTGTGACTAAAAATTTTCATTTTTTGCTTCCAAAACATAGGTTATGACCCCTCATTGGAACGAGCTTTCATTGAGAAAGCTATGTTTTTGGAAGCAAAGAGTGAAAATGTAAAAAAAAATGAATGGCTTTCTTCTTGTAGGTAAAAGATTAATACAATATAACCCACCCTAAATAGGACAGAAAACGTAAATTCTCCCTACTGAAATTGTGCAAATGTGACCCAGTTGTATTTTGTTTAGCCAATCAAATTGTCCAGTTTTGAAATTGACCAATGGAAGCTCCCAACTCTAATTTTGCAAATTATGAAAATGTGGCCCAGTTATATTTTGTTCAGCCAATCAAATTGTCTAGTTTTGAAATTGACCAATGAAAATGACGGGAGTCTTTATTTATCACTGATTAATATGAACACAAAATATCAAATGTTTTAAAGTGAACAAAACGGACGAGTCATATGATAAAAAACATATTACGTCGAGATCGTTGTCTATAAAAAAAATACCCAGATTTCACTTGAATCCTCTTATAACTCAGTACGCTGCCATAATCCGGTATGTCATGGCTGCCGCTCTAACTTAACATATTAAACTGTCCGTTCAGACTGCCGTTCTAACTTTACATCCTAATCAGTCGTATTCGTGCCGCGATAAAAGCGCGGCATCCATAGTATGTTTATTAAGTGCCGCCAACTTATCCGAATCTTCTCCACACGACACAGGCTATGCAACCCATCACAACTGCCTCTGAAAATGCAAATTGTGTGATTACCACGAGATATTGTTTATTATTTATTATTTATTGGTGTGTTAGGTCACATATTTTTGCACAATGGCTAATCATGACCACAACATGAGTATAACTCAAGACCAGGGGTGGGCGTTTATAAACAATGTTGTCCATTTTAGAGAGGGTTTGTACCTCCCAAGCAATGGTGACTGGGTCCTATTTCACCAGTAAAACAGAGCCTGTTTACCTCAGTGAACAGGTACCTCTTCACTTCCCGGGGTTTCCGCAGAGTGATGACCACAAGATCTCAGTCGATAAATGCAAACATTCTAAATCTACAATGTACCTTTTGTTATACATATATGTAAAAATCCCGACATCGCTGCCGTTGTTTTCTTTCTTTTACCTCCTAAACTGCCTCTCTAAAAAAACGACCCCTCATTTTCCCCTTTTCATCATTCATATTCCAGCTTTACTCTTCAGGAGGCAACGGAAAGACAGCCAGTCTGGCTACGCTGCCTCCTTACAATATGCATGTTATTTACTATATTGTAAAAAAAAATCAAGACGCCATTGTTAATATTTGTTCAACACTGTATTTAAGCTTTGTAACATGTATATTGTTAAATAAAGAATTCAATTCAAGTCAAATGGTTTCAAGAACTGCAACACCATGTGCAGCATATGAGCACCCGCGATGTGACACTACATTTATTGAGTTCTTCAAGACCAGAATAACATTTTAGCTAAAGCCACGAGCAGCACCCAGCAGCCAATGCTGGCATCTTCTCTAGAGGGGATGGGAGGGTGTTGCAATAAATAGAATTAACCCTTTATCTAACCCGAAAAGCAGACGACACTTGCAAATAAAATTCTTGAGGCACTAATGTTTTTGATTTTTTGTATCCAAAACATAGCTTATGACCTCTCATTGGAACGAGCTCGCTGAGCTCGTTCCAATGAGGGGTAATAAGCTATGTTTTTGTGACAAAAAAAATGAAAAAGTAATAAAAATTGAATGGTTAATTTTGTGAATAGCGCTGGCCGTTTTTGGCCGTTACGTTGGGTAAAGGGTTCATGCAGCATCCGAATTGTCTATCCGTATCCACTATGATGTGACAGCATGTGTGTGTTTGTAGCTGGAGTCGATGTTGTTGGCGTATGCGCAAGTGTATGGGGATTTTGCAGTGCGATTCCTCCGAGTCTGTTGGGGTAGGGTCAGTCCACGAGCAGCACATAGCAGCCCAGCTGGCATCTGTTCAGGGGGTGGAGAAGAGAATGGCCGTTTGCATTCATAGAAGTGCAGTTTCTATATATTTGTTTGTGTTTAAGAACACATACCTCTGCACATTGGTTAATTGTGACGGCTTAATGCACATAAAGTAAAGTTTAGACAATCCTTTATAACCGTGTTACCCATTTTAAAAAACTGCCACCCCTAACTTGATCGACTGGGTCCTATTTTACCAGTAAAAACAGAGCTTGATTAACACCTCGCGATATTTAGAAGAATCACTGGTATTTTCAGTCTCAAAATGAAAATTGAAGTCAGCTCCCAAGAGCTTGTAACGTTGTGATGCAAGCAAGCCGTAAAAATCTTGGAATTCGCCGATAAAATGAATGAAGGTGTGTGGATTTCTGGAGCTCTGTGGGGGTCTGTAAAACAAGAGGCCCCAAGAGGCCCGAGGGCGTTCACCTGACATGGTAGCCTAAATATCAACCCAGAGAATTGATTTCAACAAGTTGCATCTGCTCCTCCTAAGAAAAGCTTATACCAAATATCCAAAGATTCTGACCAGTGGATCTAAAAAAAAGAAGATTTTTAAAGAATATTCCTCAAATTGAACTAAGTTATAATTCGGGCTTTCACAGGGAGCCCATATATGAACCCAGGGACTTGGCTTTAACAAACTTAAATCTCACCCCCCCCCCCCCCCCCCCCCCCCCCCCCCCTAATGATGCTGCACACCAAATATCAAAACATTCCGACTGCTGGATCTGAAGAAGAAGCTGTTTAAAGAAAATTCCTCATTTTGAACTAAGTTACAATTCAAGCTCCCACAGTGAGTCCAAATATCGACCTAGGGACATGGCTTGAACAAACTTGAATATCACCCCCTAAGGATGCTGCATATCAAATATCAAAACATTCCAACTGCTGGATCTGAAGAAGATTTTTAAAGAAAATTCCTCATTTTCAACTAAGTTATAATTCTGGCTACCACAGTGAGCCCAAATATGAACCCAGGGACTTGGCTTGAACAAACTTGAATCTCAGCCTCCTAAGCATGGTGCATACTCAACATCAAAAGATTCTGCCTGTGGGATCTTGAGAAGAAGATTTTCAAAGAAATTTGCCTGAAATGCACTAAGTTCGAATTCGAGCTTCTATAGTGAGCCCAAATATGAATCTAGGGAGCGGATTTGAACAAACTTGAATCCGATCCACCCCACAATGTTGCATACCAAATATCAAAAGATTCTACCTTCTGAATCTGGAGAAGATTTTTTAATAAATTTGCCTGAACTGCACTAAGTTCGAATTCGGGCTTCTGTAGTGAGCCCAAATATGAATCCAGGGGGTCGCTTTTAACAAACTTGAATCAGATCCACCCCACAATGTTGCATACCAAATATCAAAAGATCCTGCCTGCTGGATCTGGAGAAAAAGATTTTTTAAGAAATTTGCCTGAAATGCACTAAGTTCGAATTCGAGCTTCTTTTCTGAGCCCAAATATAAACCCAGGGGGCCGATTTGAACAAACCTGAATCAGATCCACCCCACAATGTTGCATACCAAATATCAAAAGATTCTACCTGCTGGATCTGGAGAAGATTTTTGAAGAAATTTGCCTAAAATGCACTAAGTTCGAAAAGCTCATCCTGACTTTCAGTCAGGTGAGCTAAAAAACGATGATATGAACCGATTACGAACCAATATTTATTTATTTATTTATTGATGTGTAAGGTCACATATTTATGCACAATGGCTAATCATGACCGAGACAGTTTTACGGGTGGAGGAAGCCGGAGTACCCGGAGAGAACCACCGAGCAATGACGAGCAGCTGCCAGCTCCCCAACATCGTAACTCCGAACTGCAGCACAGGCAGTGTTAGATTGGTTGAAGACATGCGTACCATCGACGTGCAGTACGCCTTAGTACACGGTGTCATTGTGCCCCCACGTGGGCAATGGAGATAAAGTGTCTTGCCCAAGGACACAACGTGGGTGCCGCAGGTGGGATTCGAACCGAGGACCTCTCGGCTTGCAGCCTGCACCTCTACCTACTGAGCCACCACGCTCCCTACGAACCAATAGCAAGAGTAGTCAAAATGAATTCAAACCTGGACCTAGTCTGACATGCTATTAGCTAGTAAGACAAGGTTTTCACTTTGGTCAATCGATCTACTGAGTCGAATGTTTAGCCCAATCTTCTTTCCCTTATATCTTCCAATTTTTCCAAAGTTTGATTTGAGTTTTGTGTGTCTAATATTCTCACAAATATATCAATCCTTGAATCTTGGAAATGTATAATGCAGATAAGCTTCACTTAGATTTTGAAGACAAATGCAAGCCACAAAACGACAAATACCACTGATGATCTGCTCCACCACCTCCCATTTTTCAGTTTAAAATGATTCAATTCAACGTAAATACATGTAAGAACCATTATTCCACGATCTTTTTAAGACAAAAAAAAATCCAAGATGACTCCTAAAATGATAATGTGAACCTTTTTTCATTTTTTATGTTTATTCTGCAAAATAAATCACAAAGTTAATGAGAACAAAGTGGGCGGGGGGCTCACGAGAAATACCTCCCCACCCCGCCTTTTTTCTGTTCAGCCATCTGAAGGTTCTGGAGACAATGAAGTTACAGCTTCCTACACAAAGGAAAACTAGTTATTGCATGGAATCCAAAAATCTATTTATAGTAACAGTGACCCTGATCTTTGCCCTATTGACCCCAAATGCAATCCCAATGATCCACATCTCAAATGCAACCACAGTATGAAGTTATAGCTTCGTACACAAAAGAAAACTAAAGTTATTGCACGGAAACAAAAAATTCTGTTTATAGTAAGTGACCTTCACCTTTGACATACTGGCCCCAAATGCAATTCCAATGATCAACGTCTCAAATGCGAACACAATATGAAGTTATAGTGAAAATTAGTTATTACATGGAAACCAACAATCTATTTAAAGTAACATTGACCTCGACCTTTGACCTACTGACCCAAATGCAATCCCAACGATCGACATATCAAATGCAACCAGAGTATGAAGCTATACAAAAGAAAACTGAAGTTATTGCACGGAAACCAAAAATTCTATTTATAGTAACAGTGACCCTGATCTTTGCCCTATTGACCCCAAATGCAATCCCAATGATCCACACCTCAAATGGAACCACAGTATGAAGTTATAGCTTCATACACAAAAGAAAACTAAAGTTATTGCACGGAAACAAAAAAATCTGTTTATAGTAAGTGACCTTCACCTTTGACATACTGGCCCCAAATGCAATTCCAATGATCAACGTCTCAAATGCGATCACAATATGAAGTTATAGTGAAAATTAGTTATTACATGGAAACCAACAATCTATTTATAGTAACATTGACCTTGACCTTTGACCTACTGACCCAAATGCAATCCCAACGATCGACATATCAAATGCAACCAGAGTATGAAGCTATACAAAAGAAAACTGAAGTTATTGCACGGAAACCAAAAATTCTATTTATAGTAACAGTGACCTTAACCTTTGACATATTGACCACAAATGCAATCCCAATGATCAACATCTCAAATGTAATTACAATATGAAGTAAAAGCGAAAACTGAAATTATTGCATGGAAACCAAAAATCTATTTCTAGTAAGTGACTTTTTGACCCCCAAATGCAATCCCAATGATTGACATCTCAAATACAACCACATTGTGAAGTTACAGTTTGTACACATAAGAAAACTAAAGTTATTGCACAGAAACCAAAAATTGTATTTATAGTAACAGTGACCTTGACATTTGACAACAGATCCCAATCATCATCCCATTACAAGTAGCTTACCTGTGAAGTATGTGTACTGTGCAACCAATGGTACAAAAGTTATTGCCCAGAAGCGAGTGTGACAGATGGACGGATGAACAGACGGGCATACGAGCAGATGGAAGGATGAATGGACAGAGTGATTACTATATACCTCCCCCCCCCCTTTTATAAAAGGGGGGAGGGGTATAAAAACGTTAAAAAGATGAATAGGCATGTGGCAACCACACAAAGGGTATTTTAAGGAGTGTTATACTACTTTTGTAGATATTTGGTAGAATTCAACAAAATTGTTAAAAAATAATTATTAGAATGACGAAGTGGTCCACAGAAACATATTTATTTACATTACATATAGTTTCATATTTTAAACAATAAGGTTGCTATTGAAATAAGTGTTTTTGGCACCCCCCCCCCCCCCCCCACCACCCTTTGTAAATGCCCCCATACATAAGAACATCAACACAAATTAGTGTTAACTTGTTTTTTTGATTCATGACATTCAAATAAACGAAAAATATATTCAGAAAAATTAGGTGGAGGGGTGCTTAACTACCCTAAATACCCACATACTTGTTTGACAAATAAGGCCATTTTGAGGCCTCACATACTACTTCTTAATACATTTTGCAAAATATAGTACTTTTATTTATGTCCTCATGTGACGCACAAGCACAGATTGGTTCTGAAATTTGACACTCCATCTTTAAATAAGTACCCCAAACTGTAAGTTCGTCCCTTACAATTTGCTATTAAAAGTTTTTTTTCTTATCCTGGGTGCTCTTGGGAACAAAAACAAATTTTATCAACAAATGTTTGGTTAGAAGGGGGTGCACGGAACTCCACTCAGGCCACAACCTAAAAATATTTAGTACATTTTTTGATTACACAAGAAAATTCTTCGCAATGATAACTGATAAATTCAGGAAGGGTGTTACTGGTAAACAGTCAAGCATAACTCTTATCTCATTCAAAATATCTAACTATATTTTGCCCTCTGGATATTTGGCAGTGACATTTAAAAGATGGTTTTAAGTTTCAATAAGAAAAACAAACGTATACAATTATTATTTATATGACAAATGAAATGAGCAATACATTGGTATTTCTGCTGCAAGCAAATTGCAATATAGGCCTACTTTGAACAGATTATTGTACAGTACATACATGAATTTAAAATAAAATAAATATAATCTTAGCAAAAAATCATGATACTGAGTAAAACAAAAAATAGTTATCTACAATGCCGACTTCTATAAAAAACAAGGGCAATGAAAATGCAAAGTGTGGCCACTGCCCACGAACTGTATGCAAGTCCAAAGTAGCCTTGATGTATCGTGGGACAGAAAAGTGAAAAGAGTGAAAACAGAACAAATTTCTGAGTTTATTGGATGCAACCTGTTCCTTGTGCATATCCGTTCCACCATGCAGGTCTATCAGCATACCAAAGGAGATCCAAATCCGTGCGATGGCTTTGAAATTGCAATGCAAAACATTTGTATGGACAGACAAATGGATGGATGGAGGGCTTCATTAGATACCCCCGAATCCTCCTTCGGTGGTCGGGAGCATAATAAGAAATGGGAGACAGGGGTTATATTTTGATGAGAATTTAAGAATAGATTCACGTAAAAATTCACGTGACAAAACCAATGAGAATCCACATCGATTCTTGCTGCCCCTCTGCTAGGATTTACGTGAAAAGAATTAGAGTCAATTTGTGACTCTTTACCTAATATAGCGGCATCAAATTAACCAATACAAGGATAACATGACCTGAAATATCCTGACACTTTATCAATATAATCGTACAAATATGGCTGTCATTGGAACCGGCTTGGTGAGCCGGTTCCAATGCCATCCATATTTGTAATGTTTTATTTGTAAACATCGTTTATTTTTTAAAAAATATTATCAAATTCAGTTTTTGTTTTAAAGTTAAAAAGCTGTGCTGGGTAAATGGTTAATAAGTATTATATCAGTATACAACAGGGGTTCAACCTTGGTGGCCTCCTGGGATCTTGAAGCATTCATAGCAGGTATGGATTCTCGCAACCATTTTTGCGAGAATCCAAATGGATTCTCCCAAATTTAAATGAAATATAAGCCCTGCGGAGCTGTTGACTATTTCACCGGTGGAATGCATTTTTATTTTCTGACAGTAATTTCACAGATGTTATTTTTAGATTGGAAATTATATTTACCACAATGTAACTGCCAGGAACTCGTTGCCATGATTTTTGAAAAGGGGAGCACTCTTCAAACTGATGGTGAAATGTGAGAGGAACAAAATTTGGGCCCAGCCATGAAGGCTAGGAAAGTTATAGAGTGCACACGTGGTAGGCACCAACTGGCCGAGTGCTAGAAGCCACTATCATGGCTCTATTGAAAATTGCTGAGATACACTTAACCCTTCACCCAACATAATGGCCAAAACTGGCCAGCGCTATTCACAAAAATACCAATTAAATTTCATTATTTTTTTCATTTTCTATCTCAAAAACATAGGTTATGACCCCTCTTTGGAATGAGCTCATCAAGCTCATTCCAAAGAGGGGTCATAACCTATGTTTTTAAGACCAAAAAATGAAAAAAAATTAGTTATTCAAGAATTTTGTTTGCAGGTGTCGTCTGCTTTTCATGTTAGGTAAAGGGTTAAACATAATGTGTTACAAGGGTGTTAAGTTGTGTTTCTCCAACAGATCGCTCTAGAGTAGGGTCGGTTGAGAACTGTGGCAAATAAGTGGAAGGTCAGAGAAAAAAATTATAATTATTTGCACTAACACACCGACATCCACTACCGGATCCCATATATCATGCAGCTCTGCGGGTCTCCTGAAAGCCATTATAAATTTAAATTGGCTTCCCTTTTTTCAAAACTTGAATGAGTCTATATTTGCGTGAATATTTTGCTGGAATACGCTGTGCCCATGTGCAGAGGAACCGCGGAGGGCCAAACTGTCCTATGATTTTAAGACAAAAAAAATGAAAAAATTAGTTACTCAAGAATTTTGTTTGCAAGTGTTGTCTGCTTTTCATGTTAGGTAAAGGGTTGAGTGGCTTTACACTGTATGCATTGACTTGCTGTTTTCTCAGCTGAAGACAAAAAATTGCAACAAAACAATTATTTATGAACAAAATCTTTCTAAACTAAGTCTTTTCTTGCTAATAACATGAATATAAATACTCATGTTTCAAATCACCTTTGAAAAATAACTCAGCACTCTCCCAGTTAATTGAAAACTATCTTTTTTCACACATGTTATATACAATTTCCTTCTGTATGATATCCTTTAATGGCTTTAATGGTGTGTACTGATACCCTGAAGCCATAGGAAGGAATGCACAACAGTTAGAGTTTCCTAGAAAGCCTAACTCATCACCAAGCATAACGGCCAAAAACAAGCCAAGCACAATTCACAAAAATCACTATTAAAATTTTATAAGTTTTTTCAATTTTTGCTTCAAAAAACTGCTTATGCCCCTGGGTTTGGGGGAGGGGGGAGTGAATTTAACATTTTTCCTTATTCGGTAAATTGTTTTGCAAGCAGGGGTAGATTTGTAGCTAAAATGTTTTGAACACGCACAAAGACCAGGGGACATGGTATTATCTGCTCTAACACGTGGACAGGTACTACCACAGGTATGTGTTGTGTTATCACAGATAATACCATACCCCATGAAAATACCTATTGCTCCTGTAAAGAAGCCACCAGAGGGCCACAATGTCCTCCCATTTCCACAAACACTCATCCAACAAGAGTGGGACAACCATTCTTGTCCTGACTCACTGCTATGCATGTTGGTGCATGCTTCACTTCATGATTCTTCCAGCACCCAAACTTAGAACCTGGATTTCCTCTGGCAAGGGTTGTCTTATATTCATGTTTATTATTTATATTTCATGTAACATTTGAAAACACATTCAAACAATTAAAAATAACTCTCTCAAGTTTTCAACTTATGCTTAATTATCACTAGTTGGTTTCAAGGTGCTTTTGTCTGATACGGGATGAACTCTGTATCAAAGTGACTTTGGCAGTTCAAAACGAGTTTAACATGTACATTTTGGTAATAAATCCAAGTCAAAAAACAAGGCCACTGCCAGGCATGGGCTATGTCCCTGACAGCAAGTTCTTACATTGGACATATTTCCAGACAACAAATTTTCAAAGTTGAAAAAATGGAAAAGGGTCATAACTCAACCAAAATTGGTTGGACTGGACCCACATTCAAACTTTACCTATGTATTCATCAGACAAACCTATGTACACAATTTAGTGTTGATTCAATAACTCAAACTGAAGTTATCATACCAAAACCAAATTTCCAAAGTTGTGAAATTGCGCGGAAAAGCATCAAAAAAGGGGCATAACTCCAACACAAATTATCGTATCCAGCCGATATTCAGAATTCACCATTGGGATAAGGGACCTACAGTATGTGGAGAGTGTATTATCACTAAATCACCCACAGAGTGGATATTCCACCCCAGCAATAATTGCAAATTTGAAAGCATAACAAGTACAAGCAAAGTTTCAGCCAATGGACCTCCAGGTTAAACCTGGAGGTCCATTGGCTGAAACATTGCTTGGGTTTTAGTCGATACATGCAAAATTTGAAAGTTATAGTTTGGGTGATAACTCCACTCCACGGGTGATTTAGTTACAATCCACTCTCAACGTACTGTATACATCCAGTTTGGTTTTGATTTGATGACCCAAACTTTAGTTATCACTCCAGATGGATGCACACAGGTATGGACAGACGTAGCTGATTACAAAAGTCCTCTGACAAAATGTTTTTATCGGGAGACAATCATAGAAAAGGACTACCTCATGTATGCCCCTCTCCATGTGACCCATCTGTGAAATAAAAAGTTTCAACTGGTCCATTTTCCTTTTTCTTTGGCGTTGCTAAGTTTTTAGGTTGCTTACTGGTGTTTTCAGAAATATGTTCCAGAAAAAAGATCATTTTAAAATGATGTACAGTACGTGGAAAGTGGATTGTAACAAAATCACCCATGGAGAGGAGTTATCACCCAAGCTATAACTTTAAAATTTTGTACATATCGACAAAAAACACAAGCAATGTTTCAGCCAATGGACCTCCGGGTATAACCCAGAGGTCCATTGGCTGAAACTTTGCTTGTGCTGGTTATGCTTTGCAACAAATTTGCAATTTTTGCTTGGGTGGATCTCCACTTTGTGGGTGATTTAGAGATAACCCACTCTCCACGTACTGTATCTACTCAAAAACCAGAATAATTGATTCAAAGCTTGAAGACAACTAGAGCTGGGAGGCTTTGTTTTTTCAGATTCATTTTGGTTTGATTTCAGGAAAAATCCTCAGTTTCAGTTCAGTTTTTCTGGGTTAAGAACATATAGTAAATAACACTTCAGGCTCATTAACCCTTTGAACACTGGTGGTATCTTCCATGTCAGTTAAATGGCAGAAATTGGAAGAGTCCATATCCATTATTTGGGGATAGAGCAATTAATATTTTCAACGAGCAGCCTGAAGGCTGCAAGTTGAAAATATTAATTGTTCTACCACACACGTTCACTTAGTAGCCATCCTACTTAATGAAATTATGACGTATCGTGTTCCTGGACCGGAAAAGTGGCCTCTCGTGTTGAAAGAGTTAACTTGGAAAAAATCCTCAATAGTTTGAATGATGCCATTCACCGCAAAAAGGCCTATTTGTACAGTTAAAACTAAAAGTCCTGTCACGAAATGTGCACAAATAGCACGTCGATCTGCGCGTTAATCTTCGCGTTATGACCATAGTAAGGCTATCAAATTCTATACATATAGCCTGTGCACAAGCAATGTTTCAGCCAATGGACCTCCGGGTACCCCGGAGGTCCATTGGCAGAAACATTGCCTGAGTTTGCTACGAGAAACCAGGAGAACCTGCCGTGTTTTGAATGAAATTCGATATGGCAATTGCACGCAATTCCTACAGGCAATTAAGCCTAGATAAGCACACAGTTCGTGACAGGACTTCTAGTTTTAACTGTAAGTATTTCAATTAGGTTCCGGCTAACTTCCCTTTGATTATTCTTAGGGGTTCTAGGGGATCAGTTGCTTAGCCTACGGAGTCCTGAAAAACATAAATTAGGGTTACAAATGAAGGAATAAAGTGTGTCTTATCTGTAGTATTCTGTTCTCATTGTCACATTTTCAGACTTGTCATTTTGAGGCGGGCGATCGCCCCGGGACGCAGTAACCCGTCTGAGTTCAAAATTCCGTGGACGGTAAACATCCACCTAACCCCGATTTCTGCGGTCCATTAATTCAGACGAAGGCACCTCAAAATCGGCCGCCTCAAACGGCCATTCTCATGGATTGAAGGAGGTACATGTAACAAAAGCGCAGTTTGTGAAGTTTGTGGTGTGTCATCAATGCAGTCACCCCGAGACAGTAAGTAACTTTCCAAATATACATTACGTGAAGACGTACATCATAATTACACAAACCATGTACAGTACGTTTGTTTGTTTGTTTGTTGGTGGTTAACGTCACATATTTATGCACCATGGCTAATCGTGACACAACTTGGAGATGAAGTCAAGTTTAGTCAATCGTTGATCTACATGTTGCCCATTTTAGAGGACTTTCACCCCAAGCATTGGTGACTGGGTCCTATTTTACTAGTAAAGCGGAACTGGTTTACCACAGTAAACAAGTGCTGCTTACTTCCCGGGGTTCCACGGGGATGTACAGTACGTGGTGAGTGTATTATCACTAAATCACTTGCAGAGTGGAGATTCCACCCAAGCAATAATTGCAAATTTGTTGCAAAGCATAACGAGCACAGGCAAAGTTTCAACCAATGGACCTCCGGGTTAAACCCAAAGGTCCATTGGCTGAAACATTGCTTGTGTTTTTGTCCATATGTATAAAATTTGAAAGTTATAGTTTTGATGATAACTTCACTCCGTGGGTGATTTAGTTACAATCCACTCTCCACATACTGTACCTTAAAATGATATTAGTTGTCTACCCAGCAGGCTGAAACAAAATGGTCCCCACAAATCATAAATGACCCTCCTGGGGTCATTTTAGGTGAACCCAAAATGGCCCTCCTGTGGTGATTTCAGCCGAACCATAATGGCCCTCCTGCAATTTTCAAAATGACAAGCCTGCATTTTCTGCCTTATTGACTCATCCACAGGATGAGTCTATATGGGAAAAAACGTGACAATGAGAACACAACATACAAATGATGATAGCTCACTGAAGCTGCTACTCCATTTCCAGTGAGATAGTTAAATTGACATATTTATCACATAAATGTCTGTTTATCCAAACAATAAATGCCCTGGATAAATTTTTGCTTTATTCACCTAGTAGGGTGATAAATTTTCCCCATAGGTTTAACACTTAAAGAATTTATTCCTACAGTAGAGATGGATTTGTGGACCTCTGACCTCTACCATAATCATGTAGTATAATTAACAGTTCAATTGTTGTTTTCTTTAAACCTGTTTGAAAGTATTACACAATACCAGTAGAAAAAACTTCACATTGTTCATTTAATAAAGTATTTTTGCAAGATTAGCTCTCGTTTGTAGGGGAATTATTTTTAGACAGAAATGTATCACTGCACCTTTTTTATTTTGGGCAATTTTGCTTGTCTTCGAATTGGACCTATGTGCTCCACACTTCTCGCTGTTTTTTGTAGCGAGTAACAGCACGATTTCGCCGCGACTGCTCTGTAAAAGATTTATGGGATAAACAAAATAAACGTATAGTGTTTTCAAGTAAAAAATTTATTCCACTCGTAGAATTAAGAATGAAACCGACTTGCCAGAGGCTTGTCGGTTTCATTCTTAATCCTACTCATAAAATACATGTTTTACTTGAAAACGCTATATGTTTATTCTATATTTATCACAAACATAGTGAAACTGTTTGGCTGGTTTTGCTGTGTCTTGTGGTTTGGTTTTCTGGTTAGCCACAAAAACCAGAACCATATCAGAAAACCATGAAAACACCCAGCTCTTGAGACAACCTTATTACAAACAGTACAACACTTAAAACCATTTAATTGCTTGGTACAAGTGTGTTGGTCCAGGACATGTACAGTTGCTGATTCATGTTTTTTTGAGTGAGATTTAACCCTTTACCCAATGCAGATGATATCAAAATTTATTATTTTAAATGTCATTTTTTTAAATTTTTCAAAAAATTTCAACAAAACTATATCATGTCACCCCTCGTTGGAACGAGCTCGATCTGGACCAGTGATAGCTTCAGCTTATCAGAACATTTAACACTTGAGGCAGACTGAGAAATAAAAAACAGCAGGATGTAACATTCAGACTTTCCACCATTCTAAAGTGATCACCAACAGGATTTTCCATAATACATATTGCAATAGTATACTGTACTGACTTAGAAACCCATAATTGCATAGTGGAGTTATGTGTCACATTTTCTGAAATTACATGAATTGTTTCTCAACCAAGGGTCAATCTCTGTGACCTAGAATACTACCACTCGCTCATTTGTTTTTCTATTGGAGTTTGATGACAGCTTCATCAGCCCATAATCATATCACATTTGTCGGGTTTTACAGGCAGAGGAGGCCACTATACTTGGAGAGAACCAATGAATGATGGCAAGTAACTGCCAGACTTTCCCAACTGCTACCCATTCGCAAGCAGAGTAACATGGCCCACATTGGTTAAGCCATATTCAAAATCAAATATTACAGCACAATCATCTTTCTGTGATAACAATTGGGGTTATCCCTTTTCCTAATACATCCAGAGACATTTCTTGTTAACCCTTTACCCAACACACAGGATTCCAATATTTCATATTTGAAATTTGATTTTTTTCAATTTTGTCAAAAAATTCAACAAAACCATAACATGTGACCCCTCACTGGAATGAGCTCAATGAAATTTCTTGAAAACACTTTTTCTTTCATCTGCTCAATTTATAAATTATTGGGGAAGATGCAGCCGGATCGTTAGGTAAAGGGTTAACCCTTTAACAAACAATGCAATACTGAGAACTACCTGGCAATATTCAGAGGTTATAACTTGACTAGTTTGATATCGGCCAAGATATCAGCAATCGACAATTTCACATCAGCCTTTGACCGGTCGAAGGTTGATGTGAAATTATCGATGGCTGATATCTTGGCCGGTATCAACCTATTCAAGTGATGACCTATTTATTAATTAGATAGACCACTGAACTGCTATGCTACACCTGCAAATTGGATAGGATGGGCGAAATAACTGAATTCTCATTTTTCATCTTTTTCACATAATCTGCAGTTTCTCCAGCCTCAACATCTACAAATCCCTGTTTCAAGCTCTGAATAGAATCTCCCACTTCTCGATCACAGTTTTCTTCATCATGACATTCTCTCATCAAAAGGTCAGCATCACTTACATTAAGAAATTCCGCTTCTATTATATCCATAGCTTATCCATAATGACTCTCGCAAACGACAGTTTATGTCGAATTTGTTGTAAACAAAAACTCGCTCCATTACAATGTCAGGAAAACGTCACATTTACGTAGCATGAGTAACAACTCTATCTGCACTCGTTCAATTAACCCATATCTGCTGAGTTCAGAGCCATATCATCTGAGGTTGATAAAAGGCCAAATAAGGCAAAAATGCCATATCTAATTAATGATTATAAATATCAACATTCAAGTTTTATTAATTTTTCTTTTTCTTTTTACCTTTAAAGCATAGCTTATGACCCACCCCTCTTTGTAATGAGCTTATTGAGATCATTTCAATGAGGGTGTCATTAGCTATATTTTGGGGGCTAAAAGTGATAATTTTTAGATTTTCAAGCAGTTTTTTGCAAGTGTTATCTGTTATTATTACCACTCAATCTATAAGTTACTAGTCGATTAACATAATTTTGGAGGGCCGTTAAAACTTCATAATTTCAGTGACGTCATTTGACGGAGCCGGGCTGCAGGCGATAATGGTATAAATAGCCATTAGCGGCCCACGGCCCGGCTATTTTTAGATTCTATGATCTAATGAATTACTCCCATTCGGATGACGTCCCTTTGTATTTCTGAACTGAAGTCGAACGCACCATCGAAACAGAAATATCGAACCGACTTTAGTGATTATTTCTTCCAGCAATTCCCTCGTGCGGATAGCTGAAACAGGGAGTGGAAATAATAGTAATAACATGATTGTTGTCAGGCATCATGATTCATTAGTGGCCCTGCAGCAATGATGGACAGCCCTTGGGCTTATTAACGGCCCTTGACTTCGTCTCGGGCCTTTAATAAACCCTCGGGCTGTTCATCATTGCTGCAGGGCCGCTAATGAACCATAATGCCCTTCAAAATCATGTTATTGTCATATTCGAATTGGGTAAAATGTTTAAATGTATGACCTATATTCGTGGTGTACGTGTATTTGAAGTCAGGCCTGTAACTATCTTCAGATATCGTTTTGAATAGATATATAATTGTTCTTGTCAAGCTCAAGTGTTCATAGTAATCTTAGGGTTGGATGCAAAAATTAGGGTTGGATGGGAAACCTCAATTCCACAGACCTCAATAGATCTCTGGTTTCTGACATATAATCAGGAACCATTGACCCTTCGGGATGTCTGGAATAACGACATAGTTTGCTCGAACTATACAGGTTTCTGGTGACATTTGCAGAACCTTAATTCAGAAAAAAAAAAACTTCCCAATTTCCAAGGATTAAATCCTGTCTGCCCCCTAACTGGAAGGTGCTGAACTCACTCCAATAAGAGGCTCATAAGGTCTATTTTTGGAGCAAAAGGGTGAACTTTTAGTTATTCCTGAATATTTGTTTTTTGCACGAGTTATCCACATGTAGTTAAGGCCTAAGGAAGTTAAGAATCTGTTTCTCAGGCCCTCTCACATGGTCATTTTGGATGCCGCACGTTCTCTTTTTATAACTAATACAAACTTAAAAAAATAAAAATTAAATGGTTTATGTCTAATATTTTACCCAAGTTAATAAAACTGATAAATTTGTCCCTTGATTGCAACATGGCTTTGTAATGCTTTAGCATTGCAAGCCTTCATGCACTCGAGGAACGAAATACACCCCACCCATGCTATTTTGTTGATTATGAGGCCTAAAATATAAAACAAACCAAGAACATGAACTTCTGATGGCAAAGAAATAATTACAAAAACAAAATAAAAAAATTCCCACCCACATGCCTTTTTACAAAAAAATGGCATGAGAAACAGAAGATCTACTTTGTGGGGGCCTTAATAAACCCTTATTGTTGAAGAAATCTACTTGTCTGGTAGATGACCAGTTGATGTAAACCTTCTAGTCAAATCTTTTTCCACTTTCAAGGATGAGCTGAAGACTTCTTTCATGAGTCTTTAAATTTTTTCCATTTAATGTTATTGTCCATATATTGAGTGCAATTAGAAATCTAATTCGTCATATCTTGTCTGACAGACAAAGCTCTCAGAACTTTATCAGGCAAAACAGTCCTGTCACAAACAGTGCGCTTATCTAGGCTTAATTGCGCATATGAATTGCACGCAATTTCCATATCGAATGGCACCCAAAGCACAGCGGGTTCTCCTGGTTACTCATAGCAAACACAGGGAATGTTTCTGCCAATGGACCTCCGGGTTACCCGGAGGTCCATTGGCTGAAACATTGCGTGTGCACAGGCCATTTGTACAGAATTTGATAGCCTTACTATGGTCATAACGCACAGATTAACGCGCAGATCAACGTGCTATTTGTGTGCATGTCACGACAGGACTTCTAGTTTTAACTGTATGTAATGGGGTACTTCTGACTCTAAACAGGGCTGCTGATGAAGTGTGAAATTTGTGTTCATATTCAAGAGAATTAAATTTCCTCCATCTCTACCAATACTCCATTACAGTCTTTGGGATGTAAAAATACCACTGGTTTCCCATGAGCACCAATTTTAGCTTCTTGACTCAAAAGCCTAATATTTTTTGCTTTCAAGTCTTTCATTGCTTCTTGAATATTGTCCACCTGAAAAAGAGAAAAATGCATTACAAATAATAATGAGCAAAAAAATTCAAATCTGTAAATGATGTTACAACAGCCAGGAAGAGATATAACAGCAGTAAATATTCTCCCATGGACGACCATTATGTTTGTATGAAAAACAAATATGATTGGATCATTTTTAATTTGGTCATTCAAACATCTTTGTCCTGTGTAGACACTCAAGACAACTTTTTCCTTCATCAAAACTGGGTGACATGCAACAAATATGATAGAAAAATCAACAGAAGGATACTACTGGTCTCAGGCCCATTTTGGGAGGGAATTCCCATCAAAAACATACCAATAGTCAACTGTATTTTTTAGGCACCAAACTTCATCAAATAATCCCTCTTTTTTCTCTGGCATATTCAGCAATCAGGCAAGATTTCAGTACCATGTGTCAAAGGTTTTTAAAACATTATTTTTTTTTCAAGGCTGCCTAGTTTCTAAGATTGCATCATCTCCAAGGGTAACTTTTAACCCTTTACCCAATGCAGACGATATCAAAATTTATTATTTGAAATATCATTTTTTCAAATTTTTCCAAAAATTTCAACAAAACCATATCATGTGACCCCTCTTTGGAACGAGCTCAACAAGCTCGTTCCAAAGAGGGGTCACATGATATGGTTTTGTTGAAATTTTTCGAAAAACAATATTTTTTCACCTGCTGAATTTGCATATTATGTGGGCGGATGTGGGCGATTCGTTGGGTAAAGGGTTAACAGGTAAATCTAATTCAAATATTTTGGAGTCATACCAAAACTGGAAGCATCAACCATCATATGTTTTTTTTTAATCATGTCCCCTAGACTGACACCACAACCGAATATGCACTTTGAATGTGAAACCTATTCAATTAACAGGATCATTCATTTAACAGGAAGTTTATCATTTTCCAAAATTCCAGCATTTCAATGAGCATAAATTCTTTTAAATCTTGTTTGACAGAGCTCTAACAATATATAATAGAAACACAGGGAAGTCAGTGGGTGTTATAGTAATTCTTTAATTTATTACAATATTTTTTATTCAATTAAAGTAGATCTTCTGTTTCACGGGCCATTTTTTGTAAAATTGCATGCTGGGGGTGGGGGGGGGGGGGGGGAGTATTTTATTTTTTATTTTTACTTACCTCCAGGCATATGTGATGCATTCCACCATTTTTATTTTTGTCCAGGAAATTTTGTATTGGACTTTTTTCACCAAGTGGATTTAAAAGCTGAAATTAGAAAGGCAGTGGAGAAAATGGGAATTTTTCTGTCACCGAATTTCTGAATTTTGCATATTTTTGTTAATAAATCATCAATCAAAGGATAGTTTTGGAACAACAAACTGGCACTACATAATTATTGGTGGTCAACCAAAAAACAATAATATGGTACAATGAATTCTATTCAAACCAAGCTGTATCAAGCAGAAAGAGGTTAGAGATGGGCAGTATTGTCATTTTGAGTTCGGTATTGGTTTTGGTATTTTTAGGAGGGTATACCTCGGTATTGGTTAGGTATTCGGTATCTGAATTGACTGGTATTTGCTGATAGTACCAAACAGGAATTCACATCAGGAAAAACAAAATAAGTTGTTGTAGCATCAATCTACCACAATGCTATGACAGTGCCAATGAGCTCAACAGTGACATTCTCTTACGACCATGAATCATATCTACAGTAATTTTGTGATTTGTTCTAAATGCACCTTAATATTTAAAGACCTATTTCAGGCTTTTGCAATCTCAGGGCATTCCCTGACCATGCCATCTTTAGGAGATCCTGTTGACAAAAGAAATAAAAGGCCTCTCGGCACCCCCCCCCCCCCCCTCCCAAAAATTGAAATTTTTGAAGTGAAAACAGGGACATAACTCTGGCAAAATATGTCGGCCCTAACCTCGATTTGTACTTGACCTGTATTTTATGTTGATACACCTACAAACCCAATTTCATTTGATTTGGTCAACTATAACTAAAGTTATCATTGGGAAACCAAAATGGGACGGACCGATAACTAAAATCGTCCTCTGGGTTCCAATGTGTTCTATGTGCCAGCAGACACATAGAGCACATTGGAACTCAGGGGATGAAATATTTCAGCAACACTGGTTCCCCTCATAAATTTGTTTGGTGATAAAATGTGTTCTTTTTGTTATTAGTTGTCAAATGAATTGTTGAGTGTCCTTCTAATAATTGTTATTATTATCTTGTTGATAATACCGCGAGTGAATGGGGCCGAACTGCGTAGAAAAACCAATCAGGAAGCGGCAAGTAAAGATGGGTGGTATTGGAATTTGAAGTTCGGTATCGGCCAGGTTTCCAAATTTTTAGGGGGATGGGTATACCACTGTATCGGCTCAATATTGGTATCTGACTTGACTGACATTTGCTGATAGTGCCAAAGAGGAATTCCCATCAGGAAAAACAAAATAAGTTGTTGTAGTATCATTCTACAACACTGTCTTGATTGGGAGTTATCAACGAATATGAAAAAATGACACTTTTTCCTATTTTGCACACCATTTTGGTGGACATCTTTGATCAGAATTGCCATGTACGGGCTGAAATGGATTGATATTGACTAGTTGCCACATCTGGATGGACTTGCTGCCATTATTATGAGACAAATACTTTCCCTGAAGACTGTACCGGTAATTACAAAAGTGTCCCCAAAGAGGATTCCCAAGGACTTTTTTTCTAGGATTCCTGACACTTTTCCACTTTAAATGACACTAAATTTAGCTTGTTACAAATTTTGTTCCGGTCTATCATTCCCATGCCTACAATGATATAGGTTATTACCATCATATGGGTTTCCAAGATGGTGTGTTTAAGTCGAGACCTTGTCTCTGGGCATATATACACAATCTTGGAAAACACTTAGTGGTAATAATTAATTTGTCTTACAATATCTTACACTTTCTTGGCTTGTTCACATCTATTTTGATGATCAGCCAGCATCTATGAATTGATTTTTTAAGAATGATGATCATAATGTCATGGTATTGCATTCTTGCACTGTGCATGACGTAATCCCCATTTATGGTTCTACTTGTACTGTAACTGCAGAATTTATAGTGGTGTTTCGGCTGTGTGTTTCTTTAATTTATCTTTCAGGTTTAACCCTTTACCCAATGAATCGCCCGCAACCGCCCGCGTAATATGCAAATACAGCTGCTGAAAAAAATATTATTCTTCGAAAAATTTCAACAAAACCATATCATGTGATCCCTCTTTGGAACGAGCTTGTCGAGCTTGTTCCAAAGAGGGGTCACATGATATTGTTTTGTCGAAATATTTTTTAAAAATTTAAAAAAATGATATTTAAAATAACGAATTTTGAAATTGTCTGCGTTGGGTAAAGGGTTAATGCATGGTAGGCCTATATAAAAATATCAAGGCAAAAAATAATCCTGTCAAATTTATTTCACTGAGTTGCTGATTTATTTATCATTTGGGGTGCGGTGGCATCGCGGTAACCGGTTCTCATCAGATCACCGAAGTTAAGCAATGTCGAGCGCAGTTAGTAGTTGGATGGTTGACCATTTCAGCGACCGATTCGTGATCCCGTGTTGTGTGCATAGGGCTGGGCGATATTTTGATATACCGGTAAATACCGGTATTGAAATCAGTACCGGTTAAATATCGTCTATTTTTTGGCAATACAGGTATATCGTCTGTAACGATATTGGTTTGGGTCACATGATAATAAAATTTCAACATGTGTTTTTTTCGTAAAATCGCACAGAAAGTTGCTTTGATTCGAAAATACAGGAAGTTTATCTTTCCTCATTTCGTGAATAAATGATAAACAGCGAGAGATGACGGGAGTAACGTTCTATCTCGTTTATCGTCACCGACATGCAAGCATTCATGGAGAAATTATGAAATAAAAATTTAATACTTGTTTGCTAAATTTGTTTGATTATTTTTAATTAGTGAATAATTAAAGTAGCATACATCACACAAATAGTTTGTTGTTACACAGAAAACACACCCGACTGTCACACTGTAAAAACACGGTCACCTGCTGTTGGTCGCATTTGTTTGAACTGAAATCAGCAAGCCATACTTATCGCTTAATTCGTTGTCAGCAATCTGACACAAAAATGTTTCAAATCACACATATTCACAATTACGAAATGTACAACAATTTTTGTCAAATATGACAGAGGTGCGATGCCATCACTGGGAAAAAACATTGTCGGCTGGTGATTGACACCTGCAGACTATCATGAAAGTGAAGGGTGATCATGTCTTGGAGGCGTGCTTGATATCAACAGACCGACTGGCCTGGCAAATGACAGATGACATTTGACATTGTCATCTGTGGAAGTTCACTGCTGGAAGATAGGAGAAGGGGAGGAGCTACTACTGGTTCTTTGTGAAACCAGGCCCTCGGAATTCCATCAACTGGACACCCGTTGTTTTGATAAAAAGTTTTGTTTGCCACTGTTTTCGTGAAGCCACACATATGCAATTAACACAATGTGACAACTGACTGGCTCAGTAATTAAACGCTTATCAGTCAAGAGAGGCTGGCCATGTTTTTACAGGAATTAAATTGACAAAGACTAATTTACTTGTATCCCAGATTCAGATGAAAGCCAGTAAACCCATGATAATTTTATGGCTTATTTTCGTATTAAACAATAGGTTCAATAACTTTGTAGACATGGATTGTTATGGTCTTCCATTCAAATTTTCCCAGAGCAGTAAGTGATACTTCTATCTTTTGCTCCAAAAATATCTTTTTTTTTCATGATACCCCTTGCATTTAATATGTGTTTCACACACTGCTGCACGATATACCGGTATATCGCAATATTTTTTCTGATATCGTTACCGGTATTCAGATTCCCGTATCGCCCAGCCTTATGTGTGCATGGGCCAGGCACTTAACCCCGATTGCCTACATCAGGGCTCGATGACGCTGTGTACTAAGGCGTACTGCACGTCGATGGTGCACATTTCTTCAACCAATCTAACCCTGCCTGTGCCGCGGTGCAGAGTTACAATGTTGGAGAGCTGACAGCTGCTCGTCGTTGCTCGGTGGTTCTCTCCGGGTACTCCGGCTTCCTCCACCCATAAAACTGTCACCGACATGATATGATCCTGGCTGTTAATGTGTCGTTAAACCCTAATAAAAAAAAAAAAAAAAAATTTATCATTTAATTACTGTTATCAGTTTTCGATGAGTGAAGATAAAACATGATCTCTTTCTGAATCGAATGATCACTTGCACATGCAGTTGCTACCCTCAACACAGATTTGTAATTGGTCTACACATTTTTACTTGTACTGAGGAAAATATGCTCTTGTTGTACGATAATATTAGTTATCCTTGAGTTTTCCAGGGTGTATGGGAATTTCCACCGGTTTAGGAACTCGTACACCCTGAAGCGAAGCCGAAGGGTGTATGAGTTCCCAAACAGGTGTAAATTCCCATACACCCTGGAAAACACAAGGATAACGGATTTATTTCCAAGCATTTTGGTGTACTGAATACTTTAACCTACATTGTGGGCAAAAAATGACAGAAAATTTGTACTTTGCGAGTTTCTTAAATAAAACCAGACAAATATGGATGTCATTGGAACTGGCTCAATGAGCCAGTTCCAATGACATCCATATCTGTAATATTTTATTGCACATAAATATTAAATTTCCTGTATTTTTATTTTTGTTCTAACATTACCGAGCAGAAGGTATGAATTAATAATTAAAAATGGGTACTGTGTTTAGCCATATAGCTTGCTCTTGTATATTCTTGTTTTTACACCGTGGTTAAACACGGTGTAAAAAAAAGCCACTGTGGATTGCAAGTTACACCGTACCTCTCAACCAATCAAAATGCAGTATTTTGCTTCATTTGGAAATAAAATGTTTTACCTCAATCTTTGTATCTCCTAATTCAACAAACACCGTGTAGACACCATGCTCTTCTTGGGGCTAAAACAGACACAAAAAATAAGGAGAACATAGTCATGGTGTTAAATATTCATCATAAACAAGTCAAGAGAAAAAGCACACAATATATTTACCCAATTTTAACCCCTTGTACCCTGGTAGTGCAACAAATTTTCTCCAATCATTCTGTTTTTCTCTTTGTTTAACAATGAATTTAAACAATTATATCTTGTTTGACAGAAAGCACAGACCTCTGTCAAACAAGTTAAATATCAAACTGCATTGTGGAAAATATTTGCTGCTTAACCCTTTACCCAATGAATCGCCTGCATCTGCCCGCATAATATGCAAATTCAGCATCTGAAAAAATATTATTTTTCGGAAAATTTCAACAAAATCATATCATGTGACCCCTCTTTGGAACGAGCTCGTTCCAAAGAGGGGTCACATGATATGGTTTTGTTGAAATTTTTTGAAAAAATGGTAATTAAAATAATAAATTTTGACATCGTCTGCGTTGGGTGAAGGGTTAAAACTCAGTCATTTTGACATCACAATGCACAGTTAAGTGTTCTAGTGCAGGAAAGTACAGATGTGCCATTTTGATAATTCTATCTGCTTTTGGTCACTGTTTCTGTTTGGAGAAACAAATAAGGCTTACACTTTTTCCAATTTCTATCTGGAACACATGATTTCAATATAGTGTCTACATAACAAAATATTTTGGGGGTCAGTAAAACAGGTTGTAGGGCAACCGCAAAACATTTTATACTTCATATTCACATTTTTTACCATGATAATACCAATGAGACATGGAGAGACCTCTCTTGAGACTTTTCCACGAATTAATGTTGCAATAAGACTCAATTCCTCACCCTCTGATTGGACGAGAATTCACATAGTTTTTGCTATGTTTACAGCTTCAGTAGCACATGTTACCATTTGATGTCACCATTTCAATTATATGAAATCAGGTAACCCATTTTGTAAATTTATGTCATCAATAGAGTGATTTAAAAATGCTTCACTTTTGTAGATTGATATAGGCACTCTCCGATAAACTGTAACAAGGGGAAGACATTTGAATAAATTTTGATGCCCCAACATAATTCAACGCTCTTCCAGTTAAGTAATTTTGCATTGTTCCTGATCTGATGTCTTACACTTTCAGTGTGCAAAATTTCAAAAATGACCCTAACCAACTGACCATTCACGTGGGTTGGATAAGGCTAACCAAGCGCTCGGCTATGAAAAAATTCTTGGGAAACTGCTTTTTTATCATTAACAAGTATTCATATATGGCATGGAACTGAAATATTTATAGCCTCTTACGGCAAAAGTCTAAAAATCTATCAAGACACAAGAAAGGTTGGTTAACTATTCTGAACTGCAGGTACCTGAAGTTAAAGGCTTCATATTCTGTGGATGTCCTTCATATTATCTTGCAAGTAAAATTACTTCATCTCCATTGATTTATGTTGTTACAATTCATGGGAGAGTGCCTATAGGCACTCTCCTATAAATTGTAACAAGACAAAATGTGTGAACAAATCTTGAGGCTGAGAAAAGATTTAGCATTCTACCAGTTAAGTGACTATTCAAGATGCAACTTTTGGCTAACAGGTCATCCGTTTGCGTAGATTTAAATTTGCATAACCACTACACGAACGAAATGAGCGTTCTCGTCAATTTTGCACACTGCACTTTGCATACAGTGTTTTTTACATGCTTTTTCACATACAAGCAAAATCTGAGTGTCAACATTTTTTTCAAATTAGACTGTCTAGTGTACCTTAACTCTTAACCCACTGGGTATTTTCAAGATATTTTTCATCAAATCTGGTCATGGCTGCTGTTAAGCAGCCATGACTAGATTTGGTGACAAATTCATCTTAATTTAACTAAAGAAATCATTAGGGGAAAATCCATTCAACTTACTGGCAGAAAAGTTTATTAAAGGTGCCCAAACTATCCTTATTTCATTGGCAAGAGAAATCCTGTCTTGGACAGGAATATCCACCAGCAGCATGCAAGGGGTTAAGCAAGATCAAGTATTTTATGAATGATTACTGAACTTTATCAGTTTGATTCATTTGTTTGAATTTATCATCAAATTTCATGAGTCTTGATGAGACTTTATGAAAAAAAAATATTGCTTTTTCAAATTTTTCAAAAAATTTCAAAAATGATTTTTTTTCACTTGCCCAATTTGGCCAAAGCATACCCTAATATTTCTTCACATCATTGAAATGTTATTTTAAATCTTTTAACTGAATCCAACCAAACAGAGAACCCTATGAATGGGTCAATTCCTACTTTGCAAATGTGTGCTTGAACATCAAATTCCTACTGAAGGGAGGTTACTCCATACCCAATTGTTCTTTGTAAAACAAAAATAATTTACAAGGCTCCATAAATTAAAGTAGATCTTCTGTTTCTCAGGCCATTTTTGTGTCTACACTGGTGACAGTGACCAACACAGGTTGAGAGTACATTCTCTGTTCCACAATAGAGAACCACTACAGTTAGTTTCAATGACATCTGGCACTGCAGCTGACAAATCAGTCAATTGTGACCAGGCCATTAGAGTTGGTAATGAGTGTGTTTCAAAGGTTGTAGGGAAAGCATTCAGCAACATCAGGCTGCATCGCGTTGACATTGTCAAATCAATCACATCAATGGCCAATTCTATCAAAAGTACATGGAGATAAAGTGGTAGTCGATACCACGATACTGTCCAGCCACATCACGTGTATGATTCAATCCCAGTCCAAAATGGAGGAATATCTCAAGTATGAGCTTGCGTCAAAACTGCCTTTACTGTTTTATTCTGTTGGAATGAGAAAGACACAGAGAAGCATCCTTGGCAAAATACTCAAGTCGTAATTATGTCACTGAATCGGAAGACCTTCTAGGAAGCCCTGTTTTCGTCATAGATGGTGGCTTTCTGTTGAGAGCAGAATAGCCCAAACAGTCATCATATCTCCGAAGATATCGGCACCACAATATTCAAATTATATAAAAAAACATTTTGGATCCAGTGCCTTTTCTGTATTTGATGTCTATGAATATGACATAGCAACAAAGGGCTTAGAAGGATGAAACCAATGTCGCAGTTGTTGGAACAGATGCTGACTTATTTGCTATTCTACAGACCTGCCATTATTGTGAATGGAATATATACATGATGTTCTCAGTCACCCCTCAAAGTCCTCTTCTCAATTGAAGAAATTGCGACTAACTGGGTGAGTCAAAGGGAAATGTGTTGCTGGCACATGCTATCAGCGGTGGTGACACAACTTTGGTGCTCTTTCGCCTTGAAAAAAAGAAAGTCTTCAGTTTGATGGTCTCTGAACTTGCTGGATTGGAGGTTTACAAAAAGTACATCGATTCTTTCAGGGCATATGACAGCACAACTCAAGAGATTTCTTCATCAGGGGAGCAAATTCTTTTGGTGTTAGAACACAGATCTACACACCTGGTTGTACGAGCAGGTGTAGTAAGAGATGTGGGTGTAAAAAAGCAGGCTTGTAATGCTCTGGATTGTGCTGGTATAATTTGGATTCTTGTAGCACTCACAGACCCAAGCAGCACTTTTGATTTAGTCGAAGCTGATGAATAGTTAACCAGAGATTAATTGGACACCCTTGAAAATTTTGGCTTTCGTCTGTTTGCTGCTATGGGTTATATTTTTGCAATTAACTTGGTTCCAAGTCATAGCATATCTTCCCATGAAATGAGTCTCTGGATAAGCCCTCTCAGGATAAGCCCAACAGGGACTCCAAAATCCCCATAGTAACAATAGCAGATTGGACTTAGGAAGCCTGAGGGAGGAGGAGTCCTGATCCAAGACTGGCGGACTAGCAGAATCGTAAGAACGATAATGCACAGAGGGCAAAAAGGTATCAGCCCTAGTGAAGAACGATGTCTTCATTGCCTAGTCTTGGAACTCAGCTCAGAGTCCAATGCTGCAAAAGCCCAGACCACTTGTACAGACTGGCACGGTCAAAGATGCCCAGAAGCAGGTTGCTTCACAGGCTGTAGGTGCACGACCAACAATTGTGGACTGGCTGAAACCTCCGGCTTTTCTGACAGTTTAAGCTCTGAAAGGAACTCAAAAACAAAGTAGAGAGCCGCCTCCAAGACAGAAGACTGATGGCTCTCAACATCAGGTGTGTCGGACCCAGAATCTGAGTCAGAAGACGCATAGCCCATCTCGGGCATAGAAGTCGAAGCCCGCCATGGTGTAGGAACACAAGCATGATCGGAAAGCAGCTTGCTTCCAATCCCCGAGGTGGTGCAGGAGCAAAGAGAGGGCCTCCCTAAGCTAATCTGAACATCTGATGTGGGAAGAACCAGGCAAAGTGGCTTCACATCTGACCCTTTTAACCATGAAGGGTTAAGATCCTCAAAAAACCCCGATGCCAAATGACAGGTGGCAGCCGAAGCAACTGCAGGCAGATGCTGATAGCGGGAAGAAATACCCCGAGGATCTGAAGAGCGGGAACTCATGAATCAGGAGAGTTGCCACTGGCCTCTGAGGGAAGGAACCTCCAGGCTGCTCAAAATGTGCCGGTGCCGCTAAATTGACCAAAGGGACAGAATGCGAGGACGGAAGTGTAAAAGAGTCCATGGTGACCCCACCATGGACATCTGAATCCAAAACAAGACCTGCTTGGTCGAAGAGAGACCAAAGCAGAAAGACCGGCCAACAACCCCTTCCAACTTCGCCGAGTAAAAGATAGGGAAGGTTGAGGCCTATATCCCACATCTAAAGAAGCAGAAACCCCTGCAGACCTCTGCAAGGATAAGCCAAGACCGGCTGAAATGGAGACCGAAGACATCACCGACAGAGCAGCAGCAGGAGTGGATACATCGGTATTCTGTTGACAATGGCAGAAAAGCAGAGAGAACAACCGAGTATGGCTCCAAAGGAGGAGTCACAACCCTAGTGACTGTCTCAGATGTCGACTGGAGAGGAACAACAGTCCGGAACAATGCATCTCTTCAACAGAAATGTTAGCAGCTACCTCGGTATCCACCGCCAGTAAAGACTGCAAATCACCAATGGAGGGGGTCGACAGCATTCCCCTTTCCAACGGATGCAGGAGGAATGGCCATGAGCATGCACTACATGGTTTACTGAAGTCCAAAAGGAGGAAGACCAAGAACCACACAGAAAAAAGGGTCTTTCAGCCGAACACCCATTGCACATGGAGCATGAAGCATGGGAGCCCTCAACATGTTTCCATAATAAACATTGCCTGCAAGGATTCATCCTAGGCATATCTGGTGACAGCAATGTAGATGGGAAGGTGAGCCCAAAGAAAAAATATATCAGGACGCCCCCATCTATCAGAGGAAGGCAGCGGGAAACTAAAGCCTGATAGGAACACAAAAGTACCCCAATAGCCAAAAAGGGCAACACAGGCAGAAATTCAACACTCAATGGAGGGGAGAAATGCTTCCACAACAGCCCCTTGTTGACACCTAACTCCAATATAAGCAGTACTCAAAAGGATAGCATAAATAACAGAGACCGGACAACATGGTACGTGAAATTTGCATGCGAAATTAGCACTGAGAAAAAAGATTTCACAAAAAAATTGGGTGAATAAATGAGAGAATATACAAAAAGACAGCCCAATATATTTGAATGGTGAAGCTAATGCATATGAATCCATTATAGCCATCACAACCAAAAGGGGATGTCCTCATCTAGACATTATACTGAGTCATCCTACCAAGGTACAATGAAATCCCTTCATAAATACAACCTGTAGTCTGTGCTAAAGTTTTTCGGGTTTTGGGCTTGGGCAGCCATCATGGTTGAATGATCGCGACCAAAAGGGGACGTTCTCATCTGGGAATTATCTGGAGTCATCCTACCAAGTTACAATGAAATCCCTTCATAAATATGACCTGTAGACTGTGCTAAAGGTTTTTGGGCTTCGGGCCCCTGTAGCCATCACAGTTGACCAATCACGACCAAAAGGGGACGTTATCATCTAGACACAGGGTAGGATTTGTTTTAAAATTTTTGTTTAGCAGTTTTTTTCCTAACTCTTAAAATTGATTAGCAAGTGGCTGTAATTGTTTAGAAGTTTTCATTCATGATGGTTTCACCCTCAAAAGCATTAAAATAAGCCAATGGTTTTATTTAAATCATGTTTCAATCTACTGTTGCCAGGGGGTCGTTTGGATCAAACTGTTCAGCCCATGACTTACCAATTCTCTGAAACATCCTGGTCGGAGATGTGCGAGAAGCAACTCCACTCAGTAATATTAAAAGACAAAAATGCCTTATCAACCATTTATTTTATATTTTTAGTTTTGTTTCGCTCGCAGTGAGTATTTCTCTGTGCTAATTTTATAACCACTGGGCACAAGTTAGATAATCAAAACCTGAACACTTGCGTTATTATTAAGGAGCTTTATTTTACGTGGTAAAATATGAACACTCCAGATGGACATCTTGCCTAGAAAAGGTTGATGACCTCCAAGTAAAGCATAGCTGATTAGTGGGGTTAGCGATCACATGTTACTGTATGCCATTCATATTTGTGAGTGACTATTTTAAAGAGCATCCCACATAGTTATGATGTGCATACACAATGCTGGGGTTCGGAATTTGATTTTGACAATCTGTCGTATTTTTTCACGTGCATATTGTTCGATGGGGAGGACAAAGACTTAAGTAAGAATAATTTAATGGCAAAATCTTCTTGAACCTGATGATGTTGTCCAGCTGGGATTGGGAATTTGGGGGTTGAAAATTGAGAATATAAGTACCATTTTGCACTGGAATGGGGCCGAATATTGGGTCCATGGGGACATCTAAAAAATCACTGCAAAATGTTATCTTAAATTGTCCCATTCACGATGTGTGAGTACCTCTGAACATCAGGGGAACAAAGAGGCGAAATACATGTGCATCGCACTTAAGCTTTGTGATCCAATTTTATGTAAGTGATTCGCATGAGGGAAAAATTGCATCGCAAACTGCGATGCGAAACCAAACAAATCCTACCCTGAGACATTATATGGAGTCAACCTACCAAGTTACAATGAAGTCCCTCCATAAATACGACCTATAGACTGTGCTAAAGGTTTGGGGCTTGGGCAGCCGTCACGGCTGAATGATCACGACCAAAAGGGGACCAAAAGGGGACGTTCTCATCTAGACATTATCGGGAGTCATCCTACCAAATTACAATGAAAACCCTTCATAAATATGGCCTGTAGACTGTGCTAAAGGTTTTCGGACTTCGGGCCCCTGTAGCCATCACAGTTGACCAAGCGCGCCCAAAAGGGGACATTCTCATCTAGACATTATAGGAAGTCAACCTCCCAAGTTAAAATGAAATCCCTCCATAAATATGACCTGTAGACTGTGCTAAATGTTTTGGGGTTTTGGGCTCGGGGCAATCGTCATGGTTGACAGATCACGACCAAATTGGGAAGTTCTCATCATGACATCATACAGAGTCATTCTACCAAGTTACAATGAAATCCATCCATATTAAATATGACCTGCAGACTGTGCTAAAAGTTTTTGGGTTTCCAGCTTGCAATTGGGCAGCCGTCACGGTTGACAGATCATGACCAAAAGGGAACATTCTCATCTAGATATTATACAGAGGCATCCTACCAAGTTACAATGAATTCCCTTCATAAATACAATCTGTAGACTGTGCTAAAAGTTTTGGGGTTTTGGGCTTGGGCAGCCATCCTGGCTGACCGATTGCAACCAAAAGGGGACATTCTAATCTAGACATGACCCCAAATCTGCATATGACATTTCGTGATGATCAGACAAGAACTACGGGGTGTAGCCTGTGCTAAGGGAAAATGTGAACAGACTCACAGACTAACAGACTTCTGCACGCGTGATGGCAGTAGCTTAACTTGACTTTGTCAAGTTAAGCTAAAAATAGAGAGTATACTTCTGAGTTAGGGACATCCACTGCAGTGCAAGCCTGTTGTAAACATTTGTGAGGTAGGTTGATAAGAAATTCTGAACCGTCATGCAATGTCTATGCTCTCTTTGGTAATAATGTCATCACAGAAACAGAATTCTGACTGGTAGTAAGCTCTAGCAACATTTGCACCTATCTTGCGACACACCTGCTCAAAGACACATGAGTATTTGTGAAGATTGAGTCCCTAAATTAGCCTACATATAACTGCATTCGCATATGGCCTGATGGAATTCCATCAGAAATTGAATGATTTCAAAAAATAACAATATCACAAAAAGCTCAACGTGTATTTTCTGGGACTTTTGCTATGTTGTTCAAAAACATGTTCTTATTAATCCCTTAAAAAATCAGCTTTCTCTGATTTTTGTCCCTAGTGAATCCTTCAATCCTAATGTGCATGACTATATACCCTTGTGAGAGTAACCAGTACATTTTCCATAGTTAAAACCAAATCTCATATTTATACATTTGCCAGACTTTAAATCCCAAAGGGCCTAATCCCACTTTTGGCGAGTTTTGTCTTTAATGTCCATGTGGGACCCTGTTCGCACATACAGGTGGTCTTACTATAGGTAGTTACAATACCTTAGCAGTGGTTTATAGTGAAGTCTTGGCTGCCCATTCAGGCAGACAAGACTTCGCTAGAAGCCACTGTAAGGAAGGCACAGAATTACCTTACTCTGAGTGAGCAAATGATTATAAGGAGAATTGTCCTGTTCTTTAACCCTTTACCCAATGCAGACGATATCAAAATTTATTATTTTAAATATCATTTTTTCAAATTTTTCCAAAACTTTCAACAAAACCATATCATGTGACCCCTCGTTGGAACGAGCTCGATGAGCTCGCTCCAACGTGGGGTCAAGACCATATCATGTGACCCCTCGTTGGAACGAGATCGATGAGATCGCTCCAACGTGGGGTCACATGATATGGTTTTGCTGAAAGTTTTTGAAAAGTAATATATTTTCAACTGCTGAATTTGCATATTACGCGGGCGATTCGTTGGGTAAAGGGTTAAGGACAATATCAGAATCTATGATGAGAATCAAATTAACATTTTACGAGAAATAAAGTTGATTCTCATTGTTTTCTGTGCGCAAATCATTTGTGAGAATCGATTTTAATTTCTGAATGAATTTTAAGCCTTGCTCTATTAATCACACCCAGATCTACACATTAATGGGCTCATAGAGCCCAGGTAAACATGGGAGAGGCAGAATTCAACATAAATCAAGCTATTATATTTACATTAAGCTTCTAATGTCATTGAGTGATGATTCACACCAGGCTAACATCATACCTATTTTTCAAAATGCAATGGTATCACCAACGGTGTCGATTCTGATAGCAGCTATAGCCAGTATATCATAATACCACACAGCCCACTCATATAAACCACTAACATTAAAGCAGTTGAGTTATTAGTGCACAGAGCAAGACACTTACATGTTTCTCACTGACTTTGGCTCCAAGAACATCTCTGAACATTGATGCAGCCTTCTCCATATCAGGTACAGCAATAGCTACATGGTTAATTTTACCTATCTTCCAATTCTGAAAGTGAAAAAAAATAATGTGAATGGTATGTGATGCAATCATATACGCATAAAATGCATGTCTATCTAATGACCAAAATCAAGCTGCAAGGACCTCTACCATACAGCAAAAGGTGCAATAAATTTATGGTAATAATAATCAAAGGTATATATGCGTCCTGTGTGTCAAGAACGCATTACAGGTACCACCTCTTGGAAATATTTCTGAAAATGCTAATGACTTGATATATTCTCCATGATAAAAATATGGGATACTCGTTTAACCTTTTACCGAACATGAAAGGCAGACGGAACTTGCAAACAAAATTCTGCAATAAATAAATATTTCATTTTTTGCCTCCAAAACATAGCTTATATACACCAAATATCAAAAGAATCTGACTGTATGATCTGAAGAAGATTTTTAAAGCTTATTCCCCATAGCGCCCTAGGTTAATTATTTGGGCTCCTCTGTTGAGCCCAAATATGAACCAAGGGGGTCGATTTGAACACACTTGTATTTGACCATCCTATAGATGCTGAATACCAAATATCAAAAGATTCTGATTAGCGGTTCTGAAGAAAATTTTTTTTTCAATTTTTACAAATATGATGACTCAGCATTTTTTCAAATGCCCCTACAGAACACCCTAACACAACCGATGGCCAATTTTTTTTTTTAATCCATTCTACCAGTTAAAAGGATGCTTCATACCAAATAACAGTTCTCTGTTCCGTGTAGTTTGAAAAATATGGGCATTTGAATGTTTTTCTATTTTTAGCCCCTGGGGTACCCATGGGGAAACGAAAAAAAAACTTCGGGCATCAATCAAGTACTTTGGATCCACTTATGCTACACACCAAATTTGGTTCAAATCGGCCCATCAGTTCTTGAAACAGAAATTTTGGGCGGAGCCCAAAATGGATATGTGCCCAGAGAGAGCTCAACTATTGATCTACCAACTTCTCTTGAACAAACTTTAATCTAAAACACAAAAGAGTGTTACATACCATATATCAAGGCAATCTCTCTGAAGGTTCATGAGAAGAAGATTTTTAACGATTTTTAGGCTTTGGCATCATTGCCCACAGCCCAAAGAAGGCAGCCGCTCCATTTGAACAAAATAGAAAGGGTATACCCCAGGGATGGTTTGTGCAATGTATGTTTGAATTTGGCTGAATGGCTGTGGAAAAGAAGCCAGGTTTGCAAAAGTTAACGGACGACAGACGTGAAGTGATGGCAATACCTCACACTGACTTGCAGTCAGGTGAGCTAAAAAGAAAATAATCTCCAAGGCTTAACACCTGAAAAATGATTCAGGCAGAACTGGTTTTCACACTCATCCAATACATTCTCGAGTGCAACTAACAGACCAAATCTGGCAAAAACAGATACCGTGTGTTCAAATTATCATACCGACATTGCGACGCAGATGGACAGGCACCCGCCATTCTTCATTGACACAACATGACCAAAAATGATCCTTTTCCTCTTACTTTTACTCTTGTTAAATGAATATTTTTCACAGGGAAAGTGACTATTCAATTAACATGGTTTCACAATACTGTGATCTATTACATTTAAAAACTTGACAATTCCCCAATTCCCCAACTTTACTCATCTCTTTTAGTCTCCTCAATGATTCCAAAATAAGGCATTTATTCTTTTATATCTTTTTTGACACAGCTCAGAAGTAATTTCAAAGCATTGACAGGCCTTGAAATAACTTGTGAACAATCAGGTTATGCAGAGGTTTTGTCAAATGTAACATACGTTATCAAACTGCAGGTTACGATGAAATACTTCAACATAAATTAAATTCCTAACCCAAATGTTTTGACTCTTAGACTTGACACTCAATTGGGACTACATGAACTCAAACTTTGTACATTGCAACCATATATCGATATAATGGCATGACACTTACATTTTAACAGAATTTCGGTGAAAATAAATACAATTACTTACGTGCGATCTCACTGAAGCGAGAACATGCATTAGTTATTACTATTCATTTTGGCAAAAATTCTATTACAGCATAATTAACATGGCTGATGAAGTAGAACAGAGAAGGCATCAAAGCATCCCAAACCCATTTACTGTAGGTTACCACCGTGTTATATAGCTTAACCCACTAACAGGTTACAATGTAAAAGCTTTATTTCCAGGTATTTTAAAATAAAAAAAATTTACAGTCACAAGGATACCATACTCTAATATAGATACAAGCCTGGCATTCACAACAAGAGGACCAGGCAGCCTGAAGCATCCTCCTGACAAAACATCAATTATTCTTCAGAGACAGGAATTTGAATAACTGTAATCCCATAAAGAGGAACTCAGAATTCAAATTTATGCAAACTTGTGTATCATTCATTTTCCTTAGTTTCAAATGCTAGAAATGATACCTGGATATTCCGTATTTTCATTAATTCTAAAACAAGGACATTCTTTAGAAGATTGCTAAAGGTTTTTTCCTCATATGGGACTAAGTTAAATTATGAACCTAGGGACTTGATTTGAACATTTAACTTAATTCTGATCCTCTTATGGATGCTACAAGTATATACCAAACATCAAAAGATTCTGACAGGTGAATCTCAAGAAAAAGACTTTTAAAAGATTTCTTCATATTGCTGTAAGTTAAAATTTGGGTTCCCAAATATGTACATGCAGCTAAGGATAGAACAAACATAAATCTGACCTCCCCCCATCCCCCACCTCACACACCTAAGAATGCATGCCAAATGCAAAAACATTCTGACTGGTGGTTCTCAAGAAGATTTTTAAAGAATAATCTTTATATTTATTTACGTATTTATTTATTGGTGTTTATTAAACTGTCGCGGTCATTATTAGCCATTGTGCACAAATATGTGACCTTAAACACTGTTTAAGGTCACATATTTCTGCACAATGGCTAATAATGACCGCGACAGTTTTATGGGTGGAGGAAGCTGGAGTACCCGGAGAGAATCACTGAGCAATGGCGAGCAACTGTCGGCTCCTCAACATACTAACTCCACACAAGCAGGGTTAGCATTGGTTGAAGGCAGGTGCACCATCGACGTGCAGCAAGCTTCTGCACACGGTGTCACCGTGCCCCCACGTGGCCAATGGGGGCAAAGTGTCTTGCCCAAGGACACAATGCAGTTGCCTCAGCGGTTGCTGTAGCTGGGATTCAAACCGAGGACCTCTCGGCTTGCAGCCTGCACCTCCACCTACTGAGCCACATTGCCCCCATAATTTGTATATTGCATTAAGTTAAAATTCAGGTTCTTCAAGGGAACCCATATACATGTATGAACCTGGGGATGTGATTTGAAAAAAAAGATGTAGACTTGTTCTGGATACGAAGATTTTCCAAATTGTATGAAGTTAGAATTCAGGCCCACAGGGGACCAAATATTAGCCTGGGGACTTGGTTTAAACAAAGAATCTGACCCATTCTAAGGATGTTATGTACCAAATAACACAAGATGTGATTCTAGAGAAGAAGATTTTTAAAGAATATTCCTCATATTGCAACAAGATAATAAAATTTGGGATCCCATCTGGACTTGATTTGAACAAACAAACATCTGATCATCAAGAATGTTTTATACCAAATAATGCTGACTAATGGTTCTGGAGCACATGATTTTTAAAAAATATTGCACCAACTTATTGCACTAAGTTAACCCTCACATTTCTGCAGTGTACACTCCAGCTGGCAGTGTTTCTGCAGTGGTACAGCAGTGTACACTGCAAAAGCACTTCAACCATGATAGTAAATCTGTACACTGCACAGACACTGCAAGAACTTCGAAAATAATTGAGTACACAGCAGAGACACTGCCTGAGCTTAGAAAATATTTAGGTGCACTGCAGAAACACTGCTGACCCTTGAAAAAATTCAGCGAGTGAATTCAGCACACTGTAGAAACTCTGGAATGACTTGCAATATAAATTGAAGGTTGAATCACAGCATAGAGAGGTACCAAGTGAAACAAGTGTTTGACCACCGAGGTGGTATTAGTCCCCTACAGAGCTTTTGTGACATAAGGTGTTTTTGTCACAGAAGACACTAGAGTACATAAGCATCTTGGATTTTGAAAAAAAATATTGAGCGTGGATAATCCCCTCACAACCCTTTATCCATGTACCATATATGAAAGGCGTAGCTTGAACCATGTTGGAGGGAGGGGTGGTAACATAAAATAGAGCAAAAGCTTAAAAAACACAACAAAAATGGCTGCCATTCTGCCATCTTGGATTTTGAAAAATAAATATTGACTGTGCAGAACCATTTATCCATGTACCAAATATGAAAGGTGTAGCTTGAAGCATATTAGAGGGAGAGGTGGTAACATAAAAACAGACAGATAGACAGACAGATGGACAGACAGACAGATGTTAGATTTTGAAAAAAAATATTGAGCATGCATAATCCCCTCACAACCCCTTTATCCATGTACCATATATGAAAAGTGCAGCTTGAACCATGTTGGAGGGGGCAGTGGTAACATAAAATAGAGAAAAAGGCTTAAAAAACACAACAGAAATGGTTGCCATGGTGCCATCTTGAATTTTTGAAAAAAAATATTGAACGTGCAACATCCCATTACAACCCTCTATCCATGTGCCAGATATAAAAAGTGTAGCTTGAACCATGTTGGAGTGAGGGGTGGTAACATAAAATAGAGAAAAAAGCTTAAAAAACACAACAAAAATGGCCGCCACGCCGCCATCTTGGATTTTGAGAAAAAAAATTTTGAGCGTGCATCATCCCCTCAGAACCATTTATCCATGTACCAAATATGAAAGGTGTAGCTTAAAGCATGTTGGAGGGAGAGGTGGTAACATAAAAAACAGACAGACAAACAGACAGATGGATGGACGGATGAACTTTTGAAAAAAAATATTGAACGTGCAACATCCCATTACAACCCTCTATCCATGTGCCAGATATAAAAAGTATAGCTTGAACCATGTTGGAGTGAGGGGTGGTAACATAAAAGAGAGAAAAAAGCTTAAAAAACACAACAAAAATGGGCGCCATGCCGCCATCTTGAATTTTAAAAAAAAAATATTGAACGTGCATCATCCCCTCCCAACCCTCTATCCATGTGCCAAATATGCAAAGTGTAGCTTGAACCATGTTGGTGGGAGGGGTGGTAACCATAAAATAGAGAAAAAAGCTTAAAAAACACAACAAAAATGGCCGCCATGCCGTCATCTTGGATGTTGAAAAAAAAATATTGAACGTGCATCATCCCCTCCCACCCTCAATCCATGTGCCAAATATGCAAAATGTAGCTTGAACCATGTTGGTGGGAGGGGTGGTAACATGAAAATACGAGAAAAAAAAGCTTAAAAAACACAACAAAAATGGCCGCCATTCCGCCATCTTGGATTTTGAAAAAAAAATTTTGAGCGTGCATCATCCCCTCAGAACCATTTATCCATGTAACAAATATGGAAGGTGTAGCTTAAAGCATGTTGGAGGGAGGGGTGGTAACATAAAAAACAGACAGAGAGACAGACGACAGACAGATGGACAGACGGACGGACAGAGTGCAAATCTATAGTCCCCTTACGGTTCCCGTAGGGGACTAATAACACGCAACATATTGAAAATCACTAAATGGCACCTGTACCCTTAAAAGACAAAGCCTATTAAACCCTTCAGATTTTTTCCAAGAATTCAACATTTACTTCTATTTTCAAAATTCTAATGAAATTGTTTCAAAACAAACCCTAACAAGAGGCCCCAAGAGGCCTTAATTGCTCACCCGACAAAGCGGTTCAAAGACGTTTTTTTGGGTCACATTCAGTTAGTGATGGTCATCAACACTACACGGGAATGAAGCCATGAAATTATTCATAAATCTAGTGTCCATGTCAGATGATTATTATCATAGGTCCTCAAGACTGCTTCCAATTCTATCAGCTGTAGACAAGCACTGCCAAGCTTCCAAGGTTATGTCACTGCAGTTTGAAAGGCACATTTTATGGAAAAACAGTAAGGAATGGATGTGAATAAACTTGAACCTGAACTGCACCCCCCCTCCCCCCCCCCCCCTCTGGGGGAGCTGTACTGTGAACCAAAAGATGTGATTTGAACAAACTTGAATCTTCCCCCCCCCCCCCCCCCTAAGCATGCTGCATAACAAATATGAAAAGATCTTGATTTGTGATTCGGGAGAATATTTTTACAGATTGTTATTCATATTGCACTAAGTTAAAATTTGGGTACCCATAGGGAGCACAAACTTAAATCTTATCCCCTTAAGAATGTTGTATACCAAATATCAAAAGATTCTGACTGGTAGTTTTGAAAAAGAAGATTTTTAAAGAATATTCATTTTACAGGAAGCCCAAATATGAACCAAGGGATTGATTTGAACAAACATGAATATGACCTCATTAACCCTTTACCCAATGCAGACAATATCAAAATCTATTATTTTAAATATCAATTTTTTTTAATTTTTCAAAAAATGTCAACCAAACCATATCATGTGAGCCCTCATTGGAATGAGCTCAATGAGCTCGTTCCAAAGAGGGTTCACATGATATGGTTTTGTTAAAATCTTTAAAAAAAAAAAATTGTCAGCTGCTGTATTTGCATATTATGCGGGCGGATATGGCCGATTCGTTGGGTAAAGGGTTAAGGATATAGACTGGTGGTTCTGGAGAAGAAGATTTATAAAGCCTTTTCCAAAATTCAGACTCCTGTATGGCGCCCAAATATGAACTAAAAAAACTTGATTTGAACAAATTCAATTTGACAGCCTTAAGGATGATGGATACCAAATATTAAAAGATTCTGGTGGGTAGTCCAGTAGAATATTTTTTTTTTTAGTTTTTGAAAAATGATGACTCACCACTTTTCAATTCTCTTTTCCATACCCTATGTCACATTCGAATGCATTATTTTCTACCCATTCAGTTCTATTGGTTATGAGGATGCTACATCCCAAATAAGAATTCTCTGTTCGGATAGGAAAATAAAGGCAGATTAACTTTTTCTGATTTTCACCACCTGAGGTTTCCACATGGATACTAGAAAAATGGCAAAAAATGAACAAGGGCTAAGATTACCCTGCCCAAATTGGTCTAGAAGGACTATTTTGTGCTTAGTATTTCAAGGCAAAATTGGCACTCATTAGTCTGGGGCGGAAAGGTAAGTGATATTGCATTGGCTACATGTACAGTTAAAACTAGAAGTCCTGTTCTGAAATGTGCACAAATAGCACGTCGATTTGCGTGTTAATCTACGCGTTATGACGATGGTAAAGCTATCAAATTCTGCACATACGGCCTGTGCACAAGCAAAGTTTCAGCCAATGGACCTCCGGGTAACCCGGAGGTCCATAGGCAGGAACATTGCTTGTGTTTACTATGGGTAACAAGGAGAACCTGCCATGCTTTGAGTGCCATTCGATATGGCAATTGCGCACAATTCCTACGCGCAATTAAGCCTAGATAAGCGCACAGTTCATGACAGGACTTCTAGTTTTAACTGTAGGTGCGTGTGTTACTTTGCCTGTCTCACAATGTTTTAAGGCACGCAGTAGACAGGCAATGTAAACACCTGCCTCAAAATGCAAAGTCTGTTGGCTCCCTCCATTCACAAGTTGAGTAAAACAGAATAATCTATATATGTATAATAATAAATATACTCACTGCTGCTGTCACTACTGATGTATGGATGTGTCTCTGTCTTAGCACCTAAAAGTAGACAAAAAAAACCCATCTGAACACTGTGCATATATATACACACATATTTCTAAAAGTACAAGATTGGATTGATCATGATTTCATTTGACTTTTTTTATAAAGGTAACTACAGTACGGTCATCATGGCAACGTTAAAATCCATGCATGTGAAATATTTTCACGCATGCATTAACAGTGAATCTCCAACATAAAACAATGTAAGGCCACACAAAGTAGATCTTCTGTTTCTCGGGCCATTATTTGTGAAATTGCATGCGGGTGAGCGTTTTTTTATTTTATTTTTTATTTCTTTTTTAATTACTTCTTTGCCATCAAAAGTTCATGTTGTTGGTTCAAGTTTTAGACCCCATAATCTACAGAATAGCATGGGTGGTGGTGTATTTCATCCCTTGAATGCAAGAAGGCTTTGCAATGCTAAAGCATTGCAAAGCCTTCTTGCACTCAAGGGACAAATTCATCAATTTTTTTAACTTGGGTAAAATATCAGACATAAACCATTTAATTTTAATTTTTTCTAAGTTTAAATTGGTAATAAAAAGAGAGCATGCGGCAGCCAAAAGGACCATGCTGGAGGGCCTGAGAAACAGATTTTTTATTTTTTTCAGGCCTAATCACCATCAAATTTTCAGAAGCACTGACACTGGGTACGACCTGGTGCATCTTTCAATGAATATTTACTGAAAACTACGGATTATTGATTGAGAAAAGCACCTGTAGGAGCTGATCCGTGTGGATTTTTACAATTCCATGGTGGCTGTACTGTATAGTACATGTAGTATGCATGTACACGTAGTAGCTTCGGCATTATTCTTCTCAGTTCTATTCGAAGGTAATATTTTTAATATAAATTCCTTGTGTATAACAAATTCTCAAATACCCTGTCATGATGGAAATTTTCCCAATGACTTTGATAGAGTTGGACGGTTTTGAAATTTCAAGTTCGGTTTCGGTATCAGTATTTTTAGAATGATTTACCTTGGTATCAGTATGCACGGTATTTGGTATCAACAACATACAGGTACATGCAGGCTACTCACCCCAATACCCATATCAAATGGTATTTTTGTTTACTGCTAAAATGTAGTTCAGCCTTTTACAGCAGACAAAACCGCCAAATTGACAAAATGTTGGAAGCAGTGCGGGCAATCATCATCAGTCATTTAATGCAATAAAAAAGCTGAGAGAAAATTAATACCTACGGGAATTGTCTATCACCTTCTTTGTTACATCAAATGATCGGTGGTGACTGTCTTTAGAAATACATAGTCCAAGATGTTTTCTTGTCATTAAGTTTGCATAATGTTCTGTTGTTTGTCATTTTTTTTTTAATTTATGTCAGAAATATTTTTCAATACCAAAATTTTGGCATTTTGAGATTCCCTCGGTATGGTGAATCAAGAAACACTTGCAAATTTTCATCTCATGGACCACTGGATACAACCCACTGGTCCATGTGATAGACGTTTGCATCAAGTCCTTCTGGTGTTTTGCCATCAGGAATTGTAAATAATTATTAAGTGAAAAATCTATCGCACAGCATACCAGTAATCCTCCCTCTACATTCTGTAGTCTCAATATTTTCTTTCTGTTTGATCGGTTCAGTTCGTGATTTCACAACCGACCTCGCTAACAGCGCATTACATTTTGCATTGCACAGCGCAAACGCTCTTTTGTATTTCAGACTACTTCATTCTTCTGCGGTAAGGCGCGCTTTAACTAACAAACATTTTCTGTTGGGCTGTCACGTTTTTTTTTCATTTAGGAATCGATTAATCATCGCAAATAATCGACAATAATCAATTAATCATACCTAGATGACCCCCTTCTCCGTCTCTTTGAAGTCATTAAAATGAAGTTCAAGTCAGTTGACCTACAGTACGTGGAAAGTGGATTGTAACTAAATCACCCGCAGAGTGGAGTTATCACCCAAGATATAAGTTTCAAATTTTATATATATCGACAAAAAACACAAGCAATGTTTCAGCCAATGGACCTCCGGGTTTAACCCGGAGGTCCATTGGCTGAAACTTTGCTGGTGCTGGGTATGCTTTGCAACAAATTTGCAATTATTGCTCAGGTGGAATCTCCACTCTGCGGGTGATTTAGTGATAATACACTCTCCACGTACTGTACCTCAAGTAAACAATGAAGACGATCCTCTTTTAGATACAAGTTCGCAACTGCTGACCGGTCTTGATTATTACACTGACGGTTCAAAAGTTCAGAACATCAAAGCTTTGAACGTACCTAAAAGACAAATGCTTCTAATGGCTTCATGAGGTTAACATCAACGTTCTTGACCTTTTACCTTCAGAAACAATAGTTTTTTCATCCAATTGTTTTTTAATGATTAAATGGCTAAAACGGTGTAAAATTTACCAATTTTTCGACAAAGAAAAATACTTATCAATTTCGGCGTGATTGACAATTGACTAATTGATTAATCGTGACAGCCCTAATTTTCTGCACTAATTCTGCACTAATTGTGACAGAACTTCTAGTTTCAACTGGATGTTCAGATTCCTTCCATTCAAAACAACAGTAATTTTCTCCATTCAAGTGAGTGGGAAATTTGCAAACATTTCAACATGAAAATTGGAATATGCATCTTCAAGTTATCTGTAAGCTTTTCATACCAACTTCCTTTCATAAAAGAAGTTCATTCAATTTTCCTCTGGTATCTTCTGGCATATGTACAGTACAGTTGCTATGGTCTGGTCATAATCCATGAGTGGGCAGTGATGTCCACGTATGCGTTTACCAGGTAACAAAAATCATCATCAGCAAAATTTTTATTAATGAAGCACCGGGTTGTACCCAGTGCTTCATTAATTAAATTTTTATTTATTATTCCTATAATTAGCATTTGGAATCTTATAATAATGTGTCCATGGAAATATTTCCCACCGGTGGAAAGTGACCAGTCCACACTAGCCACACTGTAACATGTGTTATTTTTGCTAATTGTGTGTTGAATATGGGTGACCATTTTTCATTCTGATTTGAAACAGATATTTGTTTTTATTCTAGAACTAGATCTATCACTGAAAGTGATTAATACCCCCAGGAGTTGCACACTCAAGCATCTCATTTTGAAAACCCATAATAAATATAAGTTCAGGGGAATTATTAATCTGGTTAAAATTGACGCAGATGAATAATTTTGGAATATACACATGTTCACTTGCTAGTCACAATGTTTGAAAAGTTTCATCAAAATCGGTTCAATAATGTAGGAGGAGTTGCACTCACAAGAATCTCATTTGAAAATCCATAATAAATCTACAGTATGTGGAGAGTGTATTATCACTAAATTACCCGCAGAGTGGAGATTCCAGCCAAGCAATAATTGTAAATTTGTTGCAAAGCATAACCAGCACAAGCAAAGTTTCCACCAATGGACCTCCGGGTTAAACCCGGAGGTCCATTGGCTGAAACTTTGCTTGTGTTTTTTTGTCGATATGTACAAAATTTGAAAGTTATAGCTTGGGTGATAACTCCACTCCGTGGGTGATTTAGTTACTACCCACCCTCCACGTACTGTAAGTTCAGGGGAGATAACCTCATTAACCTGGTTAAAATTGTTGAAGTTGAAAAATTTTACAATATGCTCATGTTCAGTTGCTAGTTATAAAGTTTGTGAAGTTTCATCAAAACCAGTTCAATAATGTAGGTGGAGTTAACATACAAGAATCTCATTTGAAAATCCATAATAAATCTAAGTTCAGGGGAGATAACCTGGTTAAAATTGTTGAAGTTGAAAAATTTTACAATATGCTCATGTTCAGTTGCTAGTTATAAAGTTTGTGAAGTTTCATCAAAACCAGTTCAATAGTGTAGGTGGAGTTAACATACAAGAATCTCATTTGAAAATCCATAATAAATCTAAGTTCAGGGGAGATAACCTGGTTAAAATTGTTGAAGTTGAAAAATTTTACAATATGCTCATGTTCAGTTGCTAGTTATAAAGTTTGTGAAGTTTTATCAAAACCAGTTCAATAATGTAGGTGGAGTTAACATACAAGAATCTCATTTGAAAATCCATAATAAATCTAAGTTCAGGGGATATAACCTGGTTAAAATTGTTGAAGTTGAAAAATTTTACAATATGCTCATGTTCAGTTGCTAGTTATAAAGTTTGTGAAGTTTCATCAAACCAGTTCAATAATGTAGGTGGAGTTAACATACAAGAATCTCATTTGAAAATCCATAATAAATCTAGGTTCAGGGGAGATAATCTGGTTAAAATTGTCAGAGAATATACACACGCAAAGTTTGGATGGACGGACGTACAGGCCGTCGACAATATAGCCCCCACTTCTAATGAGGTGATGAAAGTGCTCCAGCGCCAGCATAATCTAATAACTCAGCCAATTATTCTCAACTGTAAAGGAGGACAACCTCAAAATGAAAGTTCATATCTGCATAGCAATAATTTTTGTCCATCAGAATACATGGCAATTGTTTATGGCATGATTACATTTGAAATTAGAAGTCCTGTCACAATTAGTGCAGAAATAGATTGTTAGTCAATGCGCTCCTTACTGCAGAATAATGAAGTAGTCTGAAATACACGAGAATGCTTGCGCTGTGCAATAAAAAATATAAAGCTAATTCGGTAGTGAAATCACCAACTGAACAGATCAAAAAGAAAGAAAATATTGAGACAACCCCTTGTGGAGTGTGGATTATTACTAAATCGATGTGGGATAGATTTTTCAGTCAATAATTATTTACAATTACTGAGGAAAAGACACAAGAAAAGTTTGCAAACTTTCATCACATGGACAACCGGGTAAAACCTGGTGGTCCAGATGATGAAAGTTTGCAAGTATTTCTCTTGCAGTTATGAACAATTATTAATACCTTTTGAGTGGAGAATATATGGCGCTGCGATTAAGTGGTAATCCACTCTCTTCATTCTGTATATATGCAGTCGAATTTTAATATCTATTTATGTCATTGTATATACATGAATCCCAGTAAAGGTTAGCAATGGTGATAATGATCTCTATTTACTACATGTAGAATAGAATTGTTGAACACACTGTTTTTCTACAGGAATTGAGTTGTACATGTACATGTACTAAAGAGCTTGATAGGGACAAAAAGTGCACTTACTCAGCATGCTATTACTTCAAAATAATGTGACTGGACTTCTAGTTTCAACTGTAAACGGATGTTCAACATGGTGCTGTGCAATTCTTTATCACATGATTAAAAATATTTTTAAACAGGCAGTTTTATTCAAAGCAGCGGATCTTTAAATGGGGTTGCTGATCAACCATCCAATTTTAAATGTGCGTCACATTCCACTTATTTGAATTCTGGATACGCAGGCCTTGACAATTCCATATTTTGATTAACCCATTAACAGGTTACCCATTTACATAGTTGTTCATAAACCTATTCTGAAGGTTAAGTAAATCTGTTTCATTAACCTGTTGGTTAACCAAAAATCCAAACACGATATGCCATAGGCATATCCCAAAAGCCATAGGCCTGAGCTGGTGGGATGGTTTGGGAGGGAAATGTAGAGTTATGCCCCTTCTGTTGGCAACATGTGATGACTTCCGATGATAAAAATTTCAACGAAACAGAAATACGAAATCACTAGAAATACAGAGTTGCGCCTCTTCTATTGGCAGCATATAGCGGTGAATAGTTCCAGAATTGATTTGGCTGTGGTCCCATCATACACCAGGCTGCAGTACATTTCAATTTCCATAAACTGTTAACATCGTGTTTCTAATTATGCTTACAATACATGTAGTCCAAACATGGCCTGAAAGTCCATAATATAAGTTTTTTGGTTTGGTACGTCCTTTCAAGGACGTACTAAACCAAAAAATTATATTACAGACTTTCAGGCCATGGTTGGACTATGCTTACAACTAAATAATAAGCACAAATTTAATATCTGAATGTGTACTACTTTCTCTCCAGGTATCTAATATGCCGATCGTAAAAATGTTGGTTAACCAATGGATCCTTTTGGTTAACCGATAGTCTGTTTGCCTTAATTTTTGTTTGCGTAACCTCTAGGGGAACGGAACGATCGTTCACCTGAATTGTCAAGGCCGGGATACAACATTTAGTATATTTTTAGGTGTAAGTAAGCAGAGAAGAGAAACATAGTAAGTAGAGAAAATATACATTATCAGTATCATAAGCTTCTCAGAAGAAGACAACAAGCAAATAAATTTTGATATAAAACTTTCAATTATTTGTTTTTTGGGGTTCTTTAACTACACTTTCAGTAGCATGGCTCACACAAAGTCAAAATTTATTTTTTAATTGTAATGACAAATGAAAGTTATGAAACACAATGAGAAAAAGTCAGAAGCCATTGCTTTAGAAACCACACTATAAATATGCTAATAAAAGGACACAAAAACAGGATTCAAACCTCACATTAAAGACATTTGGCATGCTGTGTGGGTAATCAGACGACAACGGCTCCTGGAACATGCGTTTAACCAATTGAAGCCAAACATTTTGTGATGATTCATTTACCACATTTTATTATCTTCTGCAATTGTTCAATTGTTAATGTAAAATGATGTCAATGATACCCTTCAACAAGCAAATTCAGTGAATTCATGTCTCCTGCTGGGCAGCAGTTTCAAGGGGAATTAAAGTGGAATATACATGTAGTTGAGTTGCAAGTGGAAGTTATTTAGAAGAGACAGAACAGACAGTGCTTCAGACAGTGGTTATCAGATTTATTTTCACGGAGGCCACTGTCAAAGCAAGTAAAGTGATGTGGAGTATAACTGTGAGAATCACTAAAAATTAAGACTGTAGGATAAGACATATTACAATAAACTGATGTGAAAAGTAATCCATACATGAAATTTCATTGATATCGGTTTACTCTAAGGAAAGTTAGAGTCTGGAAACCATCAGCCAATCAAGTTTAAGCAACCTAATTAAAAATGCCCATGTTCGAACTTGGACCCACAATTGATGAAAGTGATCTACTACCCAAATTTCATCAAAATCAACTGACTGTAAGGAAAGTTAGAGTCTGGAAACGAAAAACACAGAAGGTGTGCGCTTACTGTATATTAGTAGTAGCACTGAATAAGTCAAAGTTTCCCTAATTTGCATAATTTTGCATAAGAACAAAACCTGTATTATATGTGATGTATTGCATGTTACTAAACATTCATACAAAAATTTCATATAGAAGTTCTGTACAAAAAACTGATTACACCAAATTTCGGAACAAAATGGCCACTGGTAAGCATCTTGAATTTTGGACCAAACACCAAAATACATATTCTGGTCTCACAATGATAACAAAGATACCCAAGAAGTTTTGTGAAGATAGGTTCATAAATACGGCTTTTAGTCCGAGGTGCGTTGACGCACGGGGCAGATGGACAGGCAGACGGACAGATTTTTGGTACAAAATTTCCCACATTCGAATTTGACCTAGGTATTGATAAAAGTAATCCATATATGAAATTTCATCGAAATCAGTTGATTTTAAGGAAAGTTAGAGTCTGGAAACATTCAGCCAATCAAATTTCAGCAACCTAATTAAATATGTGCGGGAAATGCCCATATTCGAACTTGGACCCACAATTGATGAAAGTGACCAGCTACCCAAATTTCATCCAAATCCGGTCACTGTAAGGAAAGTTAGAGTCTGGAAATGAAAAACACGGAAGGATGGAAGGACAGAAGGACACCCCCAATTTAATATCTCCCATTTTTTTTCAAAAAGCGGGAGACAATAAAGTTGAGAAGAAACCACAATGTGTATTTGTAATATCTCTAGATGATCCTTTATGGGATATGCAAGTTAAACAACATGTAAAGCTTGCAATTGAGCACACTTCCGGCGATCGCCAGTTTTTACAAGAAAATTGAAGGTTGCACTCTATTGACACAGCTACAGTAAAATTACCAGCCGCGTGCACTTGTATGGTACATGTGGCTCTAAGAGCCATGTTTACCGCCTAAGTGTGCGCATCTGGTAACTTTACTGTGACCTGACTCAACAAAGTCTAAAACTGTGAAATATGTTCAGTTTAATGTAGTTCTTTCGAGCATCAACTCATCTAGTTATGCACAGTATTACAAACGAAATCGGAATCGGGTGATTGTGAACTCAAATAACCGGTAATCGGTCTGCAGCCATTTTTGGGTAATCTGTTGAACACAATTGGACTTCAAACCAAAAGGCCCATGGTTCGATCCCCACCCAGGGTAACATCATTGTGTCCTTTGCCAAGGCATGTAATCCCGGTTGCCCAAGTGGGGGCACGGTGGTGGTGTGTACTAAGACGCACTGCACGTCGATTGACCCTGCTGGTGTGGTGTTAGTCTGTTAGGGAGTCTGTCAGGTGTTCGCCGCTGCTCCTCTCTGGGTACTTCTGCTTCCTCCACTCATATAACTGTCAGACCAGACATGTGGTGATCCTGGCTGTTGAAAGCAGTGCTTATATTTCATCCATATTTGGGAGAATCCATTTGTAATCTTGGGAAAATGGTTTACGAGAATCCATACCTACTACAGACAGGCCTTTATGTTACCCCAAATTCAAGGCGGTAAAAGCTCTCTCAAATTCAAGGCAGTAAAGGCTACCCCAAATTCAAGGTGGTAAAGGCTGTGTTGAAATTAGGAGATGGGTACCAACAGCTTGTTGTAACATTCTAAAATAAAGATATTTGTTAAGAAATACTTTTGCATGATGCAAAATAGGTCTTAGAAAGCCCTGTATTATATTCTATTTGTATGTATATTGACTAATAGTCTAATAATATAGTTTCTTGTATTTTGGGCACATTTTTCACTTGAATCTGACATGCCCAAATTAGGTAAATATAAAGGCCTGACTACAGGTCTTAAAATTTGTCCTAATTGACAAGAATCAGTTTGGATTCTCACAAACCCCTTCTTTGAGAATCAATTTTCAGTTCTCAAATTAGAATTTCTTAGTGCTGTTATACCCTTGTCCTTCTGAGTGCAACCACACCATAATCCCTAATAAAAAACAAACCTCATATTTATATATAAACAATATTTACTGTAGTTTAACCCTTAAGGACCTATTCAGAGAATCGATTCACACAATGATTCGCGCAACAAAACCAGTGAGAATCTATCTAGATTCTCGATGCATCTCTGCTAGAATTCGCGTGAAGTGAATTGAGTCATTTTAACCCTTGACCTTACACAACGGCAGCAAATGAACCAATACAAGGCCAACATGACCAGAAAGATCCAGACTTGAAATCTCCAGACATTTTGTCAATAAAACTGTACAAATATGGTGGTCATTGGAACCGGCTCAATGAGCCGGTTCCAATGACAGCCATATTTGTAAGGTTATGTTGGTAAAATTAGTTATTTTTTAAAAAAAATATCAAATCCAGTTTATGTTTTAAGATTTAAAAAGCTGTTTTGGATAAAGAGGTAACATTCATTATCAGCATACAACAGAGGTTCAACCATGGTGCATGGAATCCTGGGACACGCAGAACAGGTACAGTACAATCGCTGTGGACTGATTGAAATCCACGTGTGGACAGTGATCAGGTAATAAAAATCATCATCTGCAAAATTTTAATTAATGAAGCACCGGATTGCCGTGGAAAGTGACCAGTCCACGGCGGCTGTCCTGTATGGATTCTCGCAACCATTTTCGCGAGAATCAGAATAGATTCCCTAAATTCAGATGAAACATAAGCCCTGCTATTTCCAATTTTTGTGAGATTCTTGTCTTGTTTGTACATGCAGAACATGTGTTCTATCACACAGGTTTGTGTTGGTCTTGCTGATGGAAGTTACAGTTCCCTCGGCAGTTGTTTCTTATGAAGCCTCCACTAAGACTTCACTAGACACCACAGCTAAGTCAAAGTGTTACTTTATTATGGGGGAGCAAAAATAAGCAGAATTTTCCAGGTCTTTATGGACACTTTTCGAATCTGTCAAGAATCAAATGAACATTTTGCGAGAATCAAAGTTGATTCTCATTGTTTTCCATGTGTGAATCAATCGATTCTCGCATGAATTTTAAGTCTTGTACTATGAGTGTCCCAGGATCCCAGGAGGCCACCATGGTTGAACCCCTGTTGTATACTAATAACACATGCTAACCTCAACACAGCTTTTCAATTTTTAAAACATAAACTGAATTTAATAATTTTTTAAAAAATATAAAAAAATATACAATATTTACCAATAAAACCTTACAAATATGGATGTCATTGAAACTGGCTGGAACCAGTACCAGCCATATGTGTACAATTTTATTGACAAAGTGTCATGATATTTCAGGTCATGTTACAGTATGTGGAGAGTGTATTATCAATAAATCACCCACAGAGTGGAGATACCACCCAAGCAATAATTGCAAATTTGTTGCAAAGCACAACAAGCACAAGCAAAGTTTCAGCCAATGGACCTCCGGGTTAAACCCAGAGGTCCATTGGCTGAAGCATTGCTTGTGTTTTTTAGTCGATATATATAAAATTTGAAAGTTATAGTTTGGGTGATAACTCCACTCCATGGGTGATTTAGTTACAGTCCACTCTCCACGTACTGTAGCCTTGTATTCGTTAATTTGCTGCCGCTATGTTAGATAAGTAAGTAAGTAAGTATATCTTTATTTACGTGACATGTGCATACTAACTCAATTCTTTTCACGTGTATTCCAGCAGAAGAGCAGTGAAAATCTGCATGGACTCTTGCTGGTTTTGTTGCAGGAAACTTTGCATAAACTGATTCTCAGATTCGTGTTGAAATATACAAGCACTGGTATTTGGTGCAAGTAGTATCTGGGACAAGATGTTCAGTAGGAGTCTTATAGAGACTAGGAGGGGAGTAAATGTTGATGATGTGTTAAGACAAAAATTGAAAATTTTTAAAACATAAACTGAATTTAATAATTTTTTAAAAAATATAAAAAAATATACAATATTTACCAATAAAACCTTACAAATATGGATGTCATTGAAACTGGCTGGAACCAGTACCAGCCATATTTGTACAATTTTATTGACAAAGTGTCATGATATTTCAGGTCATGTTACAGTATGTGGAGAGTGTATTATCAATAAATCACCCACAGAGTGGAGATACCACCCAAGCAATAATTGCAAATTTGTTGCAAAGCACAACAAGCACAAGCAAAGTTTCAGCCAATGGACCTCCGGGTTAAACCCGGAGGTCCATTGGCTGAAGCATTGCTTGTGTTTTTTAGTCGATATATATAAAATTTGAAAGTTATAGTTTGGGTGATAACTCCACTCCATGGGTGATTTAGTTACAGTCCACTCTCCACGTACTGTAGCCTTGTATTCGTTAATTTGCTGCCGCTATGTTAGATAAGTAAGTATATCTTTATTTACGTGACATGTGCATACTAACTCAATTCTTTTCACGTGTATTCCAGCAGAAGAGCAGTGAAAATCTGCATGGACTCTTGCTGGTTTTGTTGCAGGAAACTTTGCATAAACTGATTCTCAGATTCGTGTTGAAATATACAAGCCCTGGTATTTGGTGCAAGTAGTATCTGGGACAAGATGTTCAGTAGGAGTCTTATAGAGACTAGGAGGGGAGTAAATGTTGATGATGTGTTAAGACAAACTTTGCAAAATATCTTGTACTGAACTTTTGTCACTGTATTTAATTTTTCTACATTTTATCTTTTTCTTCAGCCCCATTTTATATATTATTATGTATTATCTCAACAGACAGACAAATGAAAACTGAAATGCCCCTTCAAACTGTAAAGTCTTTTCCGTTTATTACAAAAAAAATGGTTCTCATAATGTTTCTGGGGGAAAAGCATGAGAATGCCTTTTACCTTCCATTGAGTGGTTGACGTGTGATGAGGATTGTTCCCCCTACTTCTTAACCATAACTGGAACCAACGGAATTGGGTACCTTTCAACAGAGTTTGTGCTGACATTACATGGAGTGCAATCATCTCACAAGTAGGGCTGAAATGGTTACAGGATTTTCATAACCAGTTAATTGCTTCCGACAACTGTGGTTAACCAATTAACGAAGGTTATCCAAAGAATTCCATTGGCATATGTCTTTGGTAGTCTAACTGGGGGTGAAATCAAAATGCAAAAATCAGTCCAGGCAATGGACCCTCGGCGATCAGCAATGCAGAGGAAAATGCTGTGGTAACAATGCAAATAAACTGCCGAGGGTGTAATGTTGTAAAATGTCAGTCCGCCCCATCCCCACCACCAACCCCCCTCCCCCCCCCCCAAAAAAAAATGTGTTTTGGGTAACCGAATGACCCTAAAATGTTCATCAAGTAAAAGTCGCTCATTTAGCTCATTTTGTTGAGTTTTGTGTATTGATACTGAAAGCCCCAAATCTTGACCTACTGTCTTGAAAATGTCATTTGTGCAAGAAAAGTGGACAACAGTTTTTTTTTTAATTCCATTCAAACATATACATAGAAATTTAAATTTTATAGTAAATTTCCTTTCTTATTTATACCTACCACAATTGTTTACAATTGTAGGCTTGCACTACGGTGGAAGTCCCTAACTCAGAAACATACTCTCTATAGTTCTTTCCCAAGCAATTTTGGGAAAGAAAAAGTGGTGAATAAGCACCAAGAAAAAATAAGCCAAAACTGGGTCTAGTGTGACAGGAGCACACCCAGTAGGGGACACTCTTCTCTGTACTAATCCATAGATTCTGGTACCAGTGAGCAGACATATAATAAACAAGTCATTCTATTTGAATCTGCCAACATTGAAGTTATGTGATCAGCAGGGAGGAAGAATTCTTACCTGAATAAGAAGACGGGAGGGCCTCCGGGTAGACAATTGTGGTAGGTATAATAAGAAAAGGAAATTTACTATAAAATTTAAATTTCTTATCAACCTACCTTACAATTGTTTACAACAGGCTGAATAGACAAGAGGAGGAGGGAATCACATAACCAACCCCCACATAACCCGACTGCACTGGAACCGTGGACAGAAGAGTTCTCTAGGCCTATAAAATCATAGCATCACAAACAATAATAACACTGAGAGAGAGGTGAGGCATATAGCCCTGTGTTACACACAGTCAGAAAGGACAGTATACAAGCACAGGGCTGGAAATGACCTTGGAGAATCCTAACAGCTAGTGTTTATAAAAGCTTAAGCAGAAGAAAGAGGGCCTAAAGAAACTAGAGGCTCTAAAGAGCCTGTAATCGCTCACCTGGAACTACATGTACATATCAAATGTGATTTCCCAAAGGTTTTCCATGGTAACTATGAGCTGCAATTGTGGCCATGTTTGCAACATTACATCAATATTAGTTAGGTCTCAGAATTGCGCACATTAGAGAAATGGTGTTCACTTTATGTTGAAAATGGTTTCTAGAGTAATTTTTGACGAGGAATCTGATGGCGCAGCCAGAAAATTTAAAAAAGGTGCCCAAATTAGGGTTCTAGGGGCGTGAACCCCAATTTTTGGGTTTGGGTATATTATGGCTTATAATTCTCATATAAATGACAATTTTCAAAATATTTGATGTGGTTTATGTATTATTGGGGTCTTCTGCATAGTTTGGTTGCAATAACATCACGGTTTGATCATTAAGGGCCTCAGGTAAACCCCAAATAGGGGTTATGGACCATATGGTCCACACAATATGGCGTTATCTATAGTATTGGCTTTAAATTTATTTAGGTTGATTGTTTGTTGCAATATCATGTAACTTAAATTGCTATGGGTGTTACTACATATTTTTAACCATATTTCAGTCTTGTAGGGGGCTCCTAGGGTTATGGGGTGGGGGGGGGGGGGGGGGCGGGAGGGGCTTGAATGTTGCACTTATTACTTATGAAAAATACCATCTTACACTATATATATAGGCCCTTATCTGTATATTTGAATGACATTTTTCAACACAATATGATGTAAGATATTATTGAATAAATAGTTTGAATGATGTTTGGAGCCTATGAGTTCAGTTATCTATGTTGGGGCTCCCCATGGGAGCATGAAAAAGTCTAAATTTGAAGAAAAAACTCAATCTCAACTGCTTTTTTTGCTACAAACAAGCATGAAATGGCTTTCAATTCACATAAACGTGTGTTACATTTTAGTACTGAGACCACTCATGAGAACTCACTACATGTACAAAAATGTGGAAAAAACTCCATTAACAATCAGAGGCAGTAAACTGAGAGAAAATTGTCCAAAAATTTGAAGAAAAAACTCAATTTCGACCAGTTTTTTGTCGTCGACGATCATAAAAAGGTCTTTATTCCTCATAAAGTTGTGTAATAATCAAGTGGTGAGGCCACACATGAGAATCGAATACAAACATACAGAGAAAACATGATGGATATCAATATACAGGCAGTAAAACAAGAGTAAACTGTCATGATTTTCAAGAAAAAAACTCAATTTTGATTAGATTTTTGTTGGCAACAAACTTAAAATGACGTTTAGTCCTTGTAAACTTCTGCCATAAACCTAGGGGCCACCTATAAGACTGAAATATGGTTAAAAATATGTAGTAACACCCACAGCAATTTAAGTTACATGATATTGCAACAAACAATCAACCTAAATAAATTTAAAGCCAATACTATAGATACAACCATATTGTGTGGACCATATGGTCCATAACCCCTATTGGGGTTTACCTGAGGCCCTTAATGATCAAACCGTGACTTCATTGTAACTAAACTATGCAGAAGACCCCAATCATACATAAACCACATCAAATGTTTTGAAAATTGTCATTTATATGAGAATTATAAGCCATAATACACTCAAACCCAAAAATTGGGGTTCACACCCCTAAAACCCTAATTTGGGCACCTTTTTTCAATTTTCTGACCGCACTGGTCATCAGATTTCTCATGGAAAATTACTTTAAAAACCATTTTCAACATAAAGTGAACACCATTTCCCTCATGGGTGCAATTCTGAGACTGACTACATTACATGAGGATCATTTGTAGAAGGTGTCCCAGTCCTCAATCATGTGATGTTTCAAAACATTTGAGTTTGTAGTTTCAGAGGGGAAGATTTTTGCAAAAATCAGAATCAGAGAATGACTCTGATGGCCATATTTTCCAACCAATGGGAACAAAAAGAGGACTGTTTGTAGAGGGCCTTCTATCAGCCATTCCTGCAAAGTTTGGTTCACGTCAGCTCCGTAGTTCCAGAGAAGAAGATGAAAATGTGATTTCCCACAGAGTTTCTATAGTAACTATAAGCCGCAATTGTGGCATGTTTGCAACACAATCACCATTAAATGAAGATCGTTGGTAGACGGTGTCCCAATCATCAACCATGCAAAGTTTCAAAACATTTGGCCCTGTGGTTTCAGAGGAGACGATTTTTCAAAATCCACCAATCAGAATCAAAGAATGCCTCGAGCGGCCATGTTTTCAAACCCATGGGAACAAAATGAGAATCGTTTGTAGAGGACCTCCCATAGACTCTCCCTGCCAGGTTTGTTTCCATGTTGGCTCAGTAGTTCCAGAGAAGAAGATAAAAATGTGATTTCCCATAGGGTTTTTATAGTAACTATAAGCATTGTGGTCATTTTACAACCGATCAACATTAAATGACGGTCATTGGTAGAGGGGGGTCCCAATCATCATTTACATGAATTATCAAAACATTTGACCTGGCAGTTTCAGAGGAGAAGATTTTTGAAAATCCACCAACCAGAATCAAAGAATGCCTCTGGCGGCCATGTTTCTCAATCCACGGGAACAAAATGAGGATTGTTTGTAGAGGACCTCCCATAGAACATTCCTGCCAGATCAACCAAGAGGGTGTGAAGCTCACTAACCCTTCTGGCTGAGGCAAAGGCCATCAGAAAAGCCATCTTGTATGGGAGAAAACTTGTGATAATGGTTTGAACGCTCCCCACCCCCATCCTCACCCCCCTCCCCCCCCACAAGTAAAGCAGCACCCAAGAAAGATTCCATCTGAGGGCAGCTGCAAAACCCTAGGCCTTTTCAAAGAAAGCTTGGAGGGGTATGGATTAATGCCGATGCAGCTCTTTCCCACATACGAAAAGGTCTCCGAATGCATAGACCTGTAACCCTTGAGGGTAACAGGTTGGAGACCACAAGAATCAAACAGATATACCAGAAACTCTGCAATCTGTCATCGAAGGATCGGCATAATCAACAGAGTGATTGGCACACCATTGACAGAAGACCTTCCACTTAACAGCATAGGCTAAAACCAGAGGAGTGCCACCTTGAAAAAGACATGCACTCCACTGCTTGTCTCGAAAAACCTCTAGGGTGGAGACAGGACTGGACAAAAGATATGCGTGAAGGCAAAATGAATTTGGGTCTACGAGATACCTCCTCGGGTGACCTTGACAAAGAAGGTCGCGACATAGAGGGAGACATGCCAGAACCATCGCCAACAGTGAGCTGAGCTGATTGATTCACCTGGTGAGGTGACGGATTAGCGATCACAATAATTTGATAACTTCAGGTTCGTATCTTGGCTAGAACCTGAGGCAGAATCAGAACCATAGCCGCCTAGACCATTCCAATCGAGTGACAGAGCATCCAGGGCGATGACCCCAGAGATCGCAAAGCGACTGGAACACTGCTCTGTGAAGCATCCGCTCAGTGGAAGTGACCCTGCCCCGGCGGGGGTCTGTTAAGATGTTCATGTGATGAACCTCCACCCTGTTGACATCCTGAGTCAGCAGCAGAAGATCCCGAGCCAATTCGTACATGGGAACCGAGTGCATGCCACCCTGGTTCCAAATGAAAGCGACCACTGTCAAATTGTTGGACAACAGAAGGGCCTGACAATTCGAAGAAGTGGGGGATCCAGTGAGGGAAACTCAGACGAAGAGCAAGAAACTCCTGGTTGAAGTTAAGAGTTGTCTGACCCTGGTCCAAACCCCATATAGGAAAAGACCTAAAGGCTCCAAAGTCATGTCCCATCTGAGATCGCTGGCATCTGCCATCAGAACTAGAGAGATGCAGTATTTTGGGGGTAAATACCTCAGTTTCGGTATGGTATTCGGTATATGCACAGAACACTGAAAATAATCGCAAGCTGACCCAATTTCCCAACATTCAACCATAAAGTGACTTAACAAGTTCTGTGCTGACTGGAGCTGTGCGGTATTGAAAATTCAGGTTAGGTATCGGTATTTTTCGGATAAATACCTCAGTTTTGGTATGATATTCAGTACATGTATATGCACAGTACACTGAAAATAGCAACCATATAGTAACTTAACAGGTCCTGCGCTGACATCTCCTGAACTTGACAAGTTACTGTGATAACTGATTAGTCTAGTAAGTTATTTAAAGAATCACTCAGTTCATTACGAATCATCACACTGCATCAAGTGATTCATTAAATAACTTGGAAAGCTAATCAGTTGGCCTCTCTGTCCTTAGTTTGTACATGTACCATGCCCCTCCCCCATTGAATCTTTCAAAGTTGCAACAGAACAAATAGAATGTGTGCATTAGTTCAAATAGTGTATCTCTAACAACATTGATGTTTTTGGCTTGCTTCTTCATGATCATTTTAACTCCACTTGGGAAGAGTGGTGGCTCAGCAGGCAGACATGCAGGCTGCAAGCCAAGAGGTCCTTGGTTCGAATTCCACCTGCGGCACAGATGCTGTGTCCCTGGGCAAGACACTTAATCCCAATTGGGGGCATTCTGTACTAAGGCATACTGCATGTCGATGGTGCACTTGTCGTCAACCAATGCTAACCCTGCTTGTGTGGAGTTACTTCGTTGGGAAGTCTGACACTTGCTTGCCACTGTTCAGTGGTTCTCTCCAGGTTCTACGACTTCCTCCACCTATAAAACATTCGGACAAGAGGTGAACCTGGCTGTCGTAAGTGTTGTTAAACTCAAATAAATAAATGATAAATAAATAATGAATAAATAATAAATGGGAGGGGGGAGGGGGTTATACTCCATAAGGTTTTGAAATTGAGGACATTAATTTCTGATTTGGAGTCTCAGACATAGATTCGCTTATCCTGCAAATCATGTATTTTCTTTCGTGTCTGGATTTGATATTTGAACTTGATGTCACACACACAATCAATCATTCAAATGGAGCACTGTGGTAGAGTCTTGTGGTAGAGTTTTTGGGAGTCTGACAGTTGCTCGTCGTTGCTCAGTGGTTCTCTCCGGGTAATCTGGCTTCCTCCAACAGTAACACTCTCTGACACTAAGTTACCCTGGCTGTCAAAAGTCACATTAAACCCCAATAAATAAATAAATAAATAACTTTACTTGAGTTGGTATATGTTATATGTGGCAACAGTTAACCGATTACAGAAATCATAACCGGTCACATCCATGACCTAATATTGACCAGTTAACTGGTTAACCTTTCAGTCCTACTCGGGTACAAAAGTTATTGTTCATATCAAAATATATATCAGATTAAATTGTGCTTTTAAAGCTGCACTGCCAAGAAACAAAAAATGGATTTGGGGTGTACATGTTTTTTTTTAATGTACACAATTTTGCAAGTCTCATTGTACATGTGCAAAAATTATTTACTGTTTGCAACTTTTGCTGTTTTGGTAGGTGGATAAGGAGGATTTTATTTGTTACTCGTTGGATAAATAATTTTTGAAGAAAAAAAAGAGTAAAACTTAAAGAGAAAACAAGAAGAAATTCTAATTCTGTATCAGTGTATTGAAACGGTGATTATTCTTTCTTTTTTTTTTTGTTATACAGCCCTGAGACCAGGGAGCAAAATGACCGGGATCACAATGCAATATCCACACATAGCAATACAACTTTAGGTCTATGAATCGCAAAACGCCAATGCAAATTACGAGGCATGATTAATTTTTTTTGAAAAATCTTTTTAACTTTGTACGCTGTTGCATTCACCAGCGGGGAACCCGGAAGAGTCTCCATGTCATTCATTTGTTCAGACCCCCTCTAAGAGACAATTGTGCTGTACACATGCGCAGTTGCACCTGTTACAGTCATTCAGGCAGTAACGGGTCACAGGCAGTAACGGGTCAGGCAATGTTCAGCCTTAAAAAAATCGAATTTGAAGAGCATTTCAAACTAAAATTTTATTCCAGTTTTGTGAAGTAATTTGTTGCCTGTTGTCTTTGAAAGTTTCGCGAGTTTGTTGTTGTTTTTTGTTGACGAAAGTGATTTTTTTTAAAAAGACTGAATGTGCGCCGGAAGAAAATTTCGAAATGCGAAACAGCAAAAAAAAGTTTGCGTCTCAGTTACGGGAAGAGAAATATAAACAGTGTGAATGTAATTATTATTATTTGAACATGTTTGTCTACGCTTCAAATTCACGATAAAATAATTGGGATAAATATCTGGCATCATGATATATTTATTCCGTTTCAACAGCGAGTCGAGTTGTCAATACCGGGTTACTGTCAGACATGTGCATTAAAACCCATTGAAACACTGCTCCAGTTGAACTATTTTTAGAAAATTAATGCTAAACTACTGCATTTGATCCACTTCGTTTGCAGTTCTTTCCACTGTAGAAGTTGTGTAAAAGTGTGGTGAAATTAATTCAGATAAGACAAAAAAGACTTTTTGTGTCCAATAAATACATATAAAGTGGGAAAATAGATCACCAGTGGGTGCCGAAGAGGGTGATTCTTTATAGACACAAGCGACCCGTTACTGACCAAATCGCGACAGGCAAACGATCTAATTTTATAAAATAAACAGAAGCTTTATCTGAATATTTCCGCTGCAATAATGAGTGTCAGATACCTGTCTGTCAATAACAAAAAACAAACTTTGGATAACTTATTTTATTTGAGAGAAATAAATGAAAATATGAAAGGTGACCCATTACTGCCTGAATGGCTGTACCAAATATTGACCAGGATTTTCCAAAACGCACGCACGTTTTGGGAAATCTCTGTCAATATTTGGTAACAGACACAATGGCGCATGTGTACAGCTAAATCGATGGAGCAACTACTCTTTTGATTCAAGGGATTATTTATCCCAAAATCGAGGTAATTTGAATGTTAAAATTTTAGAGAATAGTATCAACTTTGGAAGTTCCTAATTTGTGGCACCTCTGATGTGTTCGCAATCTGAGTTGTGCTCATTGCAAATGATTATCGAGGTGTGCATAAAATTGCTCGCCCCATTTTAAATGCAGGCACGTTTAGGGGTGCGAGCACAATGGCGTGCCTTCCCCACATAGACTAGTTCAGCGATCTGAACGTAGTGGCTACCCCTCTACGTTCAGATTCTTCCCATTCAATCCTATAGAAAAAGTTCCCATCAAGTTTTTATGGGAACTCAAAACTCGAAATTAGGAAAATATATCAAGCTTTCGCCCTTACTACCGGCTGCAATCGATAGTACACGTATTTCCTTACATTTGGGAAGAGTTTATTAATCCAAACTAGGTTTTATCCTTTAAATGTCGTCATTTGTGTACTCTTGAGGCGGCGACGGAGATTTCAAAATCGGCCATGTTGTTGTTTAAATATAAAACAGTAAAAACGATAACCCGGTAATGGCACCGAAACGAATAGACCTTTTCATCGATGCGGAATAGGAAATTCGATCTCATTCGCACAGAGGATGCCATCAAACTCGGTCGCATTCGCACAGAGCAGATTATCAAACCCATTCTGCACAATTGCGATCGAATTTCCTATTCCGCATCTATGAAAAGGTCTATTCGTTTCGGCGCCATTACCGGGTTATCGTTTTTACTGTTTTATATTTAAACAACAACATGGCCGATTTTGAAATCTCCGTCGCCGCCTCAAGAGTACACAAATGACGACATTTAAAGGATAAAACCTAGTTTGAATTAATAAACTCTTCCCAAATGTAAGGAAATACGTGTACTATCGATTGCAGCCGGTAGTAAGGGCGAAAGCTTGATATATTTTCCTAATTTCGAGTTTTGAGTTCCCATAAAAACTTGATGGGAACTTTTTCTATAGGATTGAATGGGAAGAATCTGAACGTAGAGGGGTAGCCACTACGTTCAGATCGCTGAACTACCACATAGACCTGAATCCCGAAGAAAGTTGATTCATTCCACTCTCATCACATAACATTTTATGCTCTCAGAATCAACCAGAATGTGTCTCCTGCCCTCTGAAATTTCAAATTTTCCCAGGGGAGGCACCCCGGACTCCCCACCAACGAGGGGGGGGGACACCCCCTCTCGTGCTCGCCCCCAGCAAACCGCTTCGCGGTTCCGACTTCGCATCATCTGCTGTGACCATCAAGAAAAAACTGCGATGCAAAATTTTCAAAACAATTTGCTCCCTGGAGTCCATTTTCAAATGATCGTCACATAACGTTCTCCGGTTATTTTCGGTAAATCGTAAAGTCAAGTGCGACCGACGAGTTGTGCGTGAGGTCATGGTCGCACAGACTGAGGTCAGGACAAACCGGCTAGAAATACAGTTTTCCGACAAGCAAAAAACTTAAAGCAGAATCGTTTGAAAACCGAATACCGATGATAGTGCAAACTGGCTTAAACTTCGCAGAAAGCCTGATGACATATTTGATAAAGGTTCTTCCCCCAGTGCACTTTTATCTCTGCATGTAGGCTTTAAAAGTATCACGGAAATGATAAACACGTTTGTTTTTGTTTTGGATGCGAACACATGTATTCGTCCTTGATCGTCTCTCACCAGAAAATTTTCGTATGATCCCGTCGTTCATACTCCTTGTTATCGGCTGATACCGAATGAAACCAAACTACATTCGTCGGTCGATTTTTTCTCTTTTGTTCGCCTGAACGGGTTTGGTCACCGGAGATCACCAAAAGACAGCAAAACACGTCAGTTTATGTCGTTTCCGTCTGTGTTTTAATTCAGCTACTATAATTCAGGCTTCCCAAACAAAGTCATATGTTAAATATACACAATAATTAAATGGTTTCTAGACAATCGTACCCACGGCAACTCGTACCAGACAAGTCGTACCCAAAATTGGACGACTCGTATCCGTTTTCGACTGGACAACTCGTACCCACAATTGGACAACTCGTACCCAAGGTTGGACAACTCGTATCCATGGTTGGTCAACTTGTACTTGGTGTTTAATTGTATGGGCGAAGGCAGTTAATGGCCTAAGAATTTTTGAAGCAGGGTTTTTGCTTTTGTTTGATCGTTTAAGGTGTTATAATAGTAATGGAAATCAGTTTACTTTGAAATTCCTTCGTCAGATATTCCATGAATGTAAATGAAATATACACAAATATTACGCCTATATGACGGCTGTGATACACAGAACAGGAAACATATATTCATTGACCGTACTTTGTTGAAAGCAGGCACCAGTGGTTCCTGGAAGTCTGCAATCGTATTCGTACGAGAACTGGGGGTGAATGCCACCCCCTCCCTCCCCAACTTCGACACCCGGTTTCTGCGCTTCAATATTGGGTACTGGAAAAAAACTAAAAGGCCTTGCATCTAGGCCTAGGCTCTGCAAATTATCAGGGGGAAAACCATAGCTTTCGTCGCATTAACTCTTGCCTTTCCTAATTAATAATGCCACTCTCCACCTTTAGATTATTTTTCGTGTGGCAAAGTTACATCAGTGGTGAGGCGCCACTCCGGTCAGGCGAGAAAGGATTTCATTGTAAATTGAGAGTCCAGCCGGATTTTGTACTTGAAATGTAGCACATTTACCCGCTCGGAAGAAAAACTGCAAACAATGACCAGTGATAGACTGAATCAAGCAGATCACAAATGATGTTCATTTAAAACAAAATCCAAGTAAAAAGCTCTAATACATCTCTCTCCATGAGTCCACCAGCTGGCATCAACTGATTTCTGTCGGAAATTTTATGGTCAACACCGACGCACCATTTTTTTTTTTTTTTTTATAAGAACTTTGTTCGTGCGCACTGGGGCTCCCCGGCTGGGGGTGGGATTTGCAGTGTTTAATCGTGATCCAAAATAAACTCAAACTAATCTAAATATGGTCGAAACCAGCGAAGGGCATAACAGAAACACCCTCGGGTGTGGTTTAGTGTATAAACCTGCCCCCCCCCCCCCCCGCTTTAAACTCACTATCACCCTATGTAGGTGATCTAACAGGCAGATTAACAGCTTAACTGTGATCACAATTAAAACATAATGTGCTACTTTCATCTTTTTATTTTTACATATTCTAATGAAAACTAATTCTGCCTTCTTCTTTTAAGCAGGTACACAGAAGATGCTTTTTGACCAGGACCCCAATAACCGCTATGGACAGTCCAACCGTTATAGAAACAGTAATCCCCATGGTTCCTGAACATCCTCCACTCCATCCCTAAAAGTGGTCGACCACTTTAAGGGAGGCGAGCGTTGGTCCTGCGTCCCGCCTCTGCCCCTTTTTGTAAGCGCATTGCGCATCCTTTTGTCCCAACCCATTAGGATTACAATGCAGGCCTGCCCCCGAACCAGGGAAGTTCGGGTCTTCTTCTTGGTGGTCCCCGAAAGGGGTCGTTGTTGTTTTCCTTCAAAGAGTCCAACCAAACAGAGACAGCCTGAGGCAGATTATACTTGCCAGTGATGGCCATCACTCATCACTCAAAATCATGCCCGAAAATCCAGATCGACTGCACCCTCGGGGAGAGGTAGTACCTTTGTGAGAGGACCCAATCTCTCACACTGGTCCTCACCCGAGGGTTCAACCGACATCAGCCAAGAGACCCTCACGACGCAACTGGTGAAACCTGCCGAGTACCTGATGCCATTCCTCCTTCAACACGCCTAGACATGTGAAGAATTAACCATCTACAGTCACTGAGGGTCGAAAGGGGCCTGTTCCCCATACCGTCCCTGCGCGCCTTCGGCGCGCGAAATCATTCCTTTCGGGATTGTCATAGATGTAATTTGTAATTTGACCAGGAAAAGGACTTCTGATGGGCCCCGATCGCGTCCGACATCGCGTTAATCCTTCAACCAATGAAGGGGTGGGGTAGGGTGGGGGAATGAGCCCCGATCGCATCTGATTTTGCGTTAACCCCTCAACACGTGAAATGCTGGGTATGACTACCAGTACAACAAAATATTACGTAGAAAAGCCCTCAGAAGTTTAACGAAGAGCCAAAGATTACCTGATTTTTTGATTTTTTGATTTTTATTTTTATTTTTATTTTTTTTTTTTATTTTTTTTTTGGGGGGGGGGGGGGGGGGGGGGGGGGGCTCGTCTCCCGTATCTACACCACTGTATTAATATATAATTTAAATATTTCCTGTTTCCTTCGAATTGCTCTCTTGATGAAATGTCCATACCGGCGAAATTGACTTTCGGCGAAATCTGTTCAGACTGCTCTGCTGAGATAAATGCTAAAAATGGAAAGTTTTTGCCTTTATGCACACCCATTGAAAGCAGACACTCATCTTCTCAAGTCCTTCAGCCAATATTCGCCTTCGCCCATACAATTAAAGACCAGGTACATGTTGACCAACTGTGGGTACGAGTTGTCCAACCTTGGGTACGAGTTGTCCAACTGTGGGTACGAGTTGTCCAGCCGAAAATGGGTACGAGCCGTCCAACTTTGGGTACGACTTGACTGGTACGAGTTGCCGTGGGCACGAGTTGTCCTGATACCAATTAAATTATAAATAAGGCCTACCATTAGCTACCAATTTCATTAATCTGAAGCCAAGTTGACTGTTGAATGTGGTTTCTTGCAACAAGTCCGGTCGTGTTAAAGGGGGAAGAGGTGGGGTACTCAGCGGCTGTCCAGTATCACGGTGTTCATGGGAGTAGTGGTGGTTTTCTGATTTTCTTTGATCTTGACCCTCGGATGAGGACCAGTGCGAGAGCGGGTCTTCTCTGCAAAGGTGCTACCTCTCCACGAGGGCACTGTGTTGATATTTTCAGGCAAGTATAGTCTGCCACTTGTGGAATGATCTTGTGTGATGGGCCATCATTGGCAAGTATAGTCTGCCACAGGCAATCGATGGTGGTTGAGTTGGCTTCTGTGTCAGATTTGTTTTCGGCGTTGAGAAGAAAAAAACAACAACGGCCCCTTTCGGTGAACACCCACAGAAAGGCCCGAACTTCCCTGGTTCGGGGGCAAGCCTTCATGTTAACTCATTTGCCCGGGGCATGAATTCGCACTTTTTATTTATTTATTGGGGTTTAAGGTCACATATTTAAGCACAATGGCCAATCGTGACAGTGACAATTTTACGGGTGGAGGAAGCCGGAAAGAACCACCGAGCATCGACGAGCAACTGTCAGCTCCTCAACATTCTAACTCTGTTTAAGCTCCGCTCTAGCAGGTTTACAGCGGTCGAAGACATGTGCACCATCGACGTGCAGTACGCCTTAGTATACGGCGTAATCGTGCCCCCATGTAGACAACCGGGATAAAATGTCTTGCCCAAGGATACAACGCGGGTAATTCAATTCTGAAACGCTAGCATAGAAGTCCAACGGTCCACCACTGAGCCACCGCGCTTCCTTGAATTCGCACTACTGGCGTTTACAAAAAGGGGCAATAAGTGGGACGCAGGGCCAACCCTCGCCTCCCATGAGGTGGATGACCACTTCTAGGGATGGAGTTTAGGATGTTCAACGCCCATAGCGGTTATCGTGCTACATTGCGATTAATCCATAGCGGCTATTGGGGTGGACGATCATGAAGTAAAAACATCTGTCTGTACCTGCTTAAAATAAAAAAAAGAAAACACAGAATTAGTAGGTTGTATATAGCAGAGAAAATAAACTGACATGTAGGGTCAGAATGAGATATCACGCTTATATGCGGGGTGTCACGAATAGAGGAGGGGAGCAGGCTTCCACGCTTTAATGCCACACCCGAGGATGTTATTTCTGCTCTTTACCTCTGCGATCAGATTCCTAATAGAGTTGATATGGGTCATCAAGATTAACGGAGTAGAGCAGGCTTTCACGTTTAAATGCCACATCCGAGAGTGTTATTCCTGCTCTTTACCTCCGTGGTTTGATTCCTATTAGAGTTGATATGGGTTCTTGAGTTGACGAATTAAATGTTTTTTGCGCGCCGAAGGCGCGAAGGGACGATGTGGGGAAGCCCCTTTCGACCCTCTTTGACTGTTTTAGCGGCGTTTGTGTCGCTTGTTTTTTCTTTTTTGGTGGAGGTTTCTGTGATGGAGAGACTGTAGTGGTTGTTGGTGTAGTCGGGCTGTTGATGTTCTTGGTGGACTGACTCGGATGGAATGGTCGAGTCCTGGCCGCTTCAGGGGTGTTGTGGCTGCTGTGTTGTTCCTGGAGTGCCGTCAGAAGGTTGTCGTTGCCAGATGATTCCTTGGTGGTATTTTTGATGACTTTTCTCAGACTTCTCAGGTCTTCCATCGTGTCAGTAAGTTCCCGTGTAGGGTCCTGCGAACATTCGAGATTCGATTCGATATCGACACCATACGTATGCTTCGAGATCGATCCCGAATCAGTCTCAGGATTCGATTTTTTCGAATCTCTCGTACTAACTTCAATTTGTTACATTTCCAACAAAAATAGGATAAAACTGTCATTAGAAAATTCATTCATGTAGGCTCAATTCCTATTTATTTGAGTAATTGACAATGTATAATTGTTAGGTAAGGTGTGAATTTGGCCCAGAACATTATCCATAGTTTTAGTTTTTGAAGGCTTAACTTGTTACTATTCACATTCTTAAGAACGTGAATAGTAACAAGTTAGGCCTTCAAAAACTAAAACTATGGACAATAGGTCTAGCTATTTCAGCGACGGTGCTACAGAGAATATTTAGTTATTGGTGTTTAAGGTGTTCACTCCATTGCGTAAGGGTCATCACAGTGTTCCGTAACTTCCGTTTGATGCAATATGAAATAACTTGTCTTTTAAGATTCGATTCGGGATTCGATTCGATGTCGATATCAGAGACACGATTCGATTCGAGATTCGATTCGAAAAGAAATTTGTGATTCGCAGATCCCTATTCCCGTGCCAGCTCTTGATCCGGAGGGAGGGGTGAGATTGGATTAGGAGACTTTGGATAGCCAGTTTCCATTTCCGCCTCCGCCTCACTGATGACACCGCCAGCATCCAGGCTGCCCCTCAGAGGCGAGGCAGCTGGGGTATGGATCAGAGTCACATGAGCTGGGGGTGGGGAGATGGTAATGACCTCCTCTGTCTTCTCTTCCGCCTTCTCTTCCTTCTTCCTTTTCGGGAACTTCTCCAGCCGCCGGGCATCACGGCGCCTGGTTGATGGGCTCTTCTTGGTCCTCTTTTCAGGGCCAGGTTCAGGCGTCTTCGGGTGAGGACCAGAGTGAAAAGGGTTCCTCTCACAAAAGGTGGTACCTCTCCCCGAAGAAGGTGTGGTGATGTTCTCCTCTGCGTCAAACTCTAGCGTCAGGTGGATGCTCTTGGCTCTTGTCTGGAGAGTCCAGTTGAGAGGGCAAGAGACGCCCAGAGCTGACAAAGCTTTCTGTAAGTTAATTGGAAGGTCCAAATTAGCCATCGTGATTGCTTTGTGAATGTCCAGATGGTGTTCATACTCTAAAGTCAGAGGTGCGAGTGGTGATGATCTAATTGGACGCATCGTTAGAGTCATGTAAGATGATATGACAGTTCCCATCTTATAATAATCACGTGACAAATAGATCTACGTGAAGTGTAAACTCCCCTTCCGAATAACTCGATATGTCCGATATCGAAAAGTGTCAGTTGCAACAGTGTTTTATTGCAATATTTATGTATTGCAGAACCCAAGTGTATTTGTGAAACGATTGAAATATAGAAGATACGTTTAATACCGGCATATGCAAAAATGTAGGAAAGTGAAGTGTTATAACGCAAAATTAAGGGAAGCCCCGACAACCACCAGTGTCCTACAGTGTTAATTCAAACACTCCCTCTACCACAGGACAGACCTCGTATTTTGTCAGGGCTAAAGCCAACAGGTCCTGTGAACATTCCTGGAAATTTACCTCAAGCGCTTGACAGTAGATAACAGATAACCATTCAGTTAAGTTGAAAGTTATTTGACGCCGACATTGGTGTTAATTCTTTCTGCAATGCCTTCTGGTATGCCCCGATACTATTTGAAAATGCAAGGCTTGTCTTGTTTGTCTGTGCCACCACTGCGACCGGTAACAGAACGAAACGGCCCATGGACAAAACGACCCAGATTGATTTTGGTCAAAACGGCCCAGATTTTGAGACGGAACGGCTCAAATTTCGAGACACCACGGCACACATTTTTGGACAGAACGACTGTTATTGAAACATTTATTTCTTATTTCTTATGCCCACATTATATATTTCACAAAATTGTTTGGATTTAAAAAAAAAATTATCATTACAATGGAGTCGGAGTTGTGCCCACTTCGATTTTGCCGCGAATTATTCGTAAACTGAATAATTCGCGTTACCGGTTCACGCCACAAGGACCTTTTAAGCGGGACGTAAGTGAACCATCGGGTCCCAGATAAGTGCCCCCCCCCCCCCTCTCCCACTCCCACCCTCAAGGAAAAAGCGAAATGTAAGATAATATTACATTAAATAACGAAGAGAACAACTTGTAAGTAAGGGATTCGACAGTAAGCTTGGAGCTTTTGTGAGTGGTCTTACTATTATGTCATCACTCTTCGTCGTTGTTTGTTGTGATGGACCGTACATAAACACACTACGCCTGCACTGACCACACTGTGCTACCTACCCACATACGTTCCACATATTCAAAAAATCTCGCTGTTTCATCCGTTTCAAAACCTTTCTCAAAAGTTTATATACATTGTCTCTGGCGTAATAGACACTCCGCAAACCAGTCTCATGAACCTTTTTTCCACAAATTTTATTATTAAAAAATAAAAAAGTAAATAATAATTAGAAACAGGACCAACACATTTCAGCTCATGGATCAACATCAATCAATTTAGTACACCAAGCACGATAAGCTCTAAAAGTAACAAAGCAATTTATCTACTTCATTTCCTTCTTCGATAATTGTAATTTACTCAGAATGATTGTAAAAAAAAAACACAAGTCGAAAAGTATTTAATTGTTGAACATTGTTTTAGACCTGATTACAGAGTAGTTAAATACCTTTTTTGTAACCCCTTATTTCTTATGCCGCTGACATTACTCACAAAACATTAGATTACAGTACCAGTCGTTGTGGCATGACCACAATAAAATGTCAGTGTCACAAGTGACCAATGTGGCCTTGTACCAGAAAGGGCTGCCTTCACCGACTCAACTAAAAGTTACATCAGGGATAAATACTGTTATAAAAACTAAATAAAAAATGGGGAACGATTGGGGTCCCAAGCACGAGAGGATGTTACTGCTCTTACGAATGTAAAGATTCGTGCATTTCATACTCTCCCCATAGTGACAAGCACACACACAGCACAATACCACACGAGAGTATGTTACTGCTCTTACGAATGTAAAGATTCGTGCAATTCATACTCCCCCCCCCCCCCCCCCCCACACACACACACACAGCAGATACCACAAGGACACGCAATTAACCCTTTACCCAACGTAACGGCCAAAACCGGCCAGCGCTATTCTCAAAAATCGCCAATTAATTTTCAAAATATTTTCATTTTTTGTCTCAAAAACATAGGTTATGACCCCTCGTTGGAACGAGCTCGACGAGCTCGTTCCAACGAGGGGTCATAACCTATGTTTTTGAGACAAAAAATGAAAAAATTTAGTAATTCAAGAATTTTTTTTGCAAGTGTCGTCTGCTTTTCATGTTAGGTAAAGGGTTAAAGAGGTGCTACTTTTATCTTTACAGTTTACATATTCTAATGAAAACGTATTCTACCTTCTTCTTTTTAGCAGGTACACAGAAGATGGGGTTTTTTTTACCAGCACCCTAATAACCGTTACAGACAGTCTAACCGTTATGGAAACAGTCACCCCCACGACTCCTGAACATCCTCCGCTCCATCCCTAAAAGTGGTCAACCACTTTAAGGGAGGCGAGCGTTGGTCCTGCGCCCAGCCTCTGCCCCTTTTTGTAAGCGCATTGCGCATCTTTTTGTCCCAACCCAATAGGATTACAATGCAGGCCTGCCCCCGAACCAGGGAAGTTCGGGTCTTCTTCTTCTTGGTGGTCCCCGAAAGAGGTCATTGTTGTTTTCGTCCAAAGAGCCCAACCAAACAGAGACAGCCTGAGGCAGATTATACTTGCCAGTGATGGCCATCACTCATAATCATCCTCGAAGCGGCAAACTATACTTGCCCGAAAATCCAGATCGACTGCACCCTCCCTCGGGGAGAGGTAGTACCTTTGTGAGAGGACCCAACCTCTCACACTGGTCCTCACCCGAGGGTTCAACCGACATCAGCCAAGAGACCATCACGACGCAACTGGTGACACCGGCCGAGTACCCGAAGCAGTTCCTCCTTCAACACGCCTAGACATGTGAGAACGAATCACCTACAGTCAACGAGGGTCGAAAGGGCTTGTCCCCCATATCGTCCCTGCGCGCCTTCGGCGCGCGAAATCATTCCTTTCGGACCTCCAATCAACTTCAATATAATAATAATTAAGAATTTTTTTTTTTAATCAATGAGTTTTTTTTTAATAAGGGCCGTTATGTCCAAAAATGTGGGCCGTTCTGTCTCGTAATCTGGGTCGTTCCGTCTCATATTCTGGGCCGTTCTGACCTAAATCAATCTGGGCCTTTTCGTCCAGCATTCCTGCCATCAGATCGAGTGATATGCAACGGGGCGTCACAGCCTTGACCAAAGATCATGGAGAAAAAAGGGTTAATGGACGTGAATGTGATTTATTCCTCTCTACACCTGTGATGTGTTGATTCATAAAATAACACTCATTCAGTATCGAGAAGACGGGCTGGAGAAATGGCTACCCATATTTCTGACAGAGATACGAACTAAAGAGGTATGCTGTACTTGATTGAATGCAGCGCATCGCAGAAAATTTCGTAATACACCACATAGATCCTCATTCCACAATTCTATCCTGTATCAATATTTTCTGTAAGAATTCACTAGTACCACATGGGCTGGTACTAGTAAATTCTTACAGAAAAAAGGTGTTCTTAGTGATTACACATTTCTTATACATTCCAGTGTAAGTTCACAGTGAAAGTCGAGATGTAATCTTGATTGCAGGGTTGGGTACTGCTTTATTTTTATATGGCCATTCCATTTTTATGGAGCAAGGGTAATTATTTTAAGTGATGTTTTAATTTTAATATGTATTTTATCTGTGTTGCAGGTAATATCACTTTTCATTCATTACCTGTCCGTAGTCTCGTGTTCACAACGTCTTCCGTACCATTTTTCATTAACTTCTGCCACGTTTGGTACAACATTTCTTTGCGACGTTACACTTCTAGTTACATGAACGTATTTAATATAACTACAGGTTAAGCATCAACCAAAAAGATAAAACATGACTAGTTGAAAATGGACTGGAACACTTCAACTGTCATGTACACCTAAAAAGTTTTAAAAATGAACATTAAAAATAAACTTGTTTTTTCCCAGCTGTTTTTTTCCATTAAAAACTGAGAACAGAAGAAACAAAATAGATGTAAAAATAAAATAACTTCAAAATCTTAAGTCAACTGACTTCTAAATATAATGCTAAGGTTCTGACTAATATGACACCCTACAAGACCAGATCATGGAGTTTTTGAAGCAGGGCATTCAAACACCGGTACACAAACAAAACTCCAAATAGAGGCATCTGGCAGCATCTGTATTGGTCTGGATTGACAACATTTTTTTATTGAAGCTGTTGTCATTCATGTCGTGCTCTTGAGACTACGTTAAAAACTAATTGAATTAAGCTTGATGAATTCATTACTTCCCATTATGGCAAAGCTGCATCGGGGACTACTTGTTAACCTGTCACCCAGCTGTGTTATCATTCGACATCAAGTTACTGCGCCGGGTGATCAGAATTGTATTAGTTGACACTGTCAGTTGATGTCCTGGTTGATGGACTGATCAAGACTGATTTAGGAATTATGAAGATAAGATTAAGGCAGAGCAGGATCAGTCAATTATAATCGGATGTTTTCTTCACTCAACAAGGGCAGTTGTTACAATCGCTGCTGTGAACAAAGCCCTGAAACAATATTTATACAATAATAAGCATAAACAGTAGGTGACCATCATAGACCAGTGACAACCACTGGTATAAAGTGTTCAAAGATGAATAATATTATGTCTCCGTACACTTCGGCTCCGACTGCCATGTACATGGAGGTTGGTGTTAGTCACTGTCCAAGGATAGAGACTCCACAGGTAGGGGGGTGCATATTGATCACCACACAATTTAGTGAGCGTTCACAATGGGTCCTTAAAATTCGGGTGTACAAAAATTTGTTTTTGCAGTTTCTGGGATTGTCAGTCCGCAATATGAGCGGATGCAAAAAAATGGAAGATCTAACTGCAAAGATAGTCATTCAATATACATGTATATACAACTCAAAGTTTGCTAAGCACCAAGTATATCCAACTACCTGTTTTACGTTTTAGTCGAAATATTGTAATGTAAAGTGTATATATTTTTTATTTAATTATATTTTTAATGATGTAAGTACAGAAGTTAAGATTTTATTTGTGCTTGACATTCTTTTTAAGTTTCTGAATACGATAACCAGGGGAAATGGATATTATTGGTAAAAGAGGAAATTTTTCAATTTGTCAAAAAGTTGACGGAGCGAACTGGTATGGGTTCGGTATCGAGTATGAGACCCATTACTGTTAATTACAGCTTGACAACGCCTTCTCATGCTCCCAATCAGGTTCCTGGTGGTCCTTTGTGGGATGTTGTTCCATTCTTGGACCAGCATGGCACCAAGATCCTGGACACTTCATGGCTGGACTGGACGAGCTGAAACTGCAGGCTGCAACTCATTCCAGACATGTTCGATTGGATTGAGGTCAGGGATCTTGCTGGCCAGTCCATACGCTCAATCTTTTGTATGTACTCCCAGACAGCATGAGCAACATGAGGACGGGCATTATCGCTCACCAGAATGAATCTAGGTAATAGGAGATGAGGTAAACGACCCTTATTGGGGGGGGGGGGGGATCTCATGGGGGATCTCATATGGGACGTCATAGTCACGTGCCCCAGTGACGTCATGTTGTGTTGGCATGGTAATTCGCGTGAGCGGCCATCTTGTGACGTCATCTCCATAGTGATACGTGGTGTGCGTGCACATGCACAGCGCGTGTTGTTAGGGTGATACGTGTTTCCGTCGTCCATTTTGTATACTGGAGACCGCCATCTTGGTTTCTATGGTAGCACGTGGTTGCTATGTGACCAAACGTCTTACAACAAGACGGGGGTATGTCCGGAGGATGTGTTCCTTTGTAGAAGAGTAAATTCCCGATTCGAAGAATTACCACAAACAACCCGACTATCCGTCCAAATCACCGAAATTGACTTTATTTCCCCAATTTATCGGTGTAGTGCTATAGTACCAAGGGGGTACCAGGGGTGTGTTCCTTTGTAGAAGAGTAAATTTCCGATTCGTAGAATTACCACAAACAACCCGACAATTTCTCCAAATCACCGAAATTGACTTTATTTCCCCAATTTATTGGTGTAGTGCTGTTGTACCAAGGGGGTACCGGTGTGTGTTCCTTTGTAGAAGAGTAAATTCCAGTAGCGTAGAAGAGTCTATTAGTTGGAACAGCTTACCTTATTATTACTATATTTAGCTATTCTGGTCTATTCTTGTTAGTTCTGACCCTATTCCAAGCACTCTTGTTGTTTCTTTTATCTAGATCATTTGTATAGATTATAACTAACCAATCAGATTGCTTGATTTCCCATAATTTGTATGTAGAGGTATCTCCCCTTATTACAATGAAGTTGTATCCGATTCTCATCACCCTTATATCCAATGGCAATATCCCCGAGCACCCCAATTTCGGCACCCCTTTTTTGAAAAACATATGACCTTCAGCACCCCTTTTTGTCATATGTGCTTATGTGAAAAGGCACAATGTGTCACAATGTGTCTTAGCACATAGGCACATGCTTTATGTGCCGATATGTGCTAATGTGAAAAGGCACAATGTGACACAATGTGCCCTACCACAAAGGCTCATGCTTTATGTTCTGATATGTGCTTATGTGAAAAGGCACAATGTGACACAATGTGCCCTAGCACATAGGCACATACGGGTATTTGAGAATACCTATTGCCTGATATTGTATTATTCGAGGATACCTACTAGAGAATCCCTTTTTTGTCATATGTGCTTATGTGAAAAGGCACAATGTGACACAATGTGCCCTAGCACATAAGCACATGCTTTATGTGCCGATATGTGCTTATGTGAAAAGACACAATGTGACACAATGTGTCCTAGCACATAGGCACATAGGGGTATTTGAGGATACCTATGGTCTGGTATTGTATTATTTGAGGATACCTATCTAGGATACCTTCTGGAGAATCCCTTTTTGTCATATGTGCTTATGTGAAAAAGCACAATGTGACACAATGTGCCCTAGCACATAAGCACATGCTTTATGTGCCGTTATGTGCTTATGTGAAAAGGCACAATGTGACACAATGTGCCCTAGCACATAGGCACATACGGGTATTTGAGGATACCTATTGCCTGATATTGTATTATTCGAGGATACCTACTAGAGAATCCCTTTTTTGTCATATGTGCTTATGTGAAAAAGCACAATGTGACACAATGTGCCCTAGCATATAAGCACATGCTTTATGTGCCGTTATGTGCTTATGTGAAAAGGCACAATGTGACACAATGTGCCCTAGCACATAGGACCAAAAGCGATTCCATAGCCACAGGATTTATCTAGATCATTTGTATAAATTATAATTAACCAATTAGATTGCTTGATTTCCCATAATCTGTATGCAGAGTTATCTCCTTCTGTATAATAAACGCCTATATCCAATGGCAATATCCCCGTCACCCCCAATTTCGGCACCCCTTTTTGAAAAACATATGGCCTTCGGCACCCCTTTTTTCTGAAATGAGGATAAGAGTCGTAGTAAAAATCCCTCAGTGAGGTATAATTTACTATGACTCTTATCCTCATTTCAGAAAAAGGGGTGCCGAAGGCCATATGTTTTTCAAAAAAGGGGTGCCGAAATTGGGGTGCCTTCTGGAGAATCCCTTTTTTCTGAAATGAGGATAAGAGTCGTAGTACAAATCCCTCAATGAGGTATAATTTACTATGACTCTTATCCTCATTTCACAAAAAAGGGATTCTCCAGAAGGCCCCCCAATTTTGGCGCCCCTTTTTTGAACAACATATGGCCTTCAGCACCCCTTTTTTCTGAAATGAGGATAAGAGTCGTAGTAAAAGTCCCTCAATGAGGTATAATTTACTACAACTCTTATCCTCATTTCAGAAAAAAGGGTGCCGAAGGCCATATGTTTTTCGAAAAAGGGGTGCCGAAATTGGGGTGCCGGGGATATTGCCATTGGATATAGGCGTTTATTATACAGAATGGAGATAAATCTGCATACAGATTATTGGAAATCAAGCAATTTAATTGGTTAATTATAATTTATACAAATGATCTAGATAAATCCCGTGGATATGGAATCCCTTTTTGGTCGTATGTGCCTACGTGCTAGGACACATTGTGTCACATTGTGCCTTTTCACATAAGCACATATCGGCACATAAAGCATGTGCTTATGTGCTAGGGCACATTGTGTCACATTGTGCTTTTTCACATAAGCACATATGACAAAAAGAGATTCTCCAGAAGGTATCCTAGATAGGTATCCTCAAATAATACAATAACAGACCATAGGTATCCTCAAATACCCGTATGTGCCTATGTACTAGGGCACATTGTGTCACATTGTGCCTCTTCACATAAGCACATATCGGCACATAAAGCATGTGCTTATGTGTTAGGGCACATTGTGTCACATTGTGCCTTTTCACATAAGCACATATGACAAAAAAGGGATTCTCTAGTAGGTATCCTCGAATAATACAATACCAGGCAATAGGTATCCTCAAATACCCGTATGTGCATATGTGCTAGGGCACATTGTGTCACATTGTGCCTTTTCACATAAGCACATATCGGCACATAAAGCATGTGCCTATGTGCTAGGGCACATTGTGTCACATTGTGCCTTTTCACATAAGCACATATCGGCACATAACGCATGTGCCTATGTGCTAGGACACATTGTGACACATTGTGCCTTTTCACATAAGCACATATGACAAAAAGGGGTGCTAAAGGTCATATGTTTTTCAAAAAAGGGGTGCCGAAATTGGGGTGCTCGGGGATATTGCCATTGGATATAGAGGTGATGAGAATCGAATACAACTTCGTTGTAATAAGGGGAGATAACTCTACATACAAATTATGGGAAATCAAGCAATCTGATTGGTTAGTTATAATCTATACAAATGATCTAGATAAAAGAAACAACAAGAGTACTTGGAATAGGGTCAGAACTAACAAGAATAGACCAGAATAGCTAAATATAGTAATAATAAGGTAAGCTGTTCCAACTAATAGACTCTTCTACGCTACTGGAATTTACTTTTCTACAAAGGAACACACACCGGTACCCCCTTGGTACTATAGCACTACACCGATAAATTGGGGAAATAAAGTCAATTTCGGTGATTTGGAGGGATTGTCGGGTTGTTTGTGGCTATTCTACGAATCGGGAATTTACTCTTCTACAAAGGAGCATACCCCTGGTACCCCCTTGGTACTATCACACTACACCGATAAATTTGGGAAATAAAGTTAATTTCGGTGATTTGGAGGGATTGTCGGGTTGTTTGTGTTAATTCTACGACTTTACTCTTCTACAAAGGAACACATCCTCTGAACATACCCACGTCTTGTTGTAAGACTTTAGGCCACATAGCAACCACGCGCTACCATAGAAACCAAGATGGCGGCCTCCAGTATACAAAATGGACGACGGAAACACGTATCACCCTAACAACACGCGCTGTGCATGCGCACTCACACCACGTATCACTATGGAGATGACGTCACAAGATGGCCGCTCACGCGGGTTACCATGCCAACAAAATATGACGTCACTGGGCCACGTGACTATGACGTCACATATGAGATCCCCCCAATAAGGGTCGTTTACCTCATCTCCTACTACTAATCTATCACCCACTGCACCTGCATACAATCTGATGTGCACATCCAGGATCTCATCAATATACCGTTGTGCAGTCAATGTACCACGTTCAAGGATACAGCGATCTGTACGTCCAACCAAGCTGACGCCGCCCCAGACCATGATTGACCCTCCACCCTAGCGTCATGCTCAGTAATGTTGGCTGCATGGAATCGCTCTCCTGGTCTTCTCCATACCCTAGGACGCCCATCTGTGTGGCCTAGGCAGTACCTTGACTCATCTGTAAAAAGGACAGGTCGCCAATCTTCTCTGGTCCATCCAACGTGGTCCATGGCCCATTCATATCGTGTCTGACGGTGTTTCTGGGACAGCGGAATGCGAATACATTGTCTTCTCGATCGGAGACCACCTTCGTGCCACCTTGCCCGGATAGTCTGCGTCGACACATTTACCCCGGATGCATTCGGGAGGTCACTGCGAAGCTGGGTTGTTGTGGCGAAGCGGTTCCTGAATGATCCAAAACCGGTCTTCAGCTGCAGATGTTGCCCTATCTCTGCCACCAACATGCCGTCTTACTGGTGTGCCATACTGCTGAAATCTTGCCCAGGCTCTGGTGATCACCTTATGGTGCACACCAAGGGCTTCACCAACCTGACGATGGGTAGCCCCTTGCTTCATCATCCCTACAGCCCGCCACATTTCTGCTTCAGACAAATGTCTTCTTACACTTGCACTTGCCATATTCAATCATTAAATCACAAGGGTTTGTGTTGAAATGAAGACTGAATACCATACACATGTCATGTACATGTAGACAGTACACGAAAACATCATGAAAATCAAGGGGTACATGATTTCCATGACTGTCACGAAAAGTCTGCATGTCAAGAGAGCTAATGTAAACTCTGGGGACCATCTCAATACATTCCTCAATCATATCCATCAAAAATATCGCAAATATATCACAAGCAAATTTCACAATGATGTGTCAAATATTTGGTGCTTAGCAAACTTTGAGTAGTATACATTGCCAGGTAATTACACCGTGGTTGTCTCATTCACCCGTGTAATATGCATGGTCCCACTATAAGGGTTATTCCTGATAGTTCATTCGCTCAGTAGTCGTATGCATGGATTTAGCATACATCTTGTTTCGCCTATAGTAGTTAGGGAGTGAAGTCACTGGTGGGAACGGCACCTAGATGACCGATTAGAGGAGGAACTGCGTCTATGATAACTCAAAGAACTGATGAAATATTCCAGCTACATCATCAAGGCGTGCCTTTGTAGGCATGCCTTGATGATGTAGTTGGAAAATTAGGTGGTGAGGATTATGATTAAAAAATTCAAAGAGTTCTTGAAAATTTATTTGTGGATAAATAAAGTGTACATGTTATAGTCGAGACGCGTGGGCATCAAATGTTTTGTTTAATTCCACTTACAGTATTTCTATTTGGTCATACACGCGTCCAACGGCACGAATCAAGTACAACATAACTTAGTTTGTATGACAGACATTGTGTGTGACATAAGGACATGTGTATCATAACCAAAGTAGACTCATGTGATCATTAGCAAGAGCGAATCAATACACAAAACACAAATCCAAACAAAAATGTACCAACTAGCAAAATTCTTGGTGCGGGGGGGGGGAGGGCATCACGACCTACCACTTTCTAGCGACGCCCATGTGCATTGGGGTGTTACTAAAACATCACGAGCTATTTTAGAGGTGTATGGCTTCAAACGTTTGAGACAGTTGCATTTTGTGAGGGAGAATAAGACAAGCAAAGTGGCTGCAAAAATTACGGAAATTATCCTCCCAAAGAACACATTGATCTGTAGATTGGAATTGTCCTTGTATCTCGCCTGTTTATGCTTTATCATATAATCTGAGCCTGATACCTTTTCTTTGAGGGACAGCTAACTAAAGCAGATGGGGCTGGGTATCCTGAATAGGTCATGTCAGTAATGTATAATAATAATAATAATATGGAGTTTTTGTATAGCGTAAAACCACAAAGTTGTGCTCTAAAACGCTTTACATAAAAAAAAATAAATAAATTCAAGCTCCCTATTATACGCATAAAAGTAAACAAACAGGTCAAATCTAAGTAGCTCAAACCTCGTAAGCCTCCTGATAAAGGTGGGTCTTAAGATTTGTTTTGAACTCATTTAAACTTCTGGAAGACCGGATATGTGTTGGTGATGAGTTCCAGAGTCGTGGACCTGCGGAGGAAAAGGCCCTACTGTTCACCAAGGTAGAACGGGGAAAAGGAACATGTAACCGAAGCTGTTCGCATGAGCGAAGATTCCGTTTCGATGACTGAGCAGTCAAAATGTCTTGAAGATATTGTGGAGCAGATCCATTAATAAACTTAAAGACCAAAACCAGAATTTTGAAAGTGATACGTTGTTGAACGGGGAGCCAATGCAGCTTTTGCAGCAGTGGGGTTATGTGACCATAGCGTCTGCATCCTGTAATAATACGAGCTGCAGTGTTTTGTATTTTTGCAGCTTAGAGATAAGTGATTGCGGCAAGCCTATAAGGAGTGAATTAGAGAGATTCAAATGAGCAGAAATAAAGGCATGGACGAGCCTTTCCAATGATTTTTGCTTCAAATAATTTCTAAGATGTCCAAAATTTCTAATGTGCATAAAACAGCGCTTGCATATTGCATTAATATTTGCTTCCATCGAAAGACGTGAATCAAACACTACCCCACCCCAATATGTTTGCTACTGTTTGTTTTGAATTGCAATTTCTAAAGATTTAATCTGCAAATTAGAAGGAATTTCGGTGCGAGATATAACCAACACCTCTGTCTTATCGTCATTCATTTTCAACCTATGACTTGCCATCCAGATTCGTACCTTATTAACACAGTTTTGCATCATATCTACTGAATTCAGTGAATCAGACTCACTAAGTGCATTAAAAGACGCATACAGCTGAGTATCATCGGCATAGAGATGATATGGAATGCCTTCAGCCCTCAACATTTGGCCTAATGATGCAGTATATAATGTAAACAACATGGGGCCAAGAATTGAGCCCTGTGGAACACCACGTATAAGGGATTTACTATTTGATTCTGACCCTAAAACTGGTATGTGTTGCTCTCTCAATGAAAGGTAAGATTCAAACCATTCCAGAACTGTTCCTGCTATTCCCAGTTGACGTAACATCGACAGCAGCATGGAATGATTTACCGTGTCAAAAGCTGCCGAGAGATACAACAAGACCAATAGAATAGACTTATGATGACCTAATGAACATATTACGTCATTACAGACTCTCAAAAGGGCAGTTTCGGTACTGTGGTTCGGCTGATAAGCCGATTGATATGGTTCCAGAAGATTATTACTTTGGAGGTAGTTCTGAAGTTGTTTAGTGACCACCTTTTCTAGAACTTTCGCTACAAATGGTAAATTTGAAACGGGTCTATAGTTTTTCAAGATATCGGGATCAAGAGAGGGTTTCTTGATAAGTGGAGATACCAATGCTAATTTAAGGTCTGATGGTACATGACCTTCTTGGAGAGATGCCTGAATAATTCTAGCAACAACTGGAGATACACAATCAATTGATGCTTTTACCAGAGATGTAGGCATGGGGTCCAGCCCATTAGTTTTGCTAGGACTTGACAAGATGAGCTTCTTCACCTCAGATTCACTCACTTGTGCAAACGTGGACCAATTAGAATTAATAGACTGATCATCAAAAGTGGGAACAACTATACTTTCAATGCTCTTATCTATCAACTCCACCTTATTTATAAAATAGTTTCCAAAGCGGTTGGCCAACTCTAATACTGATGTATACTCTGGAAATATACTAATCTTACGATTTCCTAAGAGATCATTGGTGGCCGAAAAGAGTGTCTTACTGTCGGTACAAAGATCAATACGCTCATTATAGTATGAGCGTTTAGCAGCCTCACTTAGCCGATTTGTGATTATTTTTTGTCTGCAAAACATTTCATGGTGAATTGTTAACTTTGTTTTGTTAAACAGTCTCTCTAATCTTCGTCGATGTATGATCCTAACCTCTTTGTGGTGTTCGCCCATGACGACTCAGCTTGAGAGTAAGGGTCTATAATTCGCGTTGTGTCCTTGGGCAAGACACTTCATCTCCATTGCCCGCGTGGGGACACGGTGGCGTTGTGTACTAAGGCGTACTGCACGTCGATGATGCACTTGTCTTCAACCAATGCTAACTCTGCTTGTGTGGAGTTGGTATGTTGGGGAGCTGACAGTTGCTCGCCGTTGCTCGGTGGTTCTCTCCGGGTACTCTGGCTTCCTCCACCCGTAAAACTGCCACGGTCATGATTAGCCATTGTGCATAAATATGTGACTTTAAAAACTAATAAATAAATAAATAAATAAATAATAAGGGCCTATAATTGAGGGCTATTAAATGAGCTTACTCCCAGTGACTGTGGATCCGTGGAATAACGTGTGATAAACCAGGGTGTAGGAGTTAGCTGATTTCTTCAATTTCTATTCCCAAATGAGCAATAGCCAAGGCATAACTGAAGACAATATGAAAGTGGTTGTCACTTTTTATTTTTTTTAACTTTTGAACTTAAGATTTCTCTTCCCATTTCATGTCTTAATTTATGTATTATAACTTCAACTTTCTTGGGAAGGTCGAAATACCTTAATACTTAATTCAGATTTGCGTGTACCGTGCCTGAAGAGACGATACAAAATTGAAATTGTTCTTAATCCTTACAATTTTCTTTCGAAATTTGCGAATGGTAAAAGAAAGAACATCTATGCATACCTGCATACCCTATGGATGCCCGCTTTAAATATCTGTCAATTTACACCAGCAGCAAGCATGCAAATACGACTCAATGAAACAGCTATCCAGATCATACAAAACACAGAAGTGATTTTCCAGCATGCTATGCTAAATAGCAGATTTACTGTTCGCTTTTATGACACGAAGGTAATATAGCTTTTAGTGAGAACATTCTGTAACTCCACTTCATAAACCAGCAGAAATGATATTCGCCAGTGAGCACCTCTGGGCCACTTTCGATAGTGTCTGATACATCAGGTTTAAAGCACCCCCACCCACCACCACTTCATTCGGCCATCTTCGCGACGCCCCAACACTGTACCAACTCACTCTCCATCTGACGCCACCGGACCAATCGTTTAACTTGTCCCCAAAGCTTTTGTCACAGACAACAGACAAAAATCCAAGTAAAGTCTCACCTAATGAACCTGTGGGTGAAACACGGATGCTCGTTAGTTGAATCTTTGATGCTGGCCTTGTATTTTTTTCAACAGTGCACTGCAAAAAACTTTAGTTCTGTATAGAACCAAAACTTGGTCTAAACCTTTTCTCCGGGATGGAGCCATGCTGGTACTTGATGGAACCACAAGTGGGACACTCTTTAGAACCAGTTATGGGACCTACGTCTAGATTTTGGTTTCATCTCGGGGACAAGGTTTCGAACCACATTTGATTCCATACGCAGAAACAGCTACAGTTCAATACAGAACGACTGAATACTGAACGACGGATTAGATATTTGTTCCATCTCAGGGACAAGATGTAGAACCAGTTTTGGTTCCCACCCCAAAAATTCATCCAGTCGAGACATTTTCATCTGGGTTAGAAGCTTAGATAACGATTCGCTCTTGCTTGTAATCCTACACTTTCTTTCAAGACTAGGTTTGATACCTGCACTTACGTCACCAACGCAGTTGGTCATACAAATGGAGGTCCGAAGTACCCGCGTCGGGCTGTTTTAGGGACCAGCATCAGGGACGTGGCTAGAGGTTTCCGACTGAGGGGGGGGGGGGTGTAGGGTAGTGAACTTCCAACTAGGGTGAGGGACCAGGGGAGGGACCCCCTCCCCCCCACCAGGTCCCTTCCCGTAATTGGAAATTCACTACCGAGAAAGATTTTGAAAATGAAACCATGAAACGGGGCATAAAACTGACTATAGTAACTAAAATGCCAATACATTTATGATAGAATTATCAGGTTATTATTATTTGGTATTATTCTTGGAATTGAATATGTGCTAAACAAATGCTCAAGCTTAGAACTTTAAACAATTCACACTGTCATAACATTAAATCAGATCTTATGCAGGAATGATCAATTTTCGATATTTCATAATTTTGTAACTGTGAATGAATGAATTAACGATTTTACATGATATACTTTTCTTGAAATGCATTTCGAGGAATATTTTTTTGCTACGATAAGTAAACGTGCTATAGAAATCTCGTACTGATTGACATCATGCATACTTATGAAGCTCGATATTGCGTACACTGTAGATGTAAATTGTAACAGTTAGAATTTTTGCCGATTTGAAACCGAATTGGAATTTTGGGAAGTAACGAAGACATCAGCATCGCCAAAGAAGCTCTAATATCCAGATAGATGAAATTTCCAACTACTCATGACTTGCACTTCGAATTTCCAACTATAGGAAATTTTGACCAGGATGTGGGGGGGGGGGGGGGCACCCATCCCCCCCCCCCCCCCCCTTGTCGCCTCGTCACCGACCAGCATGTGCGATTTAGAGTAGCAGTACGGAAAGTGTTATTTAGGTGAGATGTTGCGTCATGACTACTACATGCATACTTTATATACCGATAAAATAGATTTCAAAGAAATCTTGAGACTCTGAACTATAATCCCGGCTGAATAATTCCAACTCCATCATCAAGGCATGCTCAACGAACGTATACCCTTATGATCAGGGATGTGGCGACAGGGGGGTGGGGTGTCCCCCCCCCCCCCCCAGCTAGGAGTATTTTTGTCAATAGTTGGAAATTCCGAGGTCAAAAATCAAATAGTTGGAATTTCAATAAATTAACATTGTTCATGAAAAATATTAAAATTCCAACTTAATGATGAGAAATTTTGATCTTTTATTTCCAACTGGAAACTTGAGTTTCAAATTTCCTACTCTAAAATTGACATTGGCCTCAAAATTTAGACTCTGACATCAATCCGGTAAATTTTCTGACCCAGACACATTATAAATGATGCTTTTTCCGTTTCAGGACTAGTAAACATTTTCAGAAGGGTTCATAAGCATATATATAATAATTTTAACCCTTTACCCAACGCAGACGTCACGATTAGCCATTGTGCATAAATTTGTGACCTTAAACACCAACAAATAAATAACCAACGCAGACGATTCAAAATTCATTATTTTAAATATCATTTTTTAAATTTTTTTTAAAAAAATTCAACAAAACCATATCATGTGACCCCTCTTTGGAACGATCTCGACGAGCTCGTTCCAAAGAGGGGTCACATGCTATGGTTTTGTTGAAATTTTTCGAAAAATAATATTTTTTCAGCAGCTGTATTTGCATATTACGCGGGCGGATGCGGGCGATTCGTTGGTTAAAGGGTTGAAAGATATCACCCAGCGCTGCAGTGCAACCACCTATCGAAACCACTCACAGTTGGAATTTACACCGGTGGACCCCCCAGCTGAAATCCTCTAGCCACATCCCTGTTGATGATGTAAAAAGAGTCTCCTATTAATTTGAATAAACAGTCTCGTAATGAATTGAATATTCAAATTAGTAAACGGAATATTCAACTTAGTAAACTGAATAAACAAATCAGTAAATTGAATTAATAGTGTTGTACTAAACCTAATTAACAGTCTCGTAATAAATTGGATATTCAATTTAGTAATTTGATTTAACCCTTTACCCAACGTAACGGTAAAAACTGGCCAGCGCTGTTCTAAAAAATTGCCACTTAATTTTCATTTTTTGTCTCAAAAACATAGGTTATGACCCCCTCATTGGAGCGAGCTCGTTCCAATGTGGGGTCATAACCTATGTTTTTGAGACAAAAAATGAAAAAAAATTAGTTATTCAAGATTTTTTTTTTTTTTTTGCAGGTGTCGTCTGCTTTTCATGTTAGGTAAAGGGTTAAATAAGTAATTTGAATGCACAGTTTACTAATTTGTTAGTTCAAATTATTAACTAAACATCGCCTGACACTTCCATTCTGTCGTGGTATTGCGATGACCATACCCAACAATGTTGATTAAAATAATATCTTACGCGAAAATTATCTCCCTTGAGATTACTGAACATTGCGAGACGAAATCCAATTCAGAAGGCAGTGAATGTGGGTGGTGAGGTGTGAAATTTCTGAGACTTGATGTGCGTGCATGAATGACAATGAGGTGTGAAATAGCGACACCAACTTAATGCAATTACTATGGAATTTCTCATCCATCTCTGCGTTATTGTACAGTCCGAGAATGTGCTTTCATAGCAATTTGGAAGTTTTAATTCATCAGAGGAAAAAATTTGGAAAACCACATCTGACAGACTTTTAGATTACTAAAAAGAACAGTGTCTGTATTTTATGCAACGATGCGCACACTGTTGATGCAATGAATATAAAAAAGTTATAGATCATCAAAAGGGTCTCAAAAGGCAGTTTTCTATTTTGTTAAATGGGTTTCTACTGGGAACAATAGTCCAATGTTCAAATTGATTGGAAAAAAGAGTACAACAAGATAGCTTTTATTTGCTTATACTACGCCACAGGAAAAGAACTATAGTTTGTGAAATGACGCGCACATCGATGATAAAAATACACACATATTAAAAAAAAAAGTTTTTTATATGAAGTTCCCATCTCTCTCAGTGTTAAATGCCTGAACAGCTTTACCAACTTAAGGGGAGGTAATATTAAAGAGAATCGCATCAAGGGAAGCATTTTCTTGGCCATGGATGTTTCTGAAAACAGATATTCGCCTGATAAAGTCATTTCATCATATTTGTGTTGAAAAAAAAATGCATCAAACAAGTACTGCCTATTCTGTGGAATCTGTTTAGACACCATCCGACCAGAGACGTGGCCAAATCCTGGCCAAAATCTCCTATAGTTGTAAATTCGGAGGGCATGTCATGAGTAGTTGGAAATTCCATCTATATGGATTTTTTTAGCTTCTTTGCTGATGCTGATGTCTCCTTTACTTCCCAAAATTCCAACTCGGTTTCAAATCGGCAACAATTCCGCCTGTTACTGTTTACAGCTGCAGTGTATGCAATATCAAGCTTCATAAGTATGCATGATGTCAATCGGTAAGAGATTCATAAGTATACATGATGTCAGGCGGTAAGATATTTCTATAGTACATTACTTATCGTAATAAAAACAAATCCTCGAAATGCACTTCAAGAAAATCACATCATGTAAAATCGTTATCCTGAGCTAATTCCATCATTCACAGTTGCAAAATGACGAAACATCGACAAGTGATTATTCCTGCAATAAGATATGATGATTATTCCTGCATAAGATATGATTTAATGTTAGGGCAGTGTGAATTGCTCGAAGTTCTCAGCTTGGACATTTGTTTAGCACATATTCAATTCCCACCATAATAATTTCAGTACTAGAATTAATTTTATGCCCCTTTCATGGCTTCATTTTCAAAATCTTTCTCGGTAGTGAATTTCCAACTAGGGGAGGGACCGGGAGGGGGTTTCCCCCTCCCGGTCCCTCGCCCAGTTGGAAATTCATACTCCTCACCCCCAATCGGAAACCTCTCAAAACGTTCCTGCAAGTACTGCCTATTCTTTGGAATCTGTTTAGACACCGTCCGACGTTCTACTGACATTGGGTCGTAGGACCATTGTCTGATAACGGTGCACGGAAACATATATTCTGTGATATGCATATAGACAGAGCTAGAAGAATAGTCGTCAATCACATGAAGACCAATGAAAAAACAGTTGGAGCATCATCGACTGAGCCCAAATGGTCCTCGCAATCATAATACGTGGAGTTATCTCCCATGGATCGTGTAACAAGCACATTTGATATGATTTTTGCAATGAAACGCTTATCTCTGGTTGCATCGTGTATGACGATTGAATTACAATTAGAACACCAGTGGAGTGGAATTTTCACTAAAACAAAATCTCATATTCTGTGAAGAAATAGAAATAGAACAAACAATGTTTTAGCTGAAGTACCTCTGACCTTAACCTGCTTGCCCTTTAGCAGAAACTTTGCTTTCTCATTCTCGTGTTCTTTCATAAAAAGTAAAGGTCATTGTTTGGGTGTAAACTTCATTCCGCGGGTGTTTTACCAGTAATTAAGTGTCCTCGTTCAGTATATCATCGAACATTGTCGCTGGCAAGGTCTGTCGTGGAAACGGGCAGCTGCTCGATGACTTTCCCATCATGTATTCTGTCAAAGATGTGCCCGAGAGCTGCCTGTTGTTTTCGCTTATTGGAAATAACAAACGAAAACTCTTTTGTCCAATAATGTCAAGGGAGATAACTTAATCGAAAAACGATTTTCGTGACGAGATGAGTCAGGAATGGTAGACATTAGTGACTCATGCCACTCCACAATTTCAGTTGGATTGTCGCGCCTTTTCTGAACACACTTTGTGGAGTCCCCAACCCTTTACCCAACGAATCGGCCGCATCCGCCCGCGTAATTTGCAAATTCAGCAGTTGAAAAAATATTATTTTTCAAAACATTTTAACAAAACCATATCATGTGACCCCTCGTTGGAACGAGCTCGACGAGCTCGTTCCAACGTCGGGTCACATGATATGGTTTTGTTGAAATTTTTTGAAAAATTTCAAAAAATGATATTTAAAATAATAAATTTTGATATCGTCTGCATTGGGTAAAGAGTTAACAAAATGATTATCTGGATTGAACATTTTCTCCAATACTCATTCGCTTCTGTGTTTCCTGATGCCATATTAGGGCCTTGCGAGAGAAACTGATTCAGACTTGTATGTCTTGAATGTTTCGACTGCCATCTAGCCTACGGGTAATTTGTATCAATGCTAAAATGGGCTTCGTCTGAGGCTTTTTTCCCCGAAATACAATTTGGACTCATCCGCGCATAAAATCTGATGGATTGTGGGATTGTTTTGTCGTCCGTGAAAGTTACAATTACGGGTCTTGTATGGTCTAGTCTCCCTGGACTGGTCACTTTCCACGCGTGGGCAATATTTCCACGGACGCCATAATATTAGATTCCAAACACTAATTACTGGAATAATCATCAAAATACCCGGTGCTTCATTAATTATAAATTGGCTGATGATGATTTTTACTACCTCGTAAACGCTTGCGTGGACATCACTGGACCTCGCGTGGAGTACGACCAGTCCACCACGGCGACTGTACCGCACGATTTTGAATGCTGATTCTATGGCGGCAGAAACGGGGGAGGGGGGGGGGGGGTGGGTGAAGGTTCCTCTCTTTTAGTCTTTTTCAAATCATCCATTTTGCCCCCCCACCCCCCCCCCCCCCACCCCACACACACACACATGGAATACTGAGCAGTCGGATTACAATGTCAAACTCAGTCAAGATATTTGACCTATTTGCTCTTCAAGGAATTAGGGCAGGCAACTTACAGCCTTTTTTAAAAAAATGTCACGTTCGGATATTTATTTACTTTTGTGCATAAGTATGTGACCTTAAAACTCCAATAAATAGCGGCTATTTATTGGAGTTTTAAGGTCACATACTTATGCACAATGGCTAATCGTGACAGTTTTACGGGTGGAGGAAGCCAGAGTACCCGGAGAGAACCACCGAGCATCGACGAACAACTGTCAGCTCCACAACATTCTAACTCTGTTCAAGCTCTGATCAAGCAGGGTTACAGCGGCTGAAGACATGTGCACCATCGACGTGCAGTACGCCTTAGTACACGGTGTCATCTTGCCCCCATGTAGGCAACCGGGAAAAAGTGCCTTGCCCAAGGACACAACTCGGGTTGTCCCGGACGGGGATCGAACTCGGGACCTGTAGCACAGAAGTCCAACAGTCAACAACTGATCCACCGCGAATCCCGTCACGTTCGGATATTTATGGAGCTGCAATGGGGTGGGAATCCACGTCTTCTTGACTGCTTGGGTGTTCAGAGTACCTAGATCCACACAGAAACGTTTTTCTGCCGGCTTGATAGAAAGCTACGGTTGAGTGCGCATTATTTTATTGTCCCAAAACCTCCCCATGTGCTTCAAACTGACAGAGGGGAGTTCATTTTAGGTCAAGTCGTTACAAACCTGAATGTTCACTTTGTGTCTGTAAGATTTATTTGAAGATTAGTGAAGCATTTGAATGCACCCACCATGCGCGTTTTGATTAATTTACTTCAAATCGCACAAAGAACAAAAACGATTCTCTTTCATATGTCTGAATTTACGTAAACTAAAACGTGTATTAACCAAAGAAGTTTTAAATTAACGGTTGACAGATTTGGGCCACCGACTGTCGTTTCCCATTTTAACAGACGACAAATAAATTATAGAGAAAAGAAAACAAACATCGACAGGTGAGTCGTAATTTTATGTTGCAGTTGTCGTTGTATCCTTCTTCTGTTATCTAATTTTCAAATGTTCTCCAAAATATTTTAGATTATCTGTCCCAATTTATTGTTAATGCTGTTTTCGAAATGTTTTTTTTTTAAATCGCATTGGTTATCGAGTAACTGACATTGTAGCGGTGCTCATGGGCGCCATTTTCGCCATGTCTTATAACTCGACAGCAACTACGACTTGCAGACGACTCTACTTGAAAATCTACAAATATCCACAGTTTGTCTCAAAGACAAAGCCTGTGGTCATCATTGGAACGAGCTTGACGGGTTCGTTCAAATGAAGGGTCATGAGCTATGTTCTGGAAAAACAAAAATTGATAAAAACGTTAAGATTTGAACGACGATTTGTATGTATACTATTAGCTGGATATGTTCGTTATGTTTGGTGAAGATGTGAGGGTTTAACCCTTTACCCAACGCAGACGATATCAAAATTTAGAATTTTAATTTTTGTTTTTTTCAAATTTAAAAAACTCGACGACTCGTTCCAATGAGGGATCACATGATATGGTTTTGTCGAAATTTTTGGAAAAATACATTTTTTTCAGCTGCTTAATTTTTTTATTTCGTGGGCGGTTGCGTCAGATTCGTTAGGTAAAGGGTTTAAACGGTTGTGTTGTGTTAACTCTAAGTTTTCCCAAAACACGTATAGTGGCAAGGAGCAAATCTTCCTCTGGGTCATGGTGGCCAATATCAACGGGTGCCCCCCCCCTCCCCCCACACACACACACCACACCAACGTAGGGCTCATAAGGTCAATAGGGTTGCATTATATTCAAGTCTCACAAAACGCATTATAGGCCTACTTCATTTCTTCTGTTGGGGCGCCTTTAACCTTTTGGACACTGATTGTATATTCCATATCTGTTTTTACTTGGCGGGGGGGGGGGGGGGGGTGTCAATATTTTCAACGTGCGGCCATGGGTCTGCACAATAAAAATCCTGACAGGTATACCACACAAAGTCACTGAGCAATAATCTACTTAATGAATTCAGGTCGAATCACGATCCTCAACCGGAAATGCGGCCTTTCGGATAAAAGGGTTAAGTATATGGAGGAACTAAACCAGTACTTCACGTAGTTTGATATTCTTCAGGTAAAGTGAAACTCACGCGAGTCTCGAGCCTGACTCGAATTGATATGGCCACGATTCCATCCCAAATCAACATTTAAACAGTCCTCAGTGCATCGAGTCTCAGAGTCGATGATTTTGTTCCTTTTGATGTGCAATTCATATGCAATTTTCAACATTTTACCCCACCAGGCCGAACCATCGTCGACCCGATGCGTCCTGGGGTCCCCTTATGTATTATGGTCACGCTCCCCAGCACCACCATCCAACCTCAACTGATAGTGGCTACAATGATTTGCATCGGATCTGTAAAATTAACTCGCCGAAAGCTCAAGTAAACATGTGTCAGTTATGTAACACACTCAGGGCCGACGGGAGATTGGAAGGTTATTGGTAGTGGCAAGCTAGCTTGTCAGGGATACGTTGGACAGAGGGACAAAATATTCCAGTTGCGCACATGTAGTACCGAGGTCCAAAGATCACGTTCGTCGAATCAGTGTTTCACCAAATATCCCGCCAATGACTTTGTGTTAAGGGTTCCGGACATTTTCTACTAGGACATTTTCCCCTAAAAAACGTGTCACCTTGGGCATTTTCCCCTAATTTCAAATGAGAGGGTGGACATTTTTCCTCTAGTGTGCTGTATGGCATAACAATATCAAGTTGTATTGCTGTATAAACATTGAGCTGGATGATATGTGCTTTGATATATTGTGAGATGAAGAGTTTAATGGTACTATAAACACAAAGAGATGATAATTTAAAGCCATGGTCTTAACTCTAAAACAAACCTCAGCACTATTTTGAAACCATGGGCTTGTAAATTTATTCTTAGCTGTATTATCGTTGTTTGATTTATCACAGTTTTATTTGTGCTACTTGCTACATGTGAAAAGTGAAAAGGAGTACCAGACGTGTAATTTGGGCATGGTGGAGACATTAGAACACTTTAGTCTAGAATGCCCAAAGTACCAGTCTAACAGAATAAGATTCAGTGGGAGTATATTGGGGAAGTGGGATGGGAGAATGAAGGGCATGTGGTTAGGGGGAGACTCAAAGGAAAGGGTTAATATGCTAATCGGAGAGATTGGAAGAATGGGGCAAGGGATGTCATCAAGCAGTTCGTCTCCGTCTGGGAGGAGAGAAGAAGCGTGGGAATAGGGAGGGAGTTGGAAGTACAGGGGTAACCAAGGCCTTCGCGTCCGAGAATCGCGACAAATCAGCGGCTGGCCAAAGTCTTATTATTATTATTATTATATTATTATCTTGTGCTAGCTATTTTAAAAAGAATAAACTATTACATGAAACCTTAATTACATTTTTATTTTTATTCTTCCAATTTTTTTTCTATTTTATTCCATGAGAAATTAAAAAAAAATGTATGGGAACCTGTCCTGGATGAAAAATCTAGGAGTAATCAGTCTAGGGGAAAAAGTCCGGGGATGAATAATTAGGGGAAAATGTCCGAGGGGAAATGCCCTAGGGGATAATGTCCTAGTGGGAAATGTCCTAGGGGAAAATGTCCTAGGGGAAAATGTCCTGGACCCTTTATCAAGATGTCTGCTATTTTATATAAAAAATCCAAAGTATTGTGTATAACTTTGAGGCTTTGAGGGTCGCATTAAATACAACTACTCTTTTGAACGTTGCAGAAATTGGTTCCATAGAGCATTTTAGCTGATGATATGACCGCTATCAAATGCCCTAGTCAACGGGCACACGCCCCCCCCCCCCCCCCCCCCCCCACACACACACACACCTATGCGCCCTGAACTTACACTCACATTTTTCTGCTGTTTGAACCTGAAAACGTTCGAATATTTGAAACAAAAAGGTCAAATAATTGTCTTTTAAGACGTAACCATCCCGGACAAGGACGTGGCGACAGACGGGGTGGGGGTGTATCACTCCCTCCTCGCCAATCCTGGCAAAAATTTCGCATAGTTGTAAATTCGGAGGGCAAATCATGAGTAGTTAGAAATACCATCTATCTGTATTTTAGAGTTTCTTTGGTGATGCTGATGTCTTCTTTACTTCCCAAAATTCCAACTCGGTTTCAAATCGGCAAAAATGCAAACTGTTACTATTTACAACTACACTGTACGCAATATCGAGCATCACAAGAATGCATGATGTCAATCGGTACGAGATATCTATAGTACGTTTACTTATCGTCATAAAAAAATATTCCTCGAAATGCACTTCAAAAAAATCACATCATGTAAATCGTTATCCTGAGTTAATTCCATCATTCACAGTTACAAAATGATGAAACTTAGTCATTCCTGCATAAGATCTCATTTAATGTCAGGACAGTTTGAATTGCTCAAAGTTCTTAGCTTGACCATTTGTTTAGCACATATTCAATTCCCAGAAGAATACCAAATAATAATAACCTGATAATTCTATCATAAATGTGTTGGCATTTCAGTTACTAGAATCAATTTTATGCCTCCTTTTCGTGGTTTAATTTTCAAAATGTTTCTCAGTAGTGAATTTCCAACTATGGGGTGGGACCGGGAGGGGATTTCCTATTGAGGGTGCCATAATTTTCTGGGGGTGCCAGGTTGATATATGCCACAGGCATATTCGAACAAGGTAGGCGGGGTGGGTATGGTCCACCAATTGGAGCCATACCCACCTCACATCAGACCTACGGTATATCTATCCCTCCCATTAGTGGGGATTCGGGGTCCCCCGATAAAATTTTGAAAATTCAATGCCCTGAGAGTGAATCTGAGGTCCTTTCTTGCTTTAATTTTCCCATTTTGAGGGGGAGGGGGGGCACTGGAATTTTCAGGGGGCCATGATTCCCCCCCCCCCCCCCCCCCATTGGATACTCCGCTAGTACCCTATGGGAAAAAAAATGTTGTGATGCTTTTCCGTCCTCTCTCTATATTTAATACAGGAGCAATACTGTTTCCTTTTCAGCAAAATGTCAGCCAAAATAAATAACAAACACTAACGGGCGATCTCGACAGAGCGAAATGGCGCGTTAGTTGATGGAATGTATTGGGGTGGGCGGGGGGGGGGGGGGGGCGCTGGTGGGGAGATTATATTGAGATGTAAACAACATGCCACTCTATTCATATATGGATGCAATGGACAACCTTTGAGTCGAGCTACTCCTGATTTTCAACTCGGAATGGTAAAATATGTAGGATTAGGAATTTTAAAGGTTTTCTTCATGGAAATGAGCCATCTGAGCAAATTTAAATTTCGGTCTATTTATCTTCTGTTACAAAAAGGTCCCGAACTCCCGCAGCGTGTAATACAGCAGGAAAGTTAATGAATGCGAAAACACCCACCGAGAGGATTCCCCACTTAGCAGATACTTATATTTTCTGAGAAAAAAAAACCGATAAGGACCAGAAAACTTTTGCAACCGGGTAATCGATGAGCTGAGAATTTTGTCAGCACTCTGTTTTTGTGCGTCGCCTTAGAAACTTGAAATATTCATTGGGAGTTCGAAGTCTCGAGTGTGGCGCGGTGGTGGCGTCAAGGGGGTTTGGCCTTCCCCCTCCCTGGGCGTCATTTCAGTTTCGTCTGTTAACAATTCCAGGTACTGGCATCATTTCTCGGGCTTCCCAAGGAATGATATCAAGGCTTACAATTACCAACAAAAGATTGGGACTAGAAATGTCCTCGTTCGTGATTATCCTATAATTCCTTTCAGCTAGTGTGAGGAGGCTGAATGAGATGAGATATTTCCGAAGCGCATTTCACACTCCCGAGAGTCTCATGATAGCACTATGTGCTCCCAATTTCTTCGAATGTAATCAGGAGAGACAACGTGACCCAGTGATGCTTTCCGAAATGAAGGAGTGAGGGAACGGCCCGCTGCACGCTGCGCGCCCGTTCCGAACAGTTGTGCAACACGCAGCGATGGACGACGTGGTGGTCTTCGTAATAGGGACCGGTAGGCCCACCTCCGGGAAAATTTAGTACACAGCACTCCTCAAAAGAAATGGGTATCGTTGTCTGGGCGAGTCTGTGCGTGTTACACAGTGCTAAAATAGGTTAGTACAGCCAGCTGTGCTGGATATTGACCAGGTCGTGATATTGCAGAGAAACGGCTTCCCACTCAGACAAATGTAGGGCAATGGCGTTACCCCGCGTTCTCCCATAAAAGTACCTCTGACATACACCCTCCCCACTACCACCACCACCTATGGAGGGCATACTCCTGCACCATGCCAATGATTTGCATTTTGTTTTCAGTGTGCAATGTTAACTGGTTGAGTGATGGAAGCCCATTTTGGGGCTTTAATTTGAAGTGCGAGGACCACGGCTTAAGGTTTCATATTCTGTGGATGCGCATCAATTAATTTTGATTTTATATTTTTTACCCTGGCCGGATTTGCTCCGTTACTTTTTATGGGAGAGTGCCCATTATGGGCACTCTCCCATAAATTGTAACAAGGCAATAACATATGAACAAAATTTTGACAACCTTTTGACAACCAAAAACACTTAGCACTCTACTGGTTAAGACTTTTGTCGGGAACATTCATTTCCATTCCTTCTCATGTCGGTCCAGGGGCATTGTTCACAGAGTCAAAAGAGTGTGAGCCCATCACCCCCCCCCCCCCCCCCCCCCCCGCCCAACCGCTCAATATTTCTCAAGTCGGGGCATTTTTGTCTGGAACGGAGTCTTAGATATCGATTCGCTGTGGTTAGAAATTGTGTACTTTCTTATAAAACTGGAATTGATACTTGGAGTTACGTCACATATGTAATCTGCCACACACACGGGGTGTGTACTCTGCGGTACTAAATCCAGGTTGTTGGGTGGTCAGGGGTACGGTACGTGTTGAACTACTGTTAGTTTAATACAAAGTTGGGAACGCCATACATCACGACTACTGCACTCCTAAATTCATCCACAAATAAATTTCAAAGAACTCTCGAGTTTTTTTAAACTATAATTCCGAGTCATGGATTTTGCGACTTTGAGGTCAAGAATGTTCTTGCACTACGACGACTATGGATCGATCTAGTGTTAGAAAATCCTAAACTTCAAGCCCCCTGAGTTTCAAAATACTTGACAATGGTCAGCCGGGTGTGGTTTTGAACCCATGTGATCTTCTGTACCCCAGCCCGAGATCATTGGGCCGCCCTTGTTAATGATTGGAAATCTGATCAACAAAACACGTTGAACTGACAGGCCGGGGAGAGGAAGTTCGGGGCCTGGGTTAATTCTGTGACGGCCCGTTTCAAAAGTGTCGGGATACTGATGCAGATGCCGAAGAGGGTTGGGTTCTCCTCCTCAAGAAAACGTTAAAATCAGTTATTAAATGGAGACTTCTGGCCGCTTATGGGATAAAAAATCACGTTATTTTTTGGCCGTCAAAATGACGTTTTTAAGTAGCATGTTTCAAATTTCCAAGTTCATCAGTGAGTATCCAGTGGCCAAGAGTTATAGCGTTTGACTGCACAATACTTGAAGTGTTAACTTAATTACGTTAAGTTGATTTAATAAAGATGTTATTTCAAGGATCATGTAATCCGCAATTATAACCGAAGGTCTAGTCCAATGCAGAGCTCCACCCCCTTCTTTACAGTTGGCACAGGAGTCAAAACCTTGTGTGTGTGTGTGTGTGTGTAGGGGAGGGGGGGGGGGGGTCCAAGCATGGCCTGAAGCCCGAATTGTAATTTTTTTATTTGGTACGTCCTTTGAAAGGACGTACCAAACCACAGAATTAAAATACAGTCTTCCCTGTTTTGTTTGGACTGGGGCATGTGTGTGTGTGTGCGGGGAGGGGGGGGGGGGAGGCCAAACCCAAGAATCCTGGACTCCAAACCCGGCCCCCAAAGTTATGGCCCCTCGGGGTAGTGGTTCCGGGGTTACTACCTCGTGAAAAAACACCCTCTCCCCGGAAGTTGATAAGATAAACATCTCTGAACTTAAAGAATTGAAACATTATTCTACATCATTGTCAAGTATTTGCAATCCATCTATTTTTACATCCATCTAACAAAAAATCCGATTCAGATTTTTATGTCTACCATATGCTTTGAAACACACATGTACCTCGACTATGTGTATTAAATTAAATGAGTGTAACGAAAGCTTCCTTTTTTAAGTTTCAAATAAGACGAAAGAAAAATAACCGTCAAAAATTAGCAATTCAAATTCGAATTTGAAATTTAAATTTTCCAAAATTAAGTATCCTGTATGCATTCACTGGGATTGAACAATATTCAGTACTTTCCAAATGTTTACTGTCAACTTTGGCACACACCCATATGAACTTGGTGCACTGTGATAGACAGATATGCTTTGTGTTGCCGAAATAATGGATTCAAACCACGTGCAGTGTCGAGAATACATCCGTATTGAGAACAAAGTCTTCAATAACCTAACCGCAAGATATTTTATTCACCGGGATACCTTTTGCGCTGGAGTTTGGAACTTTGTACCAGAAGACTATAAACCCCTTCCCATCATCGCCCCTTCGCATATGACTATAACCCCATCTCCATACTTACCCCCTCTCATAAATGAGAAGGGGTAAGTATGGAGAGGGGTGTATAGGTTTTTAGGGCACCGTTCCAAACTCATGTGGGTACCGTTCCAAACTCATGTGAAGAGAATCCTATTAAAGAAAATATTGACTTGCCCATCAAGTACTGGGGAAGACTCCAGTACTGAAACGAATATACGATATATATATATAAACATACACTTCATCAGATATTTTATATAACTTCGTCAAATTGCCGTCATGTTCGGAAGTTTACTTCCTTCTAACCGGCTTTCATTTTTAATAAGAATTAGTCAAAAATAAAGCCGCTTAGAGGGAAGTAAACTTCCGAGCATGACGGCAATTTGACGAAGTTATATATAAACATATATATACATTGGCATGGCGGGGGTTCGACGTGGCTCCCCGGGGAAGCAATCGTAGTGATGCAAACGTTACGTAATGGAACGCGACATGGCAAATTTTGCGGTGGAAATTATTGTCCTCTTCTTGGCTGAAACCACGGAATATCTTTTTAACCCTTTACCTAACATGAAAAGCAGACGACACTTGCAAAAAAAATTCTTGAATAACTAATTTTTTTCATTTTTTGTCTCAAAAACATAGGTTATGACCCCTCGTTGGAACGAGCTCGACGAGCTCGTTCCAACGAGGGGTCATAACCTATGTTTTTGAGACAAAAAATGAAAAGAATAATGAAAATTAATTGGCGATTTTTGAGAATAGCGCTGACCGGTTTTGGCCGTTACGTTGGGTAAAGGGTTAAATTAATTGAAGGCTCAACATGTCCTGTGAGTGCAACAAAACTCAACATGTAGCCCCATGAAAAAACGCAAGGGATGAATTGTAGTGGTACAGAACTGGGCGGTTAGACTGTTCAATTTGTTGTTGTGGTACGTCCCGTGAGGCCTCAGAGACTTACCGGTCCAGATTGGAATAAGCATATATCGTCCCTTGAGTGCAACAAGGCGCCATCTGTAATGATAAAGCATTGTGGGTGGTACTTTGTTGCACCCAAGGGTACACAATGATTACGCTTTATCTTCGTAAAAAGGAAACGAATTTTTGAATACCATTCAAGTATTTTAATGCCAAAGTATAGCAGATGCAGGCCTGAAAATAAGCCGTCTGACATTTGCAGAATGGGGTCCCCAAAGGGCGAATTTGATGATGCTATCCCATACAGTTGGCCAATTCATCATCTGGGTATCTCTTTCTGTTCTGTTTTGAGACCCTGATTCAGATTGAGGTTCACAGAGGGTACATGTAGTCCCCAGAGGGCGAATTTGATGATGCTATCCCATATAGTTGGCCAGTTTATCCTCTGGGTACCTCTTTCTGTTCTGTTTTGAGACCCTGATTCAAATTGAGGTTCACGGAGGGTAAATTTAGTGATGCTACCCTGCACTAAATTCACCCTCTGCGGACCTCATTTTGCAAATGTCTGCTTATTTTCTGACTTGAGCAGATGGCACTTTGTTGAACTCAAGGGACGAGAAATATATCTTTCCCCATGCATAATCACTTCATCTTATCAATACAAAAGAAAATAATTTTAAATACTATTGAAATATTTTAAGAATATTCGAACATTAAACCAGCTATTCGTTTCAGCATTACGGGCGCGCTTCCAAAATGTCGTATCTCCAATTTTGGCGCGAAACACCTTCTTACAAATTCGGAATCTAGTGATTCGATTACATAAGATGTACAAGAACAGACGTATTGTATTGTTTGGTCCCAAATGTTCGCATATAATTCCTAAATGTCGTATCTTTAAAGAATATTTTCCAAAACGGGTTGCGCTCAGTCTAAAATGTCGTATCTCAAATTTCCTAGGGAGCACGATGTCTCAGTGGTTATGGCATTGGACTTCAAACCGAAAGGGCTACGGTTCGATCCCCGCCAGGAGCAACTGCGTTGTGTCCTTTGGAAAGGCACTTAATCCCGATTTCCCACGTAGGGGCATAATGACACTGTGTACTAAAGCGTACTGCACTTCGATGGCGCACTTGTCTTCAACCAATGCTAACCCTGCTTGTGTGGAGTTAGTACGTTGGGGAGTCCGACAGTGGCTCTGTGGTTGTCCTAGTACGCGTACTCCTGCTTTCTCCACCCGTAAAACTGCCCGACCCGAGGTGGGTGTCGTTAAACTTTAATAAATATATGAATAATATCAAAACTCCTGACTTGTGAAGGGAGGCAATCAATTATGTACCAGAAGACTATAAACCGCTTCCCATCATCGCCCCTTCTCATATTTGACTATAAGTATGACATGGGGTAATTATGGAGAAGGGTGTATTGCGAACAGAGCGGGAATCCTTGACAAACCAATCCGTGAAGTCTCAATGTCACAGGTCATATAAAATGACACAGATATAATCAATTCAAAAGTGTCGTATGAGTTCTATTACAGTAAGTTGACAATCAAAATGTCGTATCATCATCTAAAAGCAGACCTGGCATTTTCAGGATAGCGATTTATTCGCTCGCCAACAGCTCGCCTTAACAAAACTGAGGAGGGCGAAAAATTGCCCTCCTAGCCTCAGAAAATAATGATTACCACAACAGCCCATTCCTAAAATCCACAGATTTTCAGATCTCTGCTATGTTAGTGGTCTCTGCAATATGGCCACACTGCCCCTCCCACACCTCCGGGCCTTACCAAGGCCCGTAGGTGTGGGAGGAGCAGTGTAGCAGTCTCACAGAGACAACCTGGTTAGCAGCACCAAATAAAATGTACAAAGCCCACAAGGCAGAATTCATTAACAGTACAACTTCATTTTGCCTCTTTAGGTTTTTGTAAGCTTGAGGAAAGCTAATCGCTCCCCTAGGACATGTGAGGAGATCGATTTTAGCTCTCCTGCATTTTTAAGAATGCCAGGCCTGTAAAAGTCAGTTTTTCTCACAGAAAACACCCTTAATACTCTTTAAATATTTTTTGAAATAAAGAATGTGTCAGCAGTCCCGAGTTACACTATTCTGTGTTCCTCACATTTGGAGTTATTCAGTTTTAAATGTCTCGCCTGAAAAGTTGGAAAATTGGATATACGATATTGTGGAAGCCCACCGACGAAATTTTGTGGGATGCCATTAAGGGCAACAGCCAACTTTACACCAGTGAACTTATCCACCTAAATACTGGGAATGTCTCAAGTTACACCATCCCTCCACTTTGTGATCAGTGGCATCCATACAGTCAATGAGATACAAGAAATCTGAAAAAGAGACATCGTTACTGCAGTTTTGTCTCCTTTAGCGCTCCTTTTTAACGACGACAGTGGCCTAGACAACTTGTTCTTTACTGGTACGTGAACAAATATTTTACGACCAAAACTAGCTGTGGACGGCATTGCAGCGTGTTATACGTGACACGCGAAGGGGCATTGCATCATTAATTTCTGTCGGAAATTTCATCATCTTAATTCCATATTTAGAGTTAGGGTGTCCTCACGTAACGTGGAATATTTTATTGGAATGGAGTTTTAAAAGCTGCAATAACTCTTGATTCTGTCAACATGAAATTATCCCCGCCCCCATTTCAACTATATGTATATCTACCAAGACTACAGACCGAAAACAAATCCGTTAAAACTATATTGCCGGGGGCGTGGTCATCCCTCCGGACAATAACTTACGATAAAAGGAGGCAAGGTTAAATTTTGCCTGTTGCAAGTAGATTTTCAAGCCCGTCGCAAACATGCTCGATTGCCATGTCAAGTTTCAGTCTGAATCATAGTTACAAAATACACCTTTATAAATGTGACTAAGCCTTGTATCAATACTTGTCTCTGTGCCAGATGTTATTGGATTTTATATCAAATCATGCCCTGACTGCATTACAGCAGCTCGGCTTGTTTTGATGAAAATTAAAAAAAACAGTTGTCAAAGTCCTTTCATATCACCATGCATATTATCTCCCTGTACGTTGTTGGTGGATATTCGGACCGGAAGGGGATTTCACTTGCGATTGAAATAAGTATAATTTGGGCGCATTTAATCACATTTTACTCTTGTAAATTGCATGGACTTTTACACTAATGATATCTTGAATTAAATCTAGTGACTTTTGCATCAAACCTAGTCATGGCTGCTCTGAAGTTCTGTATATGGGCAGGGGCATATACTCCCTCCACTTCCCTTGCGCTCGCATCCCGGGTTTCTCAGCCTCTGGATACACGTTCTTCACAATGACGCAGATTTTCCCTATGTATGTTTAGATGTCTGTAGCTAAAATTTTCCTGCGTACAATACATTTACAATCTTGCAATATTTGCGATGTAAAGGGGTGGTTTTGATTGAAACTTTCTACAACTCATATTCTTGGCTTCGACATGGTTTTTGATACAACTCGTTGGTTTTGATTAATTCCAACGTTGAGTTCGTTGTTCTTTTAGAGTTGTCCACCTTTAGTTGAATAACAATAACCAAGCAACCCGAAGAGTTCACTTGCACCTGAGAACAATACACTCTGGCTGAATCATTACGCAAACGCTGCTGTGGTATTTTTGAAATTTTATTTTCTGGACATACCGGTAGAAATAGCACTGTCCATTACAGCAGTCTGGCATGTACCTTCCGAACTCGCTTCGTCGTCCGAACTTGGACAGTAGGGCGAATGTTCCCAGGAGCGCTGAAGAAAGATACGAAGTTTATGATTCACCAATACTGCAGCGATGTTGACGAATTTGCTCCCTATCTTCTCTCATCCTGCCTATTTTGCGCTATTGGACGGGGGCATATCGAAGATCAGTGATAGCGGAGATCAGTGGAGATCGTCGGCTGTGGGTGGGAGGGACGGGTCGGGGTTACAGCGGCTGGCAAGCGCTTTCCACTTGGGACACTTAACACTCCGGTCCGACCATTTTTTAAAAAATTGGCGTCAAAAGAAGCAAAATCCTTCACTGTAAAAGTCCAACTAGAGGTGTACACTTCTGAACCGAATACCGCATATTTTCCATTCGATAATTGGCGTCGCGTCAGTTGGCAATATATTTACTGGCAAATACAATGCGACCGCCGTGGACTGGTCACTTTCCACGGGTGGGCAATACTTTCACAGACATAATAATATTAGATTCCATACACTAATTATAGGAATAATCATCAAAACTTTAATTACTGAAGCACCGGGTAATACAATTTACAATTAATTACAATTTTTGCTGATTATGATTTTTACCTGGTAAACGCATGCGTAGACGTTACTGCCATGCGTGGATTATCACAGTCCACGGCGACTGTACTATAGGTAGATACAGTTAAAACTAGAAATCCTGTCATGAAATGCGCACAAATAACATGTCGATCTGTGCGTTAATCTACACGTTATGATCATAGTTAGGCTATCGGTTTTTTTACATATGGCCTGTGCACAAGCAATGTTTCAGCCAATGGACCTCCGGGTAACCCGGATGTCCATTAGCAGAAACATTGCCTGTGTTTGCTCTGAGTAACCTGGGGTGGGTGTGGTATAGTTATGGCCCTAGTACCAAATTTAACCGTAATGAAAAGAAACTGCGCTTTGTTCACATCGACTCGTGTCACAGAAGTGTGAATTCAAAGTTGCTTTGTGACGTGGTTGACGGTAGTGACTTAATGATATTGATTTCCGCTGTCAGCCTGTTGGTTTAACATCTCAGTAAATTGTTATTATTGTATTTCAAGAGCCATGAAAAGTGGTAAAATGTTTTTTATGAGTTCAACAGTGAAGAAAAAGAAATGTTCACTTTCACCGTGACGAGAACGTCGAAATCACTTCCGTGTCTCAATGCTATTTTTGTTTATAAATGATGAAATTTGTTAAATGTTATCATAATTATATTCAGTATACTATATCTTTAAATTTGATACATTTATGAGGTATACCGACAGGAGCAAGAACTATATTTTATCACGGCGGACTATTAATGTGAAAATGGGCAACAACCAGCATCAAGGTGAATGCTGACTGTGTCTCGCTGATGGCTACCAACTTCTTCCGAAACTCGTATATAATAAAACGATAAACTGGTCTTTTGAGTGGGTGACGGAAATTACCTCATTCGTCACTGCGACAAATATTTATTACCACGCGACAAAAATAAATATTTGTGTCGGGCAATCCTGGGATAATTTTCGGTATCTTCTCAAAAACACAAAAGATACCAACTGAAACTGCTCTATTCGTCTATCGGTATTTACAAAATTTGACATTGAAATACTTTTTCTTTTCAAATTTCGTTGACCAGATCATTACAGTGCAGGATCATGTTTTGGGGGCAGAAAAAAGTGTTTTTTGTCTAGTTTTTTTTTATTTTTATTTTTTTGTAACTGTCGTCATCTAGTTGTGTCTGATTAAAATATACAATATCATGACCATGTGCATGTCCTGTGTTTTGTATTAGATTCGAGGTAGTGTTTACAATCGGATTGCAACGAGCCCATCAGGGCGAGTTGCAATCCGATTGTAAACACGACCGAGAATCTGATACAAATTGCAGGACACGCAGTTGGTCATGATAATTCATTTATCTAACAATCCCGTTACATAAAGCATTGGTCATGATAATTCATTTATCTAACAAACCCGTTACATAAAGCCCGTTTCCCCCATTTTTCAGTTTAAATTGGGTTGAAATTGGTCAAAATTTTGAATGTCAGGAACTATATTTTTATGCGTGATAACAATGGATATATCTGATAGTGCGGTGCTTACCGGAAGTTGAATCTGTCTGATACGGAATCGGACCGGGGTAGGTGGGTTGGTGGGGGACTGAAACAAACGTTTTTCCGAGTTTTTGGGTGCAAATTAAGTTGATTGTTAGATAAAGAGTTAGCCAATATGTCGTCTAGGCATCCCAAGCTGTCAAGTTAACTTCTTCGCACCCATTTTAGCATTCTGGGTTGAAAACTTCAGTAATGTTGAATTGGGTGAAGCTAATGTTAAACATGTGAGTCATACTGAAAACACGTAGCAGCTAAAAGAGATGCCTGTCTTAATCGATTGGTACAGATTCAGAGAGAGAGAGAGAGAGAGGGGGGGGGGGGGGGTGTGCTAAGATGAAACGTTAAGCCCTGGCAAATAACAGAGTTTTGCACCGTCCCTCTTTTTATAACAGAAAAGCGGTGTAAAAAAGATTTTAAAGTATATATATTTTTTATAATGTTCGTGTACTGAGGGGTTCTCCATTCAGATTTTAATATGGTAGGCTAAGGTTAAAATAACCAACCATTATGAATGTATTTTATGCTGATTTGAACTATCACATACACTTACAAATATCCAATTTATACCAAAAAGAAAATTACACATAATTGCTTGATCATTCGTTTTGTAGTCGTGAAAGTTCAAACACCGACGTGATTTCTGTTAAGCCAGTGCAAACATTGGTTGTTTACTGTGTAAACACAATCGGAATTGGATTTGTGTTGTCATTTCAAGCCACTCGCATGTCCATACATGTTAAACATTCTTATCTAATCACCAATATTATTAAACAGAAAAGTAAACCCCCGCGAATCTCGCATTTTAAAAGGGTCCAGGGGCGGACTGGGCAAAAAGTGTTGCCGCGAAGCGTACAAGGGGACCCCGGCCCAGGACAAAATTTGGATTTTTCGACGCCGAAAAACGCTGCTTTCTTGCATCTGAGGGATAAATGACAGTCCACATATAGAGGGCATTTTCGACGGCATCTTTGTATCATCTTTGTCTCTCCTTTGGCAAAAATAATTGCGCCAAAGTGGGTTGGGGGACTCATCAGGCCGACCATACTTCGACCCAAGGGGAGAAAATTTTGATTTTTTCGAACCGAAAAAACGCCGTTTCCTTGCATCTGACCGATCAATGGCAGACAAGACTGGTAGTATATCGAAATGCCCTCTGTGTGGACTGCCAATGGCAGTTGACATATATAGAGGGCATTTCGATAAACCGACATTCTATGCAATCAGATCCATTTCGCCTTTTGGTCATTTTCGCGACATTTCATGCGCCAACAGCTATTTGGCTGCGTAAATGTTGGGCGCCCTGGGGAGTTTCCAATAGGGGGCCCACCGGAAATTTCCCGGCGAACCCTACGGCCAGTGAGTCCGCCTCTGCTTGGGTTGAATCGAATACCAAATCGAGTCAGACAGGTGAATTCGAACCGACTATCGAATCGTATCTTACCACTCTTCACGATGTAAATATTGCACCTTCTTACAACGGAAATATTGCCAGTCTCCATTCAAGAATTGCGTTCAACGGGGACTTGTCAATTTGGGCAATTCAATAAAAAACGGAATATTCCGGAGCGGAATCAAAGTAATGATTTCGGAAGCGGAATCGCCTTGAACTCTTCTTCTATCACCAGGTCTCCTTGTACAGGAGACCAAGTGATAGAAGAAGAGTCCAAGAGGAAACATTTGATAGGACTTGTAGAACATCGACGATTTGTGCGTGAGTTTCCTAATTAGCACGATGCAAACCGAATCAACCCGAAACATCGCGCGATTTCGATTCGAATCGAATTCGAAGCTTTGCAAGGCCCGAGAGTAAAGATTTCAAATTCATTTTTTTCCAGAAAGGTGTTCTCGTTCCAGGACCGTAAATTGTTGAACAACAGGGTGAGAAGCTACCCATCAGCCCGATATTGAAAACAAATTTTGCATGGTGTCTTTTATATGGAGAACATTTCGTCGAACGATACATCGAGTGCATCTTTGAATATATCGGAGCGATCGCTATGACATCGTTTATATGATTATTTATTAATTAGATACTAAGATTCTGTCTGGAAGCTTATGCCATTTGTCTTCCTTGATACACGGGCCATCGTCACCTGATATAACCCCACATTCGGCTGATACAGGTTTCAGGTCGGCTCAATAAGATACCCGGGCAATTATCGTGCCTGGTTCTTGTTTTACCAGGCACCGCTACCAACGCACCACACTCTCCTTGCTGACAAGGTTGTTTACGTTTTGTTCCGTGTGTTTCTTTGAATATATTTAGAAGTGGTAAATTTAAAATCATACCTCGTATTAAACTAATATTCATATAAATATTTGATGCAATATCGTATTCTTTCTTGTAATGAAATGTAAATGCGTCGATAAGTGAAAGCGCATTGAATGCCGCCATGTTTTAGCCCTGTAGGGTCTCGATCACGTTTCCACACAGTTACAGTACGCCAAATACTGTGAATCAACAAACAGAACGAATCGACCGAGAGGTGTTTCAATTTATAACTCCACGATACATCGAACTGTGGGGAGTGCACTGCAAAAAATATAGGTTCTCTTTAGAACAAAAACTGGTTCTAATCTTGTCCCTGAGATGGAACCAGTTCTGTTTAGACAGTATTTATTTCAAATCAAATAAATTTATAAAGATTAACATTAAATATTAACAGAATTAAACACAAATTGAGGGGGTTTCAGCCGTAAGTTTAGAGCTCATCCGAGGTTGTCTCAAATCATTATTAAGCAAAGGAGATATGAACAGTTGGCATATCGAACCAGTTTTGGTTCTATACAGAACCAAAATTGGTTCGATATGCCAACTGTTCATATCTCCTTTGTTTCAAAATGTTTGGCGACTGCGTTGAATAAGCTCCAAGTTTACTGCTGAATCTACTTCAGTTCATGTAATATTCTGTTACAATTGAACGCTAATCATTATAAATTCATTTGGTTTGAAATAGATACTGTTTAAACAGAACTGGTTCCATCTCAGGGACAAGATTAGAACCAGTTTTGGTTCTAAAGAGAACCTATATTTTTTGCAGTGTGCAGTGGCTCAGTTGCTTCGCTTTGGACTTCAAACCGAAAGATCTGCGGTCCGATCCCTGCCAGTGGTTACTGCTTTGTGTCCTTGGGAAGGGCACTCCATCCCGATTGCCCTGTGGTGGCACTATGACGCTGTGGTAAGGCGTAATGCACGTCGATGGTGCACTTGTCTTCAACCAATGCTAACCCTGCTTGTGTGGAGCTAGTACGTTGGGGAGTCTGACAGTTGCTCGGTGGATTTCTCCGGGTTCTCCCACCCGCAAAACTGTCCGACACGTGGTGACCCTGGGTGTCGAATGTGTAGCTAAATCCCAGTAAATAAATAAATAAATTCCTGTCTTGTAAGGGGAGGCAATCAACTTGTTTCTGATAGGTGGAAGTGAAGGGGTTACTGCTTTGTGTCCTTGGGCAAAGCACTTCATCCTGATTAGGCATTTTGGGGGCACGGTAGCGCTGTGTACTAAGGTGTACTGCACGTCGAGGTGGCTCACGTCTTCATCCAATGACAACCCTGCCTGTGAAGAGATAGTACGCTGGGGAGTCCAGCAGTTCCTCGGTGTTGCTCGGAGATTCTCTCCGGGTACGCCGGCTTCCTCCAACCGTAAAACCGTGGGACACGAGGCGGTCCTGTCTGTCGAAAATGTCGTTAAACCCGAATAAATAAATAAATAAATAAATAAATAAATAAATAAATAAATAAATAAATAAATAAATAAATAAATAAATAAATAAACACACTTACAGTTAGAAATTGTCAGAATCTTATTCACAAACAGGACAAGTTCGTCAATATCGTGAGTATATGTATGGCTTATTTTGATAGAATTAACAATTTCTTTCCTCTTTTGTTTCTGAATAAGTAACTACTGTAGAGTAGACCTGTCGCCGTCGATATTATTTACATTAAGCCTGAAACTTGCAAGTTAAAGTTGAGAGATTATTTACATTAGGCCTGCAACTTGTAAGTTAAAGTGGAGAGATTATTGACATTAGGCCTGCAACTTGTAAGTTAAAGTGGAGAGATTATTTACATTAGGCCTGCAACTTGTAAGTTAAAGTGGAGAGATTATTTACATTAGGCCTGCAACTTGCCAGTTAAAGTGGAGAGATTATTTACTTTAGGCCTGCAACTTGCAAGTTAAAGTGGAGAGATTATTTACGTTAGGCCTGCAACTTGTAAGTTAAAGTGGAGAGATTATTTACATTAGGCCCGCAACTTGCAAGTTAAAGTGGAAAGATTATTTACTTTAGGCCTGCAACTTGCAAGTTAAAGTGAAGAGATTATTTACATTAGGCCTGCAACTTGTAAGTTAAAGTGGAGAGATTATTTACTTTAGGGCTGCAACTTGCAAGTTAAAGTTGAGAGATTATTTACATTAGGCCTGCAACTTGCAAGTTAAAGTGGAGAGATTATTTACATTAGGCCTACAACTTGTAAGTTAAAGTGGAGAGATTATTTACTTTAGGGCTGCAACTTGCAAGTTAAAGTGGAAAGATTATTTACTTTAGGCCTGCAACTTGCAAGTTAAATTTGAGAGATTATTTACATTAGGCCTGCAACTTGTAGTTAAAGTGGAGAGATTATTTACATTAGGCCTGCAACTTGTAAGTTAAAGTGGAGAGATTATTTACTTTAGGCCTGCAACTTGCAAGTTAAAGTTGAGAGATTATTTACATTAGGCCTGCACTTGCAAGTTAAAGTGGAGAGATTATTTACATTAGGCCCGCAACTTGTAAGTTAAAGTGGAGAGATTTTTAACATTAAGCCTGCAACTTGCAAGTTAAAGTTGAGCGATTATTTACATTAGGCCTGCAACTTGTAAGTTAAAGTGGAGAGATTATTTACATTAGGCCTGCAACTGGTAAATTAAAGTGGAGAGATTATTTACATTAGGCCTGCAACTTGCAAGTTAAAGTGGAGAGATTATTTACTTTAGGCCTGCAACTTGCAAGTTAAAGTGGAGAGATTATTTACATTAGGCCTGCAACTTGTAAGTTAAAGTGGAGAGATTATTTACATTAAGCCTGTAACTTGCAAGTTAAAGTGGAGAGATTGTTGACATTAGGCCTGTAACTTGCAAGTTGAAATAGAGAGCTTATTGACATTAGGCCTGCAACTTGTAAGTTAAAGTGGAGAGATTATTTACATTAAGCCTGTAACTTGCAAGTTAAAGTGGAGAGATTATTTACATTAAGCCTGCAAGTTGCAAATTAAAGTGGAGAGATTATTTACATTAAGCCTGCAAGTTGCAAGTTAAAGTGGAGAGATTATTGACCTTAGGCCTGCAACTTGTAAGTTAAAGTGTAGAGATTATTTACATTAGGCCTGCAATTTGTAAGTTAAAGTGGAGAGATTATTTATATTAGGTCTGTAACTTGGAATTTAAAATGGAGAGATTATTTACATTAAGCCTGCAAGTTGCAAGTTAAAGCGGAGAGATTATTTACATTAAGCCTGCAAGTTGCAAGTTAAAGTGGAGAGATTATTTACATTAGGCCTGCAACTTGCAAGTTAAAGTAGAGAGATTATTTACATTAGGCCTGTAACTTGCAAGTTGCAGGCCTAATGTAAATAATCTTTCCGCTTTAACTTAGTGACGCTTCTGTGGCTTTTAAATTTAATCATCTAGTTAATAAACAGTTAACGTTATCAGCATAACATGGTACCTCGGACGATATTAAGGCTGAATAAAATCGAACACCTAATAACCTCTAAATATCTCACCTACCCCCTACCAACTTCTGAAACTTCATTGCATTTAAAACAAAATGTGCAGGCTGTGTATTTTCCATACACAGCCTGTTCACTTTTATACACGACTAACTGGCAGAATGATCTATCCTTATTTAATGATCCATCAAAATGGTGGCAGACAATAATAGCTTCACGTTAAGCAAGTAAGAGTTCTACAATTTATTAATAAATGCGATTGCTGGATTTTACTGTGTAACAAACTGTCTAAAAAGTAATATTATAGGTACCAAGAAATGTCAAGCCTTAGGAATGTATTTGCTCGAGGATTGGCATACTTTGGCACGAATATGTATATTCCATGGTGAAGTCCATGATCCAGTTGTCCAGGAATATAGATACGCTGTATCTCAGGCGCACATTTGCTCGACAAGCTTATATCATCTAAGAGTCCAAAAAAGGATCTTGGCAGACCCATAACTGGTGGGTTTTCAGTGCCAGGCAATATCAACTCTCTACACACTGTTGTCAATATACCAAACTTCAAAGTAGAATTGTTTTTCCATATTGCAACTAAGAATTTAACCAATGAAGTCTTGTTTGTCAGAGCTCAAAGAGCTCTGTCAAACAAGATTGAATTGGATAAATTCCTAAGTGCGTTTTGGGGAAAAACTGCAATTTGTAATTTTATTTATATTTATTTATTATTTATTTATTGGTGTTTAAGGTCACATACTTATGCACAATGGCTAATCGTGACCGTGACAGTTTTACGGGTGGAGGAAGCCGGAGTACCCGGAGAGTACCACCGAGCAACGACGAGCAGCTGTCAGCTCTCCAACATCGTAACTCTGAAATCTGCACCGCAGCACAGACAGGGTTAGATTGGTTGAAGACATGCGCACCACCGACGTGCAGTCCGCCTCAGTACACAGCGTCATCGTGCCCCCATGTAGGCAATCGGGGTGAAGTGTCTTGCCCAAGGACACAGCGCGGTTGCCGCAGGTGGGATTCGAACCGAGGACCTCTCGGCTTGCAGCCTGCACCTCTACCAACTGAGCCACCGCGCCCCCTGTAATTTTATTGTTTTGATATGGGTGTGCAGATGGTTCACATAAACCTACACATGCACAATTTTCAAAAGATGGGAAAATGTTGACTCGGATGACAGGACATGCATAGAAGTGCATTTTAGAACACCTATACCTCAAAAGCTACTGGAGATATCGAGAACCCCCTCAGCCGACCAACCCCGCCATCCCTACTAAACAAAAAAATCGAGCGACGACACCCCCGGAATTATAATCACACTGCAACTTACATGTATTTATTCCCTTGGAATGAACAAACATTCAAACGGAATTTGACACAATAAGCCGGCAGATTTCGCGCTCTTGTTTGTTTAATGTATGATATAGTGTACAGTTAAATGGGGGTTGAAATATATTGCACGCATTGCAGAGAAAGGAAGTATTCGAAATTGTTTTAAATGGAAATAGCACCTGAGGTGTGACCTTTCACGGCATTTATTTGGTTTTGTGCGTCGTTTACATGTATTACCAGGGAATATCACTGACCTGGTGTCCAAGCCATGTTGTGACATTCGTGACGGTGCGCTGATTTTTTGGTCGATTGATCCCTTAACCCCCTGCACTCTGATGTCGAGAATACTCGACACCTCCCCCACTCTAAGCCCCACCACACCTCCCTGTCATCCATGGTTATCCCCCCCCCCCCCCACCCCTGTGTTGTCAGAAATTCAGCAATTTAGATTTTGGTTGACAGAGCTCAATTGGAGCTCTGTCAACCAAAATCTAAATTGCTGAATTTCTGACAACACAGGGGGGATAACCATGGATGACAAATCAGACGTTTCGTCATTAGAGTGCAGGGGGTTAAGGTGCTATAAAAGTAATAGAATTTTGTTTATTTTGAAATGTCCACCTCTCATATTCCCTAAATTCAAATTAAATATACACAAGCAAAACATCAAAATGAAGGTTGAGATGTACAGAACACGAAAACATATGCAATCAACTCATAGAGTCGACAACAGGCACCACTGGTTCCTGGAAGTCTCTAACCGTATTCGTACCAGAACCTATAATTAAATAATATTTCATGAGAATAACTTATGGTCAAATGTGCTTCACGTATCCAAAAACAAAGCTAGGCATTCAAATAGGGCTGTCGCGACTATCATTTTTTGTAATCGACTAATCGTGACCAGTAATCGACGGTTAGTCGATTAATAGTCGCTTCCCATGATTTTTTAGCAAATCATTCTTCTGTTCGTAAAACTCTGAAAATGACAATGGCACCAGTGTGTTCAGACGAAGTGGGGTTGTGGGAACAACAAATCGGTCCCGACTGAAGCTACATGTAGTCCAATCTTGGACCCACAGCCCGTAATAAAATTTTTGGGGTTGGTACGTCCTGTAGGACGTACCAACCCCCAAAATAATATTACTGACTGCGGGTCCAAGTTTGAACTAGATTGAAGCCGATGAATTAAAATGAATTTACCAAAGAACGTTCCTGCATATGTTTCCTTTCTGCAATAAGTTTCTCGAAATTTTGAACATTGAAATCTATGCATTCCCTCGTCAGTTGTTAAAATTGGATCTTAGTCTGAAGTTCCGAACTTTGAGAAGTGATCTGACGTTCTGACTTTCGTCATAATTTTGTCACTTCCGCGCTTTGGGTTTTCCAATGGGTGCATTCGTGTAGAAGACTGGAGAAATTCAGAAAAATCTATTCTTTTCGAGTAACTGTGAGTGTTCTTTCTTACACAGTCAGTGACAGTCGTACAGTCTTCCGGATATGAATGTTAACTATGGTTAGATGTTTAAAGTTATTCACCTTCATTGATCATTCACCTCACAAAACAATGCAATTTAGCCCCGACGGGTAGTAGACGTGTACCACCTTGAAAATGAACGACGATCGACTAAAAATAAAAAAAACGTCGACTACTTCAATAGTCGACGGTTAGTCGACTAATCGAATAATAGCGACAGCCCTACATTCAAAACACTTTCGAATGCAGCTATAGGACTGCATTTTAGAAAGGATAACACTGTCTGCATTTTTTTATTGAAGATGGTTTCCATGTTCGACGGACATGCGCAAATCACTCGATACCACGAATTTCCATCGAAAAACAAAATCATAATTCTGAGAAATTCCAATAGGTGTCATGATACCTTGCATAGAATATGGCAACTATGCAGTCGTTATATAATAACGGTATGCTGTATTACGGCGAGCTTTCTCATTATTTGATTTTAGACGGTGTTGTATATCGATGTTTTTTTCCGTCCGATGACGCTGACCGGAAATCGAAAGTAAATTTGAAGGTAAGCAAAGCGAAGGTTTTGGAATTTACCCCAATGCAGTTCTGTCGCTGTGTTTTGAAGAATGTTTCGATACCCTAGCTTTGTTCTTGGATATGTGAAGCACATTTGGCCATAAGTTGTTCTTGTGAAATACAATTAAATTATCAGTTCTAGTACGAATACGGTAGCAGATTTCCAAGAACCAGTGGTGCCTGTTGTCCACTCTATGAATTGATTACATATGTGTTTCGTTTTCTGTACATCTCAACCTTCAATTTGATGTATAATTTGTGTATATTTCATTTGAATTTTAGGAACATCAGAGGTGGGAATTTCAAAATATACAAAATTCTATCACTTATATACCACATGAAATCCTCTCTTCAAAGATTTCTTCTTATTTTGTTTCCAGCTTATACGATTTTTAGTACAGATACAAAGGAACCCACATAGGAACCCATTTTCTCCCTGGACCATCCATGCACCCACCCGCAATTATTGTTTGAGTACGAGTATCTAACATTTCACCCAACCTGCCTATTTTTCTGAGCTGTCTACGGAAACCCATTGGGGCCAACATGTGTAGCGGGTGGGGGGTCGAGCATTGCGAATATTCGCAACATTGCGAATATTCGCATTCAACATTGCGAATATTCGCATTAAACATTGCGAATATTCGCAATGCATTGCGAATATTCCCATTCAACACTGCGAATATTCCCAGTGCATTGCAAATATTCGCAATGCATTGCGAATATTCGCATACAACATTGTGAATATTCGGATTCAACTTTGCGAATGTTAGCATTCAACTCTGCGAATATTCGCATTCAACTCTGCGAATATTCGCATTCAATTGCGAATATTCGTAATGCATTGTGAATATTCGCAATGTTGAATGTGAATATTCGCAATGTTGAATGCGAATATTCGCAATGTGAATGCGAATATTCGCAATGCGCCCACTACACATGTTGGTCCCCAATGGGCTTCCATAGCTGTCTGTTGTTTTCGTTTAATGAAAGTTACAAGATGAAACTTGGATTTTCATGGCGAGCTAAAAGCAACTAAGTAACTGTCAACAGTGGCTCTTTGTTTCGCGAATGTGCTTTAACAGTAATTTGAAAGTTTTATTCTTCCCAGGAAAAAAGTAGAAAATCTTACGTCCTAGACTTTTTAAATTAACCCTTTACCCAACGTAACGGCCAAAACCGGCCAGCGCTATTCTCAAAAATCGCCAATTAATTTTCTTTCTTTTTTCATTTTTTGTCACAAAAACATAGGTTATGACCCCTCGTTGGAACGAGCTCGTCGAGCTCGTTCCAACGAGGGTCATAACCTATGTTTTTGAGACAAAAAATGAAAAAAAATTAGTTATTCAAGAACTTTTTTGGCAAGTGTCGTCTGCTTTTCATGTTAGGTAAAAGGGTAATGTAAAAGACAATGTCTGTATTATACACTATTCAAAAAAAAGTAGGGGATATCCAAACTGTTGTTGATATTTTCCGGAAAATGGTATTGGATACGCGTGATTGGACACATCAATATGATCAATATGTTACCAAGTTTAGTGTGGATCACGAATGTCACCGGCCCACGAAAACGTCGTGCAGAGTTTTCGCACGAACGCCACGATAATGTCTGTGGTGTGCGTTTTGAAATTTTCATTTGTAATGGGCGGGCTTTTTCGGAGGTCTCATCGTTCTTTTCTTGGTATAAACTCGTTCATCAATAGTTTCTGATCGAAACGGTACTTTTGAGGTATGCGAAGACAGACACGTGGTGGACGTTTACGTGCCGTTGCCACGTTTGAAGCTGGCAACAGACAGACTGCAGTGACTCAAATTCTAAACGATACTCAATCGGTGATTAGTAGGTTGTGGTCACGCTACCGTCATACAGGCAGTGTTAATGACAGACGTCGGTCAGGTCGTCCAAGGGTGACAACTGCTAACCAGGATCGTTTCATCCGAACAACAGCATTATGTAACCCCCATCAAAGTGCCTCAGAAATTGGACAGCAGTTGCATCGAGCGACTGATGTTCGAATCAGTGGTCAGACTATCCGAAATCACCTACAGAGCTGGAATTTGTACGCTGGATGACCTCGAATAATTCCATGTTTGACTAAACGTCACATCGCAGCAAGGCGTAATTGGTGTGGAGCACGACGGCGCTGGAACAATCGTCGGTGGAGCAGTGACAAGTTTTCCGATGAATCGAGGTTCACTCTCGACTTCTACAACAGGAGAAACAGAGTGTGGCGGCGGCGGAACGAACGATACCATGACGTAACCGTTAGGCAGCAAGATCGTTTTGGTGGTGGATCGGTTATGGTGTGGGGAGGAATAACCGTGACAAGCAGAACAGGATTACACGTCTCCAAGGGCATGTCACAGGGCAGTACTGCCGTGACAACATATTAGCAGCACATGTGGTGCCATTTGCGCGACGTCACGGTCGTCGATTCATTTTCCAAGATGACCATGCAAGAGCACACAAGGCCCGAGTCGCTACATAGTTCCTACAGGAGCAGAACATCACGACACTGCCTTGGCCAGCACTAAGTTCAGATCTTTCACCAATGGAGCACGTCTGAGATATGCTTGGCAGGCGCCTACTATAGCGCCAACAGCCCCTACCAATGTCTAGGAACTCGCCACTGCACTGCAGGAAGAATGGAATATCATCAGTCAAGCTTTTTGGACGTTTGGTGAGGAGTATACCACGTCGGGTCCGCGCTTGTCTCGCGAACCGAGGAGGATTTACAAGGTATTGAGGTCTTGGACTGAATGTGTAAATTCTCTGGCTGACCGTCCTTATCTTCTACAGCTCAGTGCGTGGAATGTGTGCTTGTCAGACACCCAACTATCGCTGAAATCATTCACCAGATGTTACTGTGTAATGCCTCAACTGTCTTTTTGATGAAAATATAAATATATTTCTTCATATATCTCACTTTTATCAAATGTCCCTTACTTTTTTTGAATAGTATATCCCGAAGGGATTCATACATAATTTGTACCCATTCCCACACGTTCATACTCCAATAAAGATTATAAAAATTGCATTCGATTCTTATAATTACATTCCGTAACTGTTTAAACTACTTTTTACCAAACCACAAAGCAGAAAGACGAAATAAAACATGTACGAACGAACGAGGCGAAAAAACACCCTCATACAAAATACAAAGCGCACAACTCTGATTTTTAATTTTCACAACTTTAGAAATGGATAGGAGTATTTTAGTAACGGGCTTTATGCCACAGTTGGGAAATGTCACCAAAGAAACAGCAGCGGAGTTGATCACTGCGAGAGGCGCTAAAAGTTAAAAACCCGCCCAAACACCGCCCGAATATCATTCTGTCAAAACTGCCCTCTACCATAAATGCGGGTCAAAGTTTGACCAAATGTATTCACTGGAAAATGAATTACATTTGGTCATGACGTTTTTACCCAGCTGACCAATGGGAATTGAGTATTTGGACCCAAAACGTATAACTACATTAACAATGTAATTATTAGTTTTTATACCACTCTACGGGAAAATCCCCTAAGTCTGTGAAAAGATGCGCACATCGGTGATACAACTTCACTAACATTTCAGTTTTCATATGAAATCCCCATTCCTTTAGTGTCAAATTTGCTGACAACACTAGAAAATTAAGGGGAGCTAACTTTTCTGTAAATCTCTTCCACTGACGAAAATTGCCAAGATTCTGTGGGTGTTACATTTATTTGTTCCTTAAATATAACTTAAAATTATGAGAGGGTTAACACTTAGGGTGGGGGCGCTGTGGCTCCGTAGGTAGAGGTGCAGGCTGCAAGCCGAGAGGTCCTCGGTTCGAATCCCACCTGCGGCAACCGCGTTGTGTCCTTGGGCATGACACTTCACCCCCATTGCCCACGTGGGGGCACGGTGACGCTGTGTACTAAGGCGTATTGCACGTTGATGGTGCACCTGTCTTCAACCAATGCTAACCCTGCTTGTGTGGAGTTGGTATGTTGGGCAGCTGACAGTTGCTCGCCGTTATTCGGTGGTTCTCTCCGGGTACTCCGGCTTCCTCCACCCGTAAAACTGTCACGGTCATGGTTAGCCATTGTGCAGAAAGATGTGACCTTAAACACTAATAAATAAATAAATAAATAACACTTACGCTGCTGAAAGCGACTATTGTTATCTATTTTATGGTGATTATCGGTACCTTCTGGTATGCGCAGATCAAACCTACCATCTGATTAATTGTTGGAAAGGGCCCTGAGGGCCCTTTCCTACAATTATCAGATGATGGAGGTTTAAGTATGTAATAAATTTTATTAAGAGGTCCTTCATATATGGCTAAAGTCGGCGTGGCAGTAAAAGGGTTAACCCTTTACCCAACGCAGACGATATCAAAATTTATTATTTTGAATATCATTTTTTCAAATTTTTCAAAAAATTTCAACAAAACCATATCATGTGACCCCTCGTTGGAACGAGCTCGACGAGCTCGTTCCAACGAGGGGTCACATGATATGGTTTTGTTGAAATTTTTTGAAAAATAATATTTTTTCAAATGCTGAATTTACATATTACGCGGGCGGATGCGGGCGATTCGTTGGGTAAAGGGTTAAAGCTGTACAAAGTGGAATGTCTTCATCCTTGCTTGCACTCATTTCAAGTACACTATATTGATTGATTGTGGGTGATTCATGAGATTTTTGTACAACAAATACTTTTAAGAGCATGGGTAATCATGTTTTGAATATGTTTGTTTGCACCCGCCATTGACGCCCTGAGGAAATATCAAACTTTTGAAGATGATTTATCCACATGTAAATAACGTTATCAAACCAGGCGGTAAAAATATGATCAGACGAAATCATTATTCACATTTCTTGAATAAGCAAATCGTTATCGTACATGCTTATACAGTACGTGGAGAGTGGATTGTAACTAAATCACCCGGGGAGTGGAGTTATCACCCAAAGCATCACTGTCAAATTCTGTACATGTAGGCAAAAACACAAGCAATGTTTCAGCCAAAGGACCTCCGGGTATAACTGGAACTTTTGCTTGTGCTTGTTGTGCTTTGCAACAAATTTGCAATTATTGCGTGTGCGGAATCTCCACTCTGAGGGTGATTTAGTGATAATACACTCTCCACGTACTTACCATTACACCTGTGTGAATATTATGTTATTGTTATTTTATTACCCGTTAATGGGGAGCGCGGTGGCTCAATGGTTACATCATTGGACTTCAAACCGAAAGGTCTACGGTTCGACCGCCAGCAGGGGTAACTGCGTTATGTCCTTGGGCAAAACACTTAATCCCAATTGTCCAAATAGGGGCTTGGTGGCGCTGTGTACTAACGCGTACTGTACGTCAATTATGCGCTTGTCTTCAACCAATGCTAACCCTGCTGGTGCGGAGTTAGTACGTTGGGGGTCTGACAGTTACTCGCCGCTGTTCGGTGGTTTTCTCTGGGTACTCCGGCAAAATGATCCGACACGAATGGCACTGGCTCTCGAAGGTGTTGTTAAGCTCGAATCAATAAATTACTTATTGAGAGAGTTCTGCGTTTCATCTCCTGTTAAATGTGTAGCGTTTAAAGTATTGTTTGGGTAATTTACCACTTGTCATTTAATATCACTTAAAGCATTCGTTTGGGAAGTTTCGTCGTAGTTTGAGAGCAAATCTGGGGGTAGGGTGGAATGCGGCACCTTCATAGCTGGTTCACGCGAGCCCGCTCGGGAGGCGATGGTGGGTTTCGTATTCTGAGTATTAGTTTTCTGATAAGTCGATGATATTCAAAGTAGATAACAATCGAAAAATTATTTTTTTAAACAATTGATCAGCTTAAAGGCTGTAGCCACGATTTTTTTTAACCATAGCTTATGACTCTTTGTTAACCTGAGCTGTTCGATACCGTTGGGTAGCGGTATGGATAGATTATTTGCTGTTAGTGGAGGCTGGGCCATGCTATTTTCAATAGAAATTAAAGGTGTATTCCAACAAAGCGTGCCTCATGCCGCTATTTGCTGTCGAAAATGACATCACAATGGCCCAATATAAAGTGAGCGTGCATCCTTACCAAAATGTGGAACTATTGTGAAAATGGATATCTAAAACCCACAATCTTCTTGATTTAAATGGACAGATGACAAATCGCAAAATGTTCCAACAACGTGTACCCCTGCTATGACTAAAGGAATAAAACAAGAAACCCGACAGGACTGCAAATCCTGCGAAAACAACCGTTGGTTCTTGCCCCAACACTGTCTGTATCCACGTCTTGTTATTCGAACAAGTATAATGGATATATCAAGCTTTGAATGGCATTTTGTTATGGGTTTAGCACCGACAGGGTTCGACTAATTAATTATTTAAAGCGTCAATAAAGAAGCATTCTATGTACTTTTGGTGTCCAGGCATCAAAACCAGCATGAAGCTGGCACTAATTTACCAAACTTGTTTCTTAAATTTCAGTCTGGCCTATGGGCACATCGACGATCCTCTGTGCAGTCTTCTATAATTGTCGACCAGTTTTGGTCACCATTTTATACATAATAATAATATAAGAATTTGGTTACACTGAGGGGGTGAAGCTAATTGGTTAACGCGCCTGAGATCTTATATAAACGGCATTAGTTCACATCCAATGCGTAACCTTTTTGCATCCTCTAATAAGACACGTTCACCCATTCGGGCTGGTGGGCGCTGCGTGTTTAGTCACAACTTGATATCACACATACCTTCAGCCATTTTGCAATGGCCGTAACGCTTTGAACCCTAGCGGCTGTTTTTTTCTGGCCAGGAACACAATACGTCATAACGTCATTATATAGGATGGCTGTTCAGTAAATGTGTGGGGTTCGACCGATCAATATTTTCAACGTGCAGCCTCGGGGCTGCACGTTGAAAATATTGATCGGTGTTCCCAAAATAATGAATATGGACTCTTCTAATTGTTGCCATTGAACTGGCATGGAAGATACCACTAGAGTTTTAAGGGTTAAACTCTCTGGCGGCAAGTTTATAAGTTTCAGAGTAACTGTGCACAGCTGACTTTCGTGTTCTGATGCTTTTACTTCCCAATCTATAAAAGGATTGGCCACAAAACGAACCCCGCGATTAAAAGTGCCATTACACCAAAACAATCAAATAAACATAACATTTATCCGGGCTTCTGATTGTGATATATTTAAGGAAACAAATGAGTTAATTACTGTTGCCCCGTGTATGACATAAACGTCACCTGCAATGTTTTAGCAAAGCTAATGGCTCTCAAGGGACGTGGGACGTTATCGTGTATAAAGCTAGGGTCCCGCGAATCACACAATTTCGATTCGAATTGAATCGCAAATCGAATCATGTATATTATTCGAATCGAATCGATGGCGACTTAAAGATGACCAATGATGGGGGTTGAGATGCTATAAACCTGATTTGTTCCGACTGTGATGGCTCAAGTCCCGACTGATAAAATAATTCAACTACATCATCAAGGTACACCTTCGTCGAAGGAATGCCTTGATGATGTAGTTGGAGTATTACCCTGTAAGGATTATAGTTCATCGTCGACATTGCTTGGAGACCTTAAATTTGCATTTAACCGTGTTGACTAGCGATATTGGCATTAGCATGACTGGTGGTATAAGTACAGATTCTATTTATGTTAATGTACCAGAAGTTACACTCATACTTTTATTTCAACATTATTTATGTAGGATTTCCATCTGAACTATACGTTTTGTGAGACGGTGAAGATTACTGATTCCAAGCTATTTTCCTTTGAAAAACATTCAAGAGGAAACAAATCGGGCAGCCGTTTTCAAATCGAACCGAATATCTACTTATGATTGAAATCGAGCCGAATCTCGAAGATTCGCAGGATGCTATAAAATTATGACGCTGAAGTAAGAGACCAAATTATCTTCAGGCCACACACCCAAACGTTTTACTTAACCCTATACCCAACGTAACGACCCAAACCGACCAGCGCTATTATAAAACAATCGCCAATTAATTTTCATTATTTTTCCCTTTTTTGTCTCAAAAACATAGGTTATAACCCCTCATTGGAACGAGCTCACCGAGCTCGTTCCACTGAGGGGTCATAACCTATGTTTTTGAGACAAAAAATGAAAAAAGTAGTTATTCAAGAATTTTTTTTGCAAGTGTCGTCTGATTTTCATGTTAGTAAAGAGTTAACATGACTGTCATGTCCGCCTCGCAAAATTCGCAAAAAGTCGCCATTCACATTTTATTTTTCACTTTTTGCTACAAAAACAGAGCCCATGATCCCACACTGGGGCGAACTAGATATTTTCTAGGGAAGGATGGAATTTTTATAATTATTGAATAAATGTTGTGCTGTTTCTTATAGTACATGGTAAATGTATAAAAACTTACAGATTTTTACATTTTGTATTCTGAATATTTTTTTTTATATAAACGAAATGTGAAAAATGTAAACACTTTTTGTTGAATGTGTTTTGAATGTTTTTTCGGAGAATTTAATTTAACTTATCGTGAATTTTCGTAATATGGAAAGGATATGAAACTCAAAACTATTCGTTATGACAAATGAAGATCCAAAAGTTTTACTTTTATATTATTTAGGGATTGACAACCAATATTGTTAACTTTTCGTGATGAATCTCGTTAAACTCGTACATGACGTGAATACCGATCGCGACCTAGTCGTGATCGGGTCGAAATTCTCACTCCGCTTTTGTAATGTCAGTGCAGAGAATAGGGGTATCAACCCTGATCATTTAACTTTATCACATGCATTTGCTGAATCCACAGTACACACGCGCTGCTATCTTTACTGGAGTTTTAACGACACTTTCGACAGCCAGGGTTACCTCGTGTCGGACAGTTTTACGGGTGAAGGAAGTCGAATTACCCGGAGAGAACCACCGATCAACGGCGAGCAACTGTCAGACTCCCAAACGTACTAACTCCACCCAAGCAGACTTAGCATTGGTTGAGGGCAGGTGCACCATCGACGTGCAGTACGCCTTAGTACACAGCACCACCGTGCCCCCAGGTGGGCAATCGGGATTAAGTGCCTTGCCCAAGGACACAACGCAGTTACCCCTGGCGGGGATCGAACCGTAGACCTCTCGGTTTGAGGTTCAGTGCCGTAACCACTTAGCCATACGCGCTGCTATAAAAGTACCTCAAAATGTGGAGCTTTAGGGTGAGGTAACCATATTTAAATAGAAATCTGAGAAATTTAACAAACGTTTCTGTTTGACAGAACTCCTTCAAAAAAACTGACTTCGCTTATTATTTTCAGGGTTTTAATAAGTCGACCGACAGCTTAATTCGACACGTGATTCCTCATAAAATATTTATTTCATAATATTCACTGAAAAATGTCAAAAACATCTGCCACCACCAAGAATAAGTACAGACTGAATCTGATCTCCATTGATCTTTTACGCACATAGCTTTCACCCCTGGCTCAAGACTTCAGCATAGACTCGATTTTTCAACCAGTTTGCGACAAGGAGATTCGATTGAGGATTCGTGTTGGCTGATTCGGAGATGCAGGCAGGTTGTGGAAAGAGCGCGCATCGCCAAACTATATCGTTTGTACAGGTTATAATTTTGTAGGTCTATGCAAACGAAACAAAGTCATACATAAGGAAAGTCTGTTACTATTATCGCGTTGGTTCTGATTTAAAAGTTGATTGTTAGTTTGGATTGTTGATTTTTTAAATTTATGACCATGAATGACTGACTCATCGTGAAAAGTAGGATATGATTGACTAGGCCCCTGCGAAGCTTCTAGATTCGATTCGATTTCGAAGTTCGTAGTCGGTTCGATTCGAAATCGGCTCTCCGATTCGTTTTCCTTCAAATCTTTTCACTGGACTTTCGCTTGGTATCAGTCATCTTTTTCGTCTCACAAAACATATAACTGAGATACAAATTGCACTTAAGAATTGAATGCAATTTTTATAATCTTTATTGGAGTATGAACGTGTGGGAATGGGTACAAATTGTATGAATCCCTTCGGGATTCATACATAATTTGTACCCATTCCCACACGTTCATACTCCAATAAAGATTATAAAAATTGCATTCAATTCTTATAATTACATTCCGTAACTGTTTAAACTACTTTTTACCAAACAACAAAGCAGAAAGACAAAATAAAACATGTACGAACGAACGAGGCGAAAAACCACCCTCACACAAAATACAAAGCGCACAACTCTGATTTTTAATTTTCACAACGTTAGAAATGGAAACGAGTATTTTAGTAACGGGCTTTCTGCCACGGTTGGGAAATGTCACGAAAGAAACAGCAGCGGAGTTGATCACTACGAGAGGCGCTAAAAGTTAAAAAACCCGCTCAAACACCGCCCGAATTACATTCTGTCAACTTCTGTCTACCGTAAATGCGGGTCAAAGTTCGACCAAATGTGTTCATTGGAAAATGAATTATATTTGGTCATGACGTTTTCACCCAGCTGACCAATGGGAATTGAGTATTTGGGCCCAAAACGTATAACTACATTAACAATGTAATTATATAAATATAAATGTTGGAAATAAAGGCCTAGTGTAATTTCCGCTGTATTAACATAAAAAAGCATCTGTACCCACACCACCATTCATTCTAATTCACGTTTCACTAGTCACTACCACTGCTGAATGCAAATTTAAAGTTCTCAAGCAATATCGACGATGAGCGCACGGTTGCTAGCGAATAGCCCCCGTGCTGTGCCCAGTACAGAAGAATTCTCGAACCCGTTCCTGTTTTTGGTCAAAAATCCTTACTGGGCAATATTCCAACTGCATCATCAAGGTATGCCTTCGACGAAGGCATGCCTTGATGATGTAGTTGGAGTATTTTATAAGTCGGGACTCCAAGTCGCCTGTATTCGATTCCAGGTTCAATTCGATTTTGAATAATAGACTCGATTCGATTCGAGATTCGATTCGAATCGAAAATATGTGATTCGCAGGACCCTATGATTGACATGAACAGAAGGTAGGTATACTACACAAGAAAAAGTTTTGAACCACCCCAAATATTTCATTATGTGCATTACCAAAATGGTGGTAAAAAATAACATGAAAGCTAATATTCATAAATACATTTTACTAGCCCGTATCGGGTGTGTGCACCTCTCTGACCTGTGAATATGCTCGCCATCTCATATTGTCAATGAGACAACGAACTTGATCCTAATCACTTTGATTCCATTCCTGGACAAGAAAGTTACCCAAAATCTCTAGCTTCCCATCTAGCACACAGACCAGATTGGTATTGCACGAAGACACGGGCTTTCTCGTGAGCAGATAATATTCTACCCCGGGCAATGTATAGACGGACCTGTTTAACTGGTTGAGATGTAGAAGCCACTATCATTACTCTACTGAAAAGTGCTGGAAGCTACTCTGTATGCATTAGCTTGAGGTTTGATCAGCAGAAGAAGACATTTTTTTTATTTAAAATTGTTTGTTGCAATTTTTCGGAGAGTGCCTATTGGCACTCCCCAATAAATCGTAACAAAACAATTATTTATGAACAAAATCTTGCTACACTAAGGCGACTTGTGCTGGTAGCAGAGTATCTTTGAAAAAATACCCATGTTTCAAATCACTCTTGAAAAATAATTTAGCACTCAACAACCATTAAAGTGCATACACGTTGCCCAATAAACAGATCTATCGATGGAATGCATAGTGATCTTATGCAATACATGTTCCTAGTCAATTTTTAATTTTCAAAACACTACCCCCGGTCAACTTATTGGACTCTGTGTCCGGCAAACATGCACGAAGATCAACTTAAATTCAAAATTAACATTTTCTTGTGAAACTCTTGGGATTCATGTCTTACATTTCATAAAACACTCTGTCAAATATACTTTAGAAAAAGTTTGGGGAAACAGTTGTGGTTCAAAACTTAATTAATTAATTTGTTTATTTTTACTTAGCCAGGGTCATTTTGTGTCGGACACTTTTTTACGGATGAGGAGGAACCCGAAGTACCCGAAGAGAAACCACCTAACATCGGTGTGTAAGTGTCGCACACCATCGGTTAAAGGCACGTGCACCATCAACATACAGTACTCATCACCACCAGGCTCGTAGCCAGAATTCTATAATAGGTGGTGCCATGGCCAGTTTTGGAGTGGGGAGGGGGGTTAAAGACGATATTTGAAAGGCCGTTGTGTGGGGTTTCGGGGCTTCCCCTAGTCCTAACTAGGGCCCTCCGGTCGTTGCCCCTCTTCCTACTTCCCCTCAGGGACTACCCCTCTCCTGCCCATCCAGATTTGCACAATTTCGTGCTCTAAGAGCGAATCTGGGGCATTTGTAACAGGTGTAGCGTCTATATTGGCGACCATTTTGTGGCTCTGTTGGGTGAAACTTGCATTGGGCCAATGTGTTTTGGGGGGCAGAGAAACTTTTGGGGGAGACCAAGGCCCCAACCTCCCCCATTCACTCCCACTCCAGCCCCCGATCGTAGTTACGCCACTGGTTACCAAACTGAATCGTTTGCCCACATAGACAGTTGAGATTAATTGTCTTGTCCAAGGGTACAACGCAGATGATACGAGATAGGCTCGAACCTGTGGCCTTTCGATCTGATCTCCAATGATCCAACCAAAGAACTCCCATAAGGTAAAAAATTGACTGTCAAAAACTTACTGAATTGTTGATTTTCCCACACACCTGGCAATTCGCCTTATAATCATTGGATTAGATCGTTTTGAGAAATGTATATAAAAAAATACTCGGTTGATTTTTTGTGAGACAGTTGCGAAAAGGTGTTGGGTGAAAGAGAAATAATGGTCAGTTTTTTAAGCTTGAGTCAGACGGTTAATTATTTTTTGACCCAAATAGCTTTGTATTCATATTCAGGAGGTTAAAATCAACAAGAGAAGTTCCTCGCGTCATTGAACGGCGACTATATATACTAAACCTGTTTGAACTAGCGTTTAAGGCAATTAATGTGTCTGAATTATAAATATTGTGTGATAGCTGTACTTCCTAGCCCATAAGGAGCCCCGTATGAACAAAGAAAAAAAAAACATTTTCTGGAATAAACTCGAGTCACACGTTTATTGTTTTCGACTATTTCGATGATTTTCAAAGTTCTCTACGGAGCAACTGTTGCTGATGTACCGCTCGGTGTGGCCAGATGAAACTGACGGTAAGTAAATATAATATCTTGGACATGAACTGGAACACGTAATTTTTTTGGCATGGACAGAAATAAAATGCTGACATTTAAAAATGTTGAATTCATTTGCAAGGACACTTTTGCACGCACGCATGCACGTGAAATACATACGTATTAATAAATTTATTTATTTATTTATTGGCGTTTAACGACATTTTCATCAGTTGACTTCCCACGGGGCACCAGTGGTGGGACGATAAGTTGGGCATGTTAGGCAAGGGACACAGGAGGTAGGACAATAAGCTGGGCTTGTGTTGTTGTCAGCATCCCTACCCAGTGGCTTCAAGATTCGATTATATTTCTGCGTGATAGAAAAGGACCATCGACCCAAATCTTTACCCCCCCCCCCCCCCTTCCGATTAATGGGTGCGCATGGTACCATATTAAAAAGCTGGATTCGTTGCGAAATGCTAATAATTCTGGTTGTCGATCCCTGTAAAATATATATGGGTTTCCTTCTTGAAATATTAACTTATAGTTTTGGGATCATATCCTTGACACGTTCTGTGACCTCCCCCCCCCCCCCCCCCCACTCCCCCACACTCCAAATTTTTCTGTCAGGACATCTTCATCTGGATTGAAGTCAGAGATATTGATTCGGTTTTGCCTGTAATCATCCACTTTCTTACGAGACTAGATTTGATGCTTGGACGTATGTCACACGCACACTCGGTCACAGGGAAGGCACTTTGAGGATCTGATTTAACACTGAAACTCCCCATATAGGTTTTGGAAGTTTTTGAAAATTTACGTTCAGGGGGATTATGGGGACCTAATTTAACACTGAAAATTCCCATAGGGTTTTGAAGTTTTTGAAAATTCACGTCTGGAAGGAATATGGAGACCTGATTTAACACTGAAAATTCCCATAGACATTTTTACGCCAATCTGTAGTGACTGTACGTCTTAATTAAAACACTTGCGTTACATCTGGTACACGTGTATTTTATTTATTTCCATAAACATTTTTACGCTCGAGTGCCATCGGCCGATGGCACTCTGGCGCAAAAATGCCTATGGGAACTTTCAGTGTTAAATCAGGTCCTCATATTCCTTCTAGGCGTGAATTTTCAAACACTACAAAACCCTATGGGAATTGTCAGTGTTAAATACGGCCCCCATAGTGCCTTCCCTTACTACTTACAAAGGGGGGGGGGGGGGGGTCTATAGTACCTGATTCGGACTGTTAGCGCCCCGGGATGACCAACCTGTAGTAACGGTATAGTACGTCTTAATTAAAGAAGTTGCGTTACATCTAGTACACGTATATTTTATTTATTCACTAATAAAAGGGGGTGCAATGGCTTAATGGTTACGGCATTGAACTTCAAACCGAGAGGTCCACGGTTCGATCCCCGCCAGAGGTAACGACGTTGTGTCCTTGGGCTAGGCACTTTATCCCAATTGCCACACGTGGTGGCACGGTGGCGCTGTGTACTAAGGCGTACTGCACGTCGATGGTGCACACGCCTTCATCCAATGCTAACCCGGCTTGTGTGGAGTTAGTACGTTGGGGAGTCGGACAGTTGTTCGCCATTGTGCGGTGGTTCTCTCCGAATACTCCGGCTTCCTCCACCCGTAAAACTGTCCGACACGAGGTAACCCTGGCTGTCGAAAGTGTCGTTCAACTCCAATAAATAAAATTCACTAATAAATTCCCAAGAAGTCTTTTTATTTATAAATCCTACTGATTAATATTCCAAATGCATCACCAAGGCATGCCTTCGACGGATAGTAGTCAGTCGACATTTGAACCATCACCCTCAGGACAAATCAGGTTTACCCCCCCCCCCCCCCCCCCCCCCCCCCCGCATTATCAGTCATCTTCGCGACGACCATATTCAATGTCTGGAATGATTCAGAACCATAATACACACATTTTAATGCCCCTGCCTTTTTTTAGAATCGTGTCTGTAGATTTTAATCCCCCACCCTCCTACCCCCCACCCCCAAAAATACATTGCAACAACTAACGCGCCATTTCGCTTTGTCAAAATCGCCTGTTATTGCTCATTTATTTGGCGGTAATTCTGCGTACACGGAAACAGTGTGGCTGGCGTAGTAAATACAGAGAGGACGGAAAAGCATAACAACAAAACAATTTTTTCCCCATAGGGTACCCGTGGCCTATCCAGAGGGGGGGGGGGGGGCGCCTAGGGGGCGTGGCCCCCTAACATTTACAGTGCCTCCCCCAAATGGGGATATTAAAGCAAGAAAGGGCCTCAGATTCACTATCAGGGCATTCAATTTTCAAAATTTTATCGGACCTCCTCCACGAACCCCAACTACTGGGAGGGAAATACCGTAGGTCTGAGGTGAGGTGGGTATGGCCTTTTCATTTGTGGGGGTTCGGGGTAGCCCCGAACCCCACCAATGGGGGGGACATACCCACCCCATCTCAGGCCTACGGCCTTCGAATATGCCTGTGGCATATATCGGCCTGGCACTCCCAGTATCCCCCCCCCCAATAGGGAAGCCTAGCTACGCCCCTGTAGGGTACCACCAGGTATATAGCGTAACCTGTTAACGGGTTACGACGTAAGCTCTTTATTTCCAGGCGTGCGTAGTACAGAGTTATATGCCTACATACGCCCAAAAATATGGTCGTCGCGAAGATGACATTATAGTTCTGCCTGTTATTGGTATACTGTTGCACCTCAAGCTCACAGAAGACAAATAATGAGCTAGCTTAATCACGTGAATAAACTTGAATGACACTTTAAGCCATAGTCTTGGCATAAATCAAATCTTAGGGGTGCGGTGGCTCCGTAGGTAGAAGTGCAGGCTGCAAGCCGAGAAGTCCTTGGCTGGAATCCCACCTGTGGCAACTACGTTGTGTCCTTGGACAAGACACTTTATCCCCATTGCCCATGTGGGGGCACAGCAGCATTGTGTACTAAGGCGTACTGCACGTCGATGGTGCACCTGTCTTCAACCAATGCTAACCCTGCTTGAGTGGAGTTAGTATGCTGTGGAGCTGACATTTGCTCGCCGTTGCTCGGTGGTTCTCTCCGAGTATTCCGGCTTCCTCCACCCGTAAAACTGTCCGACACGAGGTAACCCTGGCTGTCGAAAGTGTCGTTCAACCCCAATAGTTAAATAAGTTCACTAATAGATTCCCAAGAAATCTTTTTATCTATAATCTCTACTGATTAATATTCCAAATGCATCATCATGAATGATGCCTTGATGATGTAACTGGAATAGTAATCAGTCGAGATTTGAACCACCACCGTCAGGACAAATCAGGTTTACACCCACTGCCCCCCCCCCCCCCACTCCCATTATCAGTCATCTTCGCGACGACCATATTCAATGTCTGGAATGACTCAAAACCATGATACACACATTTTAATGACCCTGCCTTTTTTACAAGCGTGCCTGCACTCTGGCTCTGGAATTTATACGAGACAACAGTTTGGAACCAAAGTGCATTAAACCTGCTACTTATACCTCAGAAGCGCGATTATCTGTCCTGTGATGATTGTGGAATATTTTTGTGGTATTATTAGTAATATAATTTGGTAATAAACTATGTAAGGAATACATACATCTTTATTAACAATGACTGCTTTTTCCTGTACACTGAGGTATCAATTACGGGAATTTTTGATGATAAAATTCTTACTTGTTGAACGTGAAGCGCCTTTCCTCCGCCACCATTTTTATATTTGAATAAACAAAGGGGATACCACTCTGGCTACTCTTAGTGTATAGATCTGAATAGACTGTAAATGGTATATAGGCAACTTGTACGTGACATGGTAAATCCATTGAAATGTCATAGTTTTGCAGGAGATAAGATATAATACAATATCTTTCCTCCTACCAGTTTCTGGGAGCTTAAATCGACATGTACAAGCTTTGTATAAACTATATATAGCCTGACGAAATTTATATTAGGCTGGCATTTAGAGTGATTTTCCCTTTGTTCATTCATACTTAAAACTGTCAGTAGAAAGATTGGAGTTGAAAGATGGTTGAAAGATTGGAGCAGGTGTGCACTTGTGGAAGACTTTGCTTCCGAGATCTGAAACTGAGAAACTCTCGAGTATTCGTGTGCCCGTGCCGGCGACGGACGCTGATTGATAATCACCAAATAAAGAAGCTATACAATCGGCGGGGTGGATTCTAAAGCTTCATACCGCCCCATGTGTGGAAGAAGGTGCCATCTGCAATACACTCTGTTCATCGCAAGGGACGATTTATATACATGATACCAATACCACAGAGTGTCACATTACAATATACGATACGTTATAAACTCCCAGTCTTAATTATACTCAGAGTCGAGTGCCATATTTGATACATTGCCCCCCACCCTCTTGCCCCTTGAAGCTTTGAAATGCAACGAGTAAATGTGTTTGCAGTTGTAGATAATATGTTTGCAGCAATGTCTGTATTTTGAGACATTTGCATGCTCTCAATTTTTGAACTCATATAGTATAGGTTATTATCACCATGTAGGTTTCCGAGATGTGTACTGGAGTCGAGATCTTGTCTCTGGGCATATATCGACGAGTCCGTTTGGGCGAGGCGATATATGACCTAGAGGAGAGGTCGAGACAGCAAAACACCACCTCGAAAACCCATGGAGATTGTAACCAATTTATCTTACTACATTCCCCCCTTTCTTGACTTGTTCGCATATATTTTGACAATCGTTCAGCGTCTATGAGTTGATTTTTTTATGAATGAAAATCAAGACGTCATGGTATTGCGTTCTTGCGCCATTATTCTAATTGTACTATAGCCGTTGAAATTTATAGTAGTGTTTCAGTTGTGTGATTCTTTTTTCGGGTTAACGAATGGTAAATCTGTATAAAATATCATCATGGCATAAATGATCTAGTCTTAATTTATTTTGCTGAGCTGGAGAATTATTTATCATTTAATTACTGTTATCAAAACGTGACCTCAGCATGCGTTATCAATGTTCTGTAAGTGAAGGTAAAAAACGTACACATTCTGAATCGAATGATCGCACGTGCGAATGCTACTCTCAAGGCAGATTTGTATTTTGTCTAGACGTTTCACTTCTATTGGGGGGGGGGGGGGGTGGATACGTTCTTCCTGTAAGATGAATTGTCTTATCATCCGCTTTCACGCTGTCGGGTACCGATTTAGCCAATTGCACTAAACAATTTAATCTAGAACCAAAAAATCGTCGTTGGCTAAAATATCAACACCCCAAAAAATTTCTTTCACCTGTGAAGGAAAGACACTGAGGCAGTGAAGAGCACGGTCAAAGACGAAACACAAACAAACTTATTTTACTTTTGTCAGTAAGGCGTTGGAAATTGGGTTTAGGCAAAACTTTCAACATTATTTGTCAGTGAGTGATAATGAGGAATTGTTTTTTCTTCAATAAAATATACAGAGAATATCTACGCTGTTTTAGTGAATATATGGAATTATCTCAAGCGCTCGTGAAAAATAACACTTTCAGGTCCACACGAATGGGATTTTCCCGATATTCACTAAAACAGAGTAGATTTCTTTTTATTATATGCTGCGTGACATTGTACTGCGCAATATTCTGCTCAATTCGACTGCAAACAGTTTCAAGACAATAACAAAAAGCTGCTGATCGTTCCTCCAAGGCGACGTTCAAGGCGACGTCATGCGCCGAAGCGTAACGTCATTTAGGAAGCTCTCGGTTGCCTACATGGGGACACGATGGCGCCGTGTACTAAGGCGTACTGCACGTCGATGGTGCACATGTCTTCAACCGCTATAACCCTGTTTGAGCGGAGCTTGAACAGAGTTAGAATGTTGAGGAGCTGACAGTTGCTCGTCTTTGCTCGGTGATTCTCTCCGGGTACGCTGGCTTCCCCCAACCGTAAAACTGTCACGGTCACGATTAGGCATTGTGAATAAGTATGTAATCTTAAACCCCAATAAATAAATAAATACATTTAGGAAGCTACTGAATAATTAATCGTGTGGACCTGAAAATATTATTTTTCACATGCGCAAGCGCTCGGGAAAAACTAAACTTTCAGGTCCACACTCATGAGATAATTCCAGATACTGAATAAAATAGGGTAGAGTTTCTTTTTTTATTATATGTTACTGGCGAGAGGTCCTCGCTTCAAATTCCACCTGCGGCAACCGCGTTGTGTCCTTGGGCAAGACACTTCAACCCATTGCCCACGTGGGGGCACGGTGACGCTGTGTACTAAGGCGTACTGCACGTCGATGGTGCACCTGTCTTCAACCAATGCTAACCCTGCTTGTGTGGAGTTGGTATGTTAAGGAGCTGACAGTTGCTCGGTGGTTCTCTCCGGGAACTCCGGCTTCCTCCACCCGTAAAACTGTCATGGTCATGGTTGGCCATTGTGCAGAAGTATGTGACCTTAAACACCAATAAATAAATTATATGTTACGGGACATTTGTTTGCACAATATTCAGCCCAATTCGACCCCAAATGCGTACATTTCAAAACAGTAATAAAGCTCAGCTGATCATTCCTTCACGGCGATGAGATGCGACGTAGCGTGACGTCATTTATGAAGTTACTGGGGATATTCCTCGATATCCATCGAGTCAATGGATATCGAGAAATATCTTTTAGATAATTTGCGATAATTCACAGGCCTGCATATAATAATGTAGGTTATCAACTTTACACAGGGATGCATTTAATTAGATAAATACTTCATACCGTCGCGAGTCACTCGCGACGGTATGAAGTATTTATCTAATTTAATACGGCCTTTTGCACAAACTCGTGACCGACTATGCCTTGTGTATTAGCAGAAATTAGTCGATTAATCTGCTATCATCTAATGGCAGCGACGGGTATATGTACCGACACCATTCAGACCATGAATTGAACCAGAGGCATAGATATAAGTGTCCGCTCTTTTCGCCTATCGAGGGTTTTACCCAAACTTTCGTGTTTTGTCGTTTTTTTCCGTTACCAATTGTTCGTTCACTTTTGAAATAATCAATTTATTTGGACAACATTAACGTTTGGCATCAAAACACTTTGAATAACCCTAAAATATCCAGAATGGTTAACAAAATGGGCAACCCGCCAGTTGCGGTCCAGTGTGAACACTTGTTAACATGTTGCATGCCTATACAAACAAAATATAGGGGTGGGAATGGGGACGGGCGGTCACGTGCCCCATGTGACGCCGGTTTCTACCAGGTTTCGCTGTCTCTGAATATACTCACGCTGTTGCGTTTACCCCCAGATAATGACTCAAATTCTGTGAACAAGCAAAGCATTCACAAAGTTACAGCTTAGGAATATACTTACTTAATACATGCTCTCAGTCGTTTCGACCACGTGGCCTTTATCGGCGATAAGAGTGTAGGAAAATCAAATATTAAGTAATTGTCGGCACTAGAGCTTTCTGGGAGATCAAAACTGAAAACAGTGGAATTTATATAATTTAACTGCGTTTTGAGAATGTTTCTGTCCGCGTGGTTTTCGTCGATATTTGGAGTCGAAGTAAACAAAACCAAAATAGGAAAGATTCCGATTTTTTCTCCGCTGTGGCCATACCTATACGTTTTGATTTTCTGACATAGCTTATCCTTGTGAAAGCTTTTACAGTAGAGCAGGAAGCATAGGAGTGTTGGGGCGGGATGAACTGTCGCCTTCCTTGTTCCGAGGCTAGGGGCAAGGGGGCAGCGTGTGCATTTCTCACCAGAAGTACACTTGTGGAAAAGAGTTTGCTTTTCGGAAACTGAAACAGAGAAAGTCTACAATCTACAATGCATCAACATTTGCAAGTGGAAGCTTGTTCCCCCAAAGGAGCGATATGCATATGATGTCAATGCTACTGAGTAACACATTGCAATTTATGACACTTTGTAAACTCCCTGTCTTAACTCATACTCAATGTCGAGTGCCCTTTTTGATACCCCTGTCTCCTTGCTCTCGGATGCTCCCGGTGCGCTTGAAGCTTTAAATCGATGTTGACTTCATCTACCTTCCCCCGGGACACCAATGGTGGGAGGATACATTGGGCATGTTGGGCAAGGTACACAGGTGGTCGGGCGATAAATTGGGCATGTGTTGTTGTCAGCATCCCTACTCACTGGCGTCAAGATTCGATTACATTTCTGCGTGATAGAAATGGCCCATCGTCACAAACCTTTACTCCCCCTTCTGATTAATGGAAGGGGGAGTCGAGCTCTTATGCACGGTACCATATTTTCATTTACGTGCGTCAATACTCTAACCAGCGACTAGCCCATAGAGGGTACCTCTTTCGATCATGTGTGATAAATGCGTCAGGTAGCGTTATTTCTCAATGAACAACATACTAGGGATCAATACTAAAAATTTAATCCTGCTGAGCTATTGGGTAGAGGAGACAAATTATAATAAATCCTCCCTTCAAACCTAAAACCAGTTCACTCGGTTGTATTCGATATCAGTTTTTAAGAAGAAACTATTCATGATACGGGATTGAAAGAAGAAAGTTTAACCTTATCATGCTTGTTGAACTTTCAGTCAAGATGTCTGAAAAAACAATCGAAGCAGACGATAAGAAATGATCAATCAAAAAAGTTATTACGCAAATATTATCGGCTGCACAATGCAAACTGTTCAAAATAGATAGAGTACTAACAACTACCAGTATTTTTACAATGACGACATTTTGTTCGATCAGGAAGCAGGACCAAGGAACTGATATGTATGTACCTATAGCTTCACCATACCAGAGGTATGTTCGATCATCAAGTCGTAGACCGATTAACCCTCTGGACACGAGGGGCCCTTTATTCCAGTCCAGTACCTTGATACGCTATAATGTTATTAAGTCTGATGGCAGCTCTGTGATTGTGTGAGGTTGACCAATCATGTTTTCATCATGCAGCCTCGATATCAATTGGTCTACCCCCAAATAATTAATATGGACTCTTCCAAAAGGTTTTATTGAACTGACCTTGAAAGATGCCATCAATGTTTAAGGGATCTATATATTTAACCTGCATACAACTGGTAAAGAAGATCTTTATTTTATCACGGTTATTAAGTAGCGAAAACATTATTTGCACATAATTATATGGATAATTTAGAAACAAATGTCTTTAGTGGGTTGTTGTTGGTGGGGGTGCAGTGTTACGTATTCTATCCACCAAACTATTATTTTAGAGACGCAGTATCCCATTTTTATCCGGAACTGATAAACGTGATTCACCCCAGCCTGAATTTCACAGTATGTAGTAAAAATGATATTGACACGGGCAGCTGCTGCAGAGCCACACAATGTATATGAGACTGGCCCAAGTGGCTGGGAAAACAATCAGTTTACTGATTTTTCAGCCGCGTGAGCTAATCTTATTTATACTTTAAACTGTGATATTATGACTGAGGTAACCCATCTAATTTAGTCCATGTAAACAATGGAAACTTACTTCGAGAAAATCCTTGAATGTGCCCATATTTTGTTATTGGAAACCTGTATCAACCCCGTATTTTTCTTCTCTTTGAGGTCATTCAGCTAATCGGAAGGGCAAAAGACAGAAACCACTAGGCGCCGATTCTGGTGTTCGTCTTCGGATTGTTAAACAGACAAACAGTTGACTATGACTTCATACTGCTGAAGCTACAGTGGTATATCTCTGGAAGTAGATCTATATCCTTCAATTCAGACAAAACCTTCAGGTTTTTTGAGAATTTGCTACTTGCCAGGTCGCATCTTAAAACATATGAAATCACTATAAAAGATGCATATATATTATCAACATTATGTGTATGTTCACAATTCTCTATCAGAGTCGAGCTCTTGTCTCTAAGGCCTTAAAACAAGAGCTTGGCCTTGGTACAGCAGTTTGTGCATAAACATAATGGTGATGATAGATTTATCTTACAGTTCTCAACTGTAGCATTTTAACACCGGATTTCATTTTCAGACATAAAATGTTTGTCTTTTCGGTCGAAACTGGATGCGGTAGCCTTAAACTTTTATGACTCTGGTATAAACTTATTGAGCGCGATTGTTAAACATTCCGAAATGACTATGGCGCTGTAATATTATAATTGCGTGTTGTTTCAACTTGAATGCGTTCCACTGACCGAGATGCAAAAACATAAAGACAATGTGGTTTCTTAATTTAAAAACTATACTGTTTCCCCTTTTCGCGTATAGAAACGATGTCTTCCCAAAAGACCAATTCCCCTTAGACCAACTACATAGTGTTTCTGATTAAGGGTTGATTAAGGATAATTAGGAAAACAACTATTTATAATAATCTGCCCAAAATCTATAAAATATCGACAAGCAAGAAAATGAGCAGACTATCGTCTGAAAAATAAGGTCCCCAGAGGGTGAATTTGGTGATGCTACCCTGCACAGCAGGGCAGCATCACTAAATTTACCCTCTGTGAACCTCAACTTGAATCAAGGTCTCAAACATAATCAGAAAGAGGTATCCAGAGGATAAACTGGCCCACTTTTTGGGATAGCATCAGCAAATTCACCCTCTGGGGACCTCATTCTGCAAATGACAGACTGCTTATTTTCAGGCTTGAATATCAATAACATTAAATACATTTATAAATATTTATAAATATATCAAATTATTGATGTAGAATTATTTTTTTAAAATAGAACACACCAGTTGGTCTACGGGGAATTGATCTTTTGTGAATTGGCCTCGCGGGAGTAGGTCTACAGGGAATTGGTCTAGTCCAGTGGGAATGAACCATAGAAACGTCTAAGTCCCTCGCGGTGACGTTTTGAAAGCTTATAATATTCTATAATTAGTACATGTAAACAAGTCGTACAAAAGCACGAGCATTTGTTCTGCAGTTGTAAGATACTGAGTTTGTATCCGAGGTCCTCTATATACGCTGTATAAACCCAAATCAGCTGGGTTGAGTGAATATGAACCCAATTGGATTCATATTCACTCAACCCAGCTGCTTTAGGTTAATATTTAACCTAAATTATGTTAGAGTTTAGGACTCTTCATTGGAACGAGCTCATTCCAGTGAATAGTCATAAGATATATTCCGAGTGGAAGCATACGATTTCAGAAGATATTAAGTAAGGTTATTTGCTAAATCCCTCACATAAATCGTTAATTAGAATGCTGTTGTTGTGCCTTTGCATGTGCTCGGTTTGGCTTGATGTCCGGGGGGGGGGGGGGGGGCTGTTAAGTTGATGTTGTGTGTGACGTCTATGTTGCAACTGTGTCAATACCATTGTCATACTGTCACTAATAATGTATCACAATACGCATTTAACCAAAGACATTTTTAAATACATCACCCACTGACGTCATTTCACATTTTTTCTAACAATTCAAACACAGAGCAACAGCTTGTTGTTTTAGATATGACAATATTATATCATCCTGCTGTTTCGGAACTCTAGATAATGAAAGGTAAGTGGACATTGACTGATACATCGGAGGCAAACAATATGTTTGCTATTGTATTCAACGTTGGTTATTTTTATCTGAATTTAGTGTTTATGTTATCAAACTTTTCATCACCTTTCCTCGGCGCGTGTTTTCTGCACGTGATATAGTTTTGGGCGTTTTGGTTTGAACCTCAAGTGCTGTTACCTCAAATGTTTACACAGAATTTCGATCGGATCGCGACAAGGTCGAAATTATCTTTCCACTTTTCTCCACACAGCACTGTAGAATCTCCCATGCGAGACAATATATGGGAGAACATTCAATTTGATTGTTTTTCGTGATTTGGCCTTGATTCCGCAACATATTTATGGAATCGCGACCCACTGGTGGATAAGTGTGTCGCAACCCGAATGCGAGCTGTTGGAGAAAGAATTACCACGTTTGTGCTCACAGTGCTGTCTTCAGAAATCAATATTATGGCTCGGGACATCAAGTCTTTCTTGCAAAAAGGTAAGCTGTGTGCTTGGGCGAAGATAAACCAGACATCGGGAATAAGACGATTAGATTTTTTTCTGAACAGAAGATTTCTATTCTGATATTGCTGATTAATACCGTATGTATCCACAGGGGCGGACTGGGCAGAAAGGTTTCCGGAAATGTACTAAGGGGTCACGGGCCCAGATAAAAGTTCGATATTTATAACTGAAAGAACACTGCTTTCTTGCATCTGAGTTATCAATGGCAGTCCATACAGAGAGCATTTCGATGGCATTTTTGTATTATCTTTGTAGCTCATTTGGCAAGAATGGTTGCAGCTAACAGGGCCCAGGACCCATCGCTCCGATCATACAGTACGTGGAGAGTGTATTATCACTAAATCACTCGCGCAGAGTGGAGATTCCACCCAAGCAATAATTGCAAATTTGTTGTAAGACATAACAAGCACAGGCAAAGTTTCAACCAATGGACCTCCGGGTTAAACCCGGAGGTCCATTGGCTGAAACATTGCTTTTGTTTTTTGTCCATATGTACACAATTTGGAAGTTATAGTTAGGGTGATAAATCCACTCCGCGGGTGATTTAGTTACAATACACTCTCCACGTACAGTACATAGTTTGGCCCAATGGCCGAACATTTTGATTTTGACAACCGAAAGAACGCTATTTCCTTGCATCTGGTCCATCAATGGCAACTAGACTGCTAGTATAACGAAATGTCTATTTCGATAAACCTACAGTCTATACAATCAGATCCACTACGCCTTCTGTTCATTTTTACGAAATTTCATGCATCAGCAGGTTTCGTGCTGCATCAGTTTTGGGGCTCTGGTGGCTCCCAACAGGGGGGGGGGGGGGGGGGGCACCGGGAAATTTTTCGGTGGACGATACGGCCAATCCGCCCATGTGCATCTATTAGTATCACTTGTGTAATGATTCTCAAGGTCATTCATCCTGAAACATAGAAATAATCTTTGACGAGAAAATGAACCCGAATGATCAAAAGCGAAAGCGGTGATCTATATAGCATTCGCCTTTCCGTAACTCCCTCTCTCCTTCCCTCTATCTCCGACTCACCACTTCCCCTCGCCCACAATCATATCTCAATAATTTTCGGTGTCAGCTCAACAACATTTTTCAAAATTTCATAAGCGGTTTCAGCGTTAGCCTTTGCTCTGCATTATGGTGAAGTTTTTATCAAAATTTCAGATTATTAGTTTTCGCCGGATAAAATCTGTTCAAAAGATACCTTGTTCATCATTCTTTGATAAAATACAGTTCAAGATCGAATGTCTTCAGTCGCCTCTCTTGAATTTAACCCTTTACCCATATTACGCATCCGCCCGATTATATGCAAATTCAGCAACTGAAAAAATATTATTTTTCGAAAAATTTCAACAAAACCATATCATCTGACCCCTCTTTGGAACGAGCTCGTCGAGCTCGTTCCAAAGAGGGGTCACATGATATGGTTTTGTTGAAATGTTTGTAGCTCCGTTGGAAGAGGTGCAGGCTGCAAGCCGAGAGGTCCTCGGTTCGAATCCCACCTGCGGCAACCGCGTTGTGACCTTGGGCAAGACACTTCATCTCCATTGCCCGGGTGGGTGCACGATGACGCCGTGTACTAAGGCATACTGCACGCCGATGGTATGCATGTTTCAACCAATCTAACCCTGCCTGTGCTGCAGTGCGGAGTTACGATGTTGGAGTGCTGGCAGCTGCTCGTAGTGGTTTCGGTGGTTCTCTCCGGGTACTCCGGGTTCCTCCACCCGTAAAACTGTCACGGTCATGATTAGCCATTGTGCATAAATATGTGACCTTAAAAACACCAATAAATAAATAAATAAATGTTGAAATGTTTTGAAAAAATTTAAAAAATGATATTTCAAATAATAAATTTTGAAATCGTCTGCGTTGGGTAAAGGGTTAACCCTTTACCTAACGTAACGGCCAAAACCGGCCAGCGCTATTCTCAAAAATCGCCAATTAATTTTCATTATTTTTTTCATTTTTTGTCTCAAAAACATAGGTTATGACCCCTCGTTGGAACGAGCTCGTCGAGCTCGTTCCAACGAGGGGTCATAACCTATGTTTTTGAGACAAAAAATGAAAAAAATTAGTTATTCAAGAATTTTTTTTGCAAGTGTCGTCTGCTTTTCATGTTAGGTAAAGGGTTAAAACAAATGGCTAAATTAGTGGGTTTTTCTCTTGTTGTCCGTCAGATTGAATCTTTTTCCATATCGCCGATTATTAACTTCCTTAACTTGTTACCATTAACCCCCAACACTGATGTCAAAATATCAAACTGCAACCAGCAAAATTTTCTCATATACAACTAGGAATTTAACCAATATTCTATCTTGTTTGATAGGGCTCATTTAGCTGTGTCAAACAAGATTGAATTTGTTAAATTTCCAGTTTCACTTAAAATGCCAATATATTAACATCAGTCTACAGAGGGTTACAATACAGCACAAGTTTTATCTTCTTGCTCGTTCTCTTTGAACTTTATGAGTTATGCCACTTGAATTAGAAAACAATTGTGTGATTTGTGTTTTTCATTGTTTGCCGTCAGAATGAATGAATGGATAATTTATTTGCAGTATAATACATGACTGAACAACATGAAATAATTAAACAGTAAGCATGTTATCGCAGGGCAATGGCATAGCCATGAGACTGTCTTTCTGTCACTCCCAAAATCTTTCAAACCACCGATGTTTTCTCAAACTTCGAGAACTTCTTCACTCTGATGAAATACAGGTTTCATTCGAATATTGCATTTGCTACCATTGCTGTTTGGAGTTATGTCCCTCGAATTAGAAACGAATTAGACCATTTGTGAGACTATGTGGTTTTGGTTAGATACAATCTGTTTCAAATAATCGATATATTTCAAATTTTGTGAACATTTTTACTCTGATGCAATATTGTTACTGCTTTCGTTCTAATTGCAGTTAATGCCCCAGGTCCCTTGTGTAAGAAACGAAAATGGTATAACGCAACCGATTAATTGCAAGCATCTTAACTTTGATCGGACGTTGGTCAGGTTGTTCCTGCTGAATTGTATAGCTGTTTTGTGTTACATTAGAAGAATGGAAACATTTGTGTTTTCTCTCACTTACGTTTAACAAATATGTCGGAATGACATTTAACGCACACTGTTTAGATGGAGCCTTGCATATTGGCTTGTGCTAAAAGTTTGAAATGTGCAAGCTGTGCAATCTACTTTGGGAGGGTTATGTCGAATCAGAGATGTGATTGGTTTGGAGACAAGAGCCTCTGCAAATTTAACGTGGTCAGTATTAAGATATTTACGTTGTGTACTGTTCTTTCGAACTGGTAAAGTGAGTGGGAATGCCAAGTCAAAGAGAAGAAGTGGTCAGAGATTTGCCACATCAACAATCACATTACACCTTTGACAAGCTTCGAGTCCGACTCTCGGATGCTTAACAGATCTAATGCGCATCTACTTTTGTGTGTGGCACCATGTACATGCTGGTATAAATTTAAAACGAACACGGACGTCACCCCCTATGGGGAAATGTTCCTGATGAGGATGTGATGCGACCAAGAAAGTCTCGGAATTCGCTGATAAAGCCTGTGAAAGTATGTTGGTTTATTCAGTTGTGTGGTGGTAGGCTAATCGTCGCCTGAGTGCTAGAATGTTCTATGTCCCCTATGGGACATAGAACATTCTAGCACTTAGGCGATGTAATGACAAAGACACGAACGATTGCGAACCAATATTAAGGGTAATGATAATGCACAAGAACATGGACCAAGTCTGACTTGGGGCTCGCTTAACAATTTTTGCATTGTCGATAATTACACCAACACCACCACTTCGCCGTGACTTCCTAGGGTTGTGGATAATACCTTTAAGGGCTCTGAAAGTTAACGTGTCTTTAGGAGTCAGCCTCGTTTCAGTAATCATTGACACCGAGATATAATCTCAGATAGGAATCGCAGAGTTTGCTTTCAGATTGAGGAAAAATCTTCACCTTGACGAAATACAAGCCAAGTTGGATGTTCCGTGGTTTCGTCAACAAAAATAGAGTATCTGGAAGCCTTCCTAAATATTTGTCTAAACGTTCTATCTCTCCACACACTTCATTGAAACACTTCTTATTTTCACAGATTAGTTGCCTGTGAGAAATGTCATTGCCATCGCACGCAGGACACACGTGATTTTATGACGTCCAACATGAGGACATATCTTGAAATACTGAAAATGAATCACAATGGTGTCTCATGCGTGGGAGGACTTAACAACCTGGGACTAACACCAGTTAAGTCAAGACTCGTCGGGGGTTCACAATGTTGTTCAAGATCTCTTGAATCACCCGTTGGACATGAGTGTCTGCAGAACAGCCGACGTGGACTAGTCGTAATCCGCGAGTGGACAATGACGTCAACGCATGCCTTTACTAGGTAATAAAAATCATCGTCAGCAAAAACAAAATGTCAATAAATGAAGCATAGGGTTGTACCCGATGCTTCATTAAATAAATGTTTGATGACTTTTCCTTTCATTGGTGTTTGGAATCTAATATCATTGCATCCGGGGAAATATTGCTCACCCTTGGAAAGTGACCAATCCACGGCGGCTGAACTGAATTCACATACTCAGGCCATCTAATGCTTTCTGAGTCTCAACTGTGGACTTTAGTACTCAAACAAATTAGTGGAGCTCAGAGTTTGTGGGTCATGCTTTTAGTTCAGGCTTGGTACGATATATCGACCTGGGACCAACATCACATGCGTCGAGAGTTCAAAGTATGGGTTCTTCAAGATCACTGGGGTCACCTAGAGGTCATTGAGTGGATTTTGCAAACATTCCGAAAATTGCATTTTGATAACTTTTAATAAACATTCCTGAACACCATTTATGAACTTCCGTCATTAGGAAAGTGTGCAGGCCCATTATCAAGTAACCAAATCAAGCTTGTAATAACATTGTATATCGGGCAAAGTGTGACATATCGACTTGAGATATCATCAAATAGAACCTAACCCTTTACCCAACGCAGACGATATCAAAATTTATTATTTTAAACTGTCATTTTTTTTTAATTTTTCAAAAAATGTCAACAAAACTATATCATGTGACCCCTCCTTGGAACGAGCTCGACGAGCTCGTTCCAACGAAGGGTCACATGATATGGTTTTGTTGAATTTTTTTGAAAAATAATATTTTTTCAAATGCTGAATTTGCATATTACGCGGGCGGATGCGGGCGATTCGTTTGGGTAAAGGGTTCTAAAGGGGTTTTGGAATGCTTTTATAACTATATCTTCATGAAGTTTGAGTTTGACTTATTTCTGACATATTCCTAGGGCTGTACGATAATCAAAACTGAATACCGGTATCGGTATTCAAAAACATACCGCGGTATACCGGTATATCGAAAACTGTTCAGATGTATGTACACAAATACCACAATCGAGACTCGAGGCATCACAGTCGGAAGGAATTAGCATGCCTTGATGATGCGGTTCGAAAAGCCTTTACCCAACGCAGACGATATCATAATTTATTATTTTCAAAAATTAGTTTATCAGATTTTCCCCAAAGATTTCAACAAAACTATATCATGTGACCCCTCATTGGAACGAGCTCAACGAGCTCGTTACAATGAGGGGTCACATGACATAGTTTTGTTGAAATCTTTTTAAATTACTTTTTCAACTGCTGAATTTGTATATTACGAGGGCACAAACAGACGATTCATTGGATAAAGGGATAATATTATTCATTCGGGGCTACAGTTAAAAACCTCAGGACATCTTGAAAATTAAATTGTGGGTAAGTAAATAATGATGATAAACCGATATTTTTCTAATTACACCGGTATTCAATCGATATTAGTTTGAATACCGGTATATATCGGTTTATCGATATACCGTGCAGCCCTACATATTCCAAGCTCGATTTTGAAGCATTCCTGAAATTTGTTATATTTTTCGGTCAAATGAACTTGGAAATCTTTAAAATAAAAGTTAGGTTTCACAACATTCGAACGACAGGTTAGACTCAAGTGTTGTTCTTGGTAGAGTTTTGATTACGTGTAATTACCTGGCGTATCATTCTTAAGAAACTTATTCCTACACATGTTTGAGTCATGGCTGTGAAAATAGTAAAATGCAGGCATTGTAGATGCTTCTGGACATAGGCGGGTGGGGAGGTATGGGAGTAGACAATAAATGTTCTGAATTTGTTAAGAATATTTGAAGATAAAAATGGCATAGCGCTGGAATATAGCCTGATAGAAATATAGTCTGACTAGAGAAAACCCTGTGTGGTATGGTTTAAGGATGGGGTTTACGATCTGTTACCCAGTGTCTTGAGAATAAAACACCGAATTCCCGCAAGTTCCCATAGGAGCATCGTAAGTTCCCCTGGAATTGAGAAAACGACCAACTCAATGTAATATCCTTTCACATCTCTGGCGTTTACAAAGTCAAAGTTGTTTAAAAATAAATAAGCTTTCTGCTTGTGAAGGTGTGTATGTGTGTGTGTGGCGAGGGGGGGGGGGGGGGGGTATCTTTGTCCAGGTGTTATAGTTTGGGGAACTTGGTTTCAAGACGGAATTTACAGCATAATAAATGTACTGACTGTAGACACACATTTTTTTATGAAAACCTGGCAGTACTTGGTTAAAAAGAATGTGTAACCTCAAATCACATCTGCAGCTTTTGTGCGGGGGAGGGGGTTACAACGAATGTCTAGTTGACTGGAATTTCCACCCGGTCAAGACAATGCGTTTTGAGTAAATGTGAAAGGTGCATGCGCAGACTTTCAGCAAATGGACCATCAGTCTCACCCGTATGTCAATTTATTGAACTTTGCTTTCGCTCCACGTGTGTTTGTCACAGAACTGGAGTCTTTATCTGGTGGAAACCCCACCCTTGTGGTGTATAAACCATTATATACTGGTAGTATTCCAAATTGTTGTCATTTATTCCATGTAGCTCCAGGAATTCACAACAAGTTATATGATTTTAATAGAACTCCGTGAGCTCTGTCAAACAATATATAATCCGTCCTATTTTCAGCTGCATTGTGGGGAAGATTTGCTTCTGTAAACAAGGGTACTTTGTCATCAAAGTGCTTTAAGATATTTAGTGATCCACTCATACTATCTTGAACTCTACTTCTGGGTGTAGTGTTCATCAAAGCTGAGAAACACTGGAATTTGCGACACGGACATTTGGATATATCTTTATGGTGATGTGAATTGAAAATAGTGTACCTCTGAAAATCACTACTTAACAAATCGAGCTCATCTACTCAACGATATGAGTGTGTCTGTCGATGTGGTTACAACACCTTCTTCAGGTAAGAAATATTGTTCGTGGCACGAGAATTACACCATGTTTAACTTCTGATGTTTTTTTAAACCTTTACCTAACATGGACAGCAGACGACACTAGCAAACAAAATTCTGGAAAAAAACTATTTTTTTCATTTTTTGTCTCAAAAACATAGGTTATTACCCCTCTTTGGAACGAGCTCGTCCCAAAGAGTGACCATAACCTATGTTTTGAGACAAAAAATATAAAAAATAATGAAAATTAATTGGCGATTTTTGTGAATTGCGCTCGCTGGTTTTGACCGTTACGTTCGGTAAAGGGTTAAAGCAGAACATAACTTTGTTTTTTTTCTCGTCAAATCCATATTTGAGACTAGGTTCACATGTCTGTCTGGTTGTCAGTTTATATTTGTTCTTCGTTACAGGAAAATTTACGACACATTACCCACATGATGTCTGCACTGAGATAGAGGATATGAATAACTCCTGATTATATTGATCTAATCCACGATTAAATCCATAGCTACATATTTCCTTGAAAGATAGTTTATCAGTAACAATAAATTTTGAAACAATAGTTTAGGAGTGTAAGTCGTGTATTATACTGCATGTATGTCGTCATGTATTTGATAACAAAGGCGCACCGACTGGTCAGGGGCGTGTCTAGAGGTTGTCCTTGGTCGGCGTCTGTGCCAATCTGCAAATGTACCCTCCCACCCTCTGACAAATGTCCAGCTTTTGGCATAACCTTTTGCAGCATCCCACGTTGAGTGAGAATTATCCAAATACTATATGTGAACTTCCAGCTACTGAAGAAATTCGAATACAACCTCTCAGCTGGAGTTCGAAATATATGATATTCGGATTCTAGAGTTGGAAATTATCTCTGGAGTTCAACAAAGCGCCATCTGCAATGCTTTTAACATTGCAGATGGGGCCTTGTTGTACCCAAGGGACGAAGTATGGACAAATCTGAAACATCCCATGAAACGTGGTTCTTAAATCACTAATTTTCTGTTAGAAACTGCCACACCCACAGATAAAATGCCAGGACATCTACTACCACAGTGCATGTAATTCCCCACTGTTTGTGGGTTGAGGCTTAAAATTTCAAAATATTGAAACCTTTGGCCGGGATTACATGGATGCACACACCTAGCTGTCTATCCCAACGTCCCTAAGATAGGTGTATTTCATATCTGTGGAAAGGAATTGTTTAGTTGTATCAACATTTACCGTCTCATCCACACTAATCCACTATTGAACAAACGTTCTGCTGAACGAGTATTGCGGTGCTTCCGTTTTCTGCATTGTTGAATTTATATGAAAGGTGCGAGCTGAACATGTACTATATACTAGGCGCATGTGTATTGTTATCCGCTCTACGAAGCCTGTGAAATAAAGGCGAGTTTATATTGAACATCAAGCAGGTATTTTAGATGAAACGCCATATGGCTGCAAAAGCACAGAACTCTTGGCAAGAACATTTGCTCCGAGTTTCTCTACTCACTATTATCCGAACTAGTAATATCGCTAGGGTTAGACAAGGGACATTCGCCCCACTCCAACAATTGGCTTTCCTGTCCACTGACCCACAATCCCTTTGACCCCAAGTGGTATCTTCCATGACAGTTCAGTGACAACAATTGGAAGAGACCATATTCATAATACGAGGATAGACCAATTAATATTTTCAACTTGCTGTCTTGGGATTGCATGCTGAAAATATTGATTCGTCTCGCCACACATTCACTTAGCAGCCATCTTACTTAACCCTTTACCCAACGTAACGGCCCAAACGGGCCAGCGCTATTCTCAAAAATCGCCAATTAATTTTCAAAATATTTTCATTTTTTGTCTCAAAAACATAGGTTATGACCCCTCGTTGGAACGAGCTCGACGAGCTCGTTCCAACGAGGGGTCATAACCTATGTTTTTGAGACAAAAAATGAAAAAAATTAGTTATTCAAGAATTTTTTTTGCAAGTGTCGTCTGCTTTTCATGTCAGGTAAAGGGTTAATGAAATCTTGACGTATCTTGTTCTTGGGTCAGAAAAGCGACCTCTCGGGTTCAAAACACACACATACACGCACGCAAATCTGTCCTCTCTCACAGTGAAGAACCTGTTCCACATTTGTGCACCTTCCACCAGATTCCAGTAAATAAAAATCTGGCACTGCTACTGAACATCTGTTTTATAACTTCGCGGGGAGTAGACTCGACTTTTTTCTATCTGTTTAAACACTGCGCGTCAAGGGGGGAGTATTTTTCATCAGACAATAATTTTCATTTTTTTCATAAACAACACAAACATGGAACAATGAGATTCGGGGTTAGTTAACTGGAAGTCTTTTGACACATCTTGTGTTTTTTTTTCTCAAAAATTATAAATATATCTAGACCATTAAGTGAAAATTCACTTATGTGGTAATCCAACGAATCCGCCACACTAATCTGCCCTATTTGTTTCTTTTTCTTCTATCATATAAGAATTGAAATGAATTATCTGTCCCTTTATCGGAGTAAGAATATCTGATAGGCGTGTTAAGTTTTTTTTATTACACGCCTGTTCTATGAAATGCCCATCTACAGCAACACTAAACTATGCGGAAAATGCAAATCCGTTCCGTACACATGTGCCGAACGGAAATCGTTGGCGGATTATTTTTAAATAGAAACGAAATTTCACTGTAATTTTCTACAAACCGTGCAACACAATTACAATTTGAATCGCCAGCGATACCTAAAATAGTAACACGAATTCTCCTTGCAAATTTGGTTGGCGATAAAATGTGTGTGTGTGTGTGGAGGGGGGGGGGGGGTTGTTGATAGTTAGTCCCCTGAGTTCAAATGTGTTCTATGTGCCTGCTGGCACATAGAACACATTGGAACTCAGGGGACGAATTGTCAAATGAATTGCTGAGTGTCCTTCTAATAATTGCTTTCACGGACGTAAAGGCGTGTAATAAACATAGAACGACACACGCGTGTGATGCGCCCTCTCGTTTTATCTTTCCGTGCTGGCACTCGTGCCATTTCGATTAACCCATCCACATGAGTGTGTCGTTCTGTGTATGTATTACGCACTTCATACAACATCACACGCCTAGCCACATTCATATTCCAATGAGCCGACAGATATTAATTTTAATTGTTATAATTTAGTCTCCGTGTTTATATCATTGCAGTCATATCAACTTTTGTGCGTACGGCAGTTTTATATTTTCAATAGAGGGTAACAGATACTGAATAGAACAACCAGAGTGAACCGCTCACATGAATTCTAAGTAACACGCCACCTGAAGCAATTGGACTCAAAGGAAAAACATTCATACGATGGAAAATTATTCCTAGACTTATGAAAAACTAATCTCAACCAATCATGTGCAAGAAAATCGGACAAAATTTAAAAAAAATTAAATTATAAAATTAACACCTATAACACGAAAGTCGATTAATCTTAACTTCGATGTTGTGCAACAAGTGCTTGACGGACAGTTTCGATAATAATGAGTAGGAAACTTCGTTTAAAACGAGCAGTAAATTCTAGTCATGTGACGTCTACCTATTCTAAAGTCTGCCTGAATAGGCAGACACCTCACTAGAAACAACTGCCAGACCCAAATAATTGATTAATTTTTAACTTTAATAAATTTACGTTTATTTCACATGGTTGTAAAAGATAAATGTTCCGGTAAACTTGTCTCATTGGTTCGGCTTGCGATCTCAGTTTTAACTTTACATTATTCGCATAATTCGCATAATCGATGTTTTCGTGATTGCATACAATCTTTGTAAAGCTTTTTTTGAGTCTTCTTTGTTATCACCTCAAACAACAGAATAAATTGTCAAGGTAACTTACAGGTGCTGAAGTATGATATTCAAGGACGTGTGTTGTCTTCAGTTATATACTTCTCAAAGTTTGCTAAGCACCAAATATTTGACACATCATTGTGAAATTTGCTTGCGACATATTTGCGACATTTTTGGTGGATATGATTAGGGAATGTATTGAGATGGCCCCAGTGTTTTCATTAGCTCTCGTGACAGTCATGGAAAGCATGTACCCCTTGAATTTCGTGATGTTTTCGTGCTATGTCTACATGTACATGACATGTGTAGAGTATTCAATCTTCATTTCAACACAAACCCTTGTGATTTAGTGATTGAATATGGCAAATGCAAATGTAAGAAGACATTTGTCTGAAGCAGAAATGTAGCGGGCTGCAGGGATGGTGGAGCAAGGGGCTACCCATCGTCAGGTTGGTGATGCCCTTGGTGTGCACCATACGGTGATCACCAGAGCCTGGGCAGGATTTTAGCAGTATGGCACACCAGTAAGACGGCATGGTGGTGGCAGAGACAGGGCAACATCTGCAGCTGAAGACCGGTTTTGATCATTCAGCCCGTAGGAACCGCTTTGCCACAGTGACCTTCAGAATGCATCCGGGGTAAATGTTTCGACGCAGACTATACGGGCAAGGTCGCACGAATGTGGTCACCGATCGAGAAGACCATGTATTCGCATTCCGCTGTCCCAGAACTACCGCCAGACACGATATGAATGGGCCATGTACCACGTTGGATGGACCAGAGAAGATTGGCGACCTGTCATTTTACAGATGAGTCAATGTACTACCTTGACCACACAGATAGGCGTTCTAGGGTATAGAGAAGACCAGGAGAGCGATTCCATGCAGCCAACATCGCTGAGCATGGCCGCTATGGTGGAGGGTCAATCATGGTCTGGTGCGGCATCAACAGGAATGGACGTACAGAGCTCTGTGTCCTTGAACTTGGTTCATTGACAGCACTGTGGTATATTGATGGGATCCTGGATGTCCACGTCAGATTGTATGCAGGTGCAGCAGGTGAAAGATTCATTCTGAGGGACGATAATGCCCGTCCTCATGTTGCCCATGATGTCGGGGAGTATCGGCAGAGGGAGGGGATTGAGGGTATGGACTGGCCTGCAAGATACCCTCTCCTCAATCCAATCGAACATGTCTGGAATGAGTTGCAGCCTGCAGATTCAGCCCGTCCAGTCCAGCCAAAAAGTGTTCAGGAGGTTGGTGCCATGCTGGTCCAAGAATGGGACAACACCCCACAAAGGACCACCAGGAACCTGAGAAGGCGTTGTCAAGCTGTAATTAACAGTAATGGGACTCATACTCGATACTGAACCCATACCAGTTCTCTCCTTCAAATTTTTGGCAAATTGAAAAATGTCCTCTTTTTCCAATACCATTTTCCATGGTTATCGTATTCATTCAAAAGTTAAAAAATAATGTCAAACACAAATAAAATCTTAATTTCTGTACTTAAATAATTAAAGATATAATTAAATAAAAAATATATACACTTTTCATTACAATAGTTCAACTAAAACGTAAAACAGGTAGTTGGATATACTTGGTGCTTAGCAAACTTTGAGTAGTATAATATTTGTTATTATGGAACCTGACAACTTATGCCTGGGGTAAGAAGTCTTTCAAAAGCAGACCGTTATCGTAAATAATTGGCCAACTTTGAATTTACATAAAGCCACAAATGCAGAAAGTGACATTAAGAACCAGAAAATACGCACATCACATAAAAATCTTAAAAATACCTTTTCTCGCCGTACTGAACCCACGAAATGATGTTTGACCTGCAAAAAGCTTTCTAATGTACGATAAAATGATTAAAAATCGTACCCAAACTATGATTTGAGCCACCCCAAAATAATTTCAAATGTTGTCGAAAAATTGTTAGTTTTCATGGATGTTTATTACACTAATGGTTAAGTTTATTACACTACTGGTTATTACACTACCGGCTGATTTGTATTACACTACTGGTTGTTTATTACACTACTGGTTAATTTTTATTACACTATTGGTTAATATTACACTACTGGTTGATTATTACACTACTGGTTGTTACGAACCTACTGGGCTGTGTAGTCTGGATCCCAAATATGCGACTTTCCTAATTTCTGTAGGAAGATCGGTGTTCTTGACCACCTCCATGAAAAGCTATCTTCGTCACTGTTGTGTATTCTGCAGTGAAATTGTCAAATAGCTTTGTTGACTCATATGTTTTTTTTGTCTTATCTGCGTGGGTGTGTGTGTAGGATGAGGGTCGATTTTTTACAAGTACGATTGAGGTGCAGATGGTCATTTTGAGCGACGTACGATAGTATTTGGGATGGTGTGAGTCTGTTATTTTACTTGAATTCTATTCTTTCTTTTTATTTTGGGTTTTTGTGTTGGGTGTGGGGGCAACTACACGCTCAGAAATTTTTGTGAATTGTACAAAAAGAGTACAAACGAGCTGCAACTAACTTATTAACCCGGCATAACAGCGTTTATCATTGGCTGGAGTGAAATGTACCATTAACATCTTCTTGACTTAGCAAACCGAACCACTGTGCGTCTACTTGTGAAATTGGTGTTATGTATTTTATCCAAAAAAACAACGCAGATAGCTTGCCTTATGATCAATTTGCGACGTGACGTGCAATGTGCTTACCAATGAACCACACAGCTCCAATCATATCCCAGTTTACACACTTCCTTTATTTCTTCTAAAAGAGAACCTATTTTATTTCTGAAAAACATCTATGGAAGTTTGAAAGAATTCTTTATCCAGAACAGTGGACATAGGATGATGCGCTTTATCTTTCGCGACTGAAGGATGACATTTTCAAAATATACAACAACCAATCTTGAATAATAAATTTCATTTTTGGCCACACAAACATAGCTTATGACCCATCAATGAAACGAGCTCATTTTAATGAAGAGACCTAAGCTTTGGTTTGGAGGCGAAGATGTACACAATTATAAATGTTTAATGAGGATTTAGGCCCTTACCTTTGTTTAACCCTTTACCCAACGTAACGGCCAAAACCGGCCAGCGCTATTCTCAAAAATCGCCAATTAATTTTCATTATTTTTCATTTTTTGCCTCAAAAACATAGGTTATGACCCTTCCTTGGAACGAGCTCGTCGAGCTCGTTCCAACGAGGGGTCATAACCTATGTTTGTGAGACAAAAAATGAAACAAATTAGTTATTCAAGAATTATTTTTGCAAGTGTCGTCTTCTTGTCATGTTAGGTGAAGGGTTAAGCGTTAAATTGCCGTGTAGTCCTTCCATTGTGACGTTCTGTTCTTGAAGAAGACACCCGAGAGCGCTGTGACTCAGTGGTTATGGCATTGGACTTCAAATCGAAAGGTTCACGGTTCGATCCCCATCAGGGGTGACCTCATTGTGTCCTTGTGCAAAGCACCTGATCGCAACTGCCCTCGTAGGGGTACGGTGGCGATGTGTACTAAGGCGTACCGCGCGTCGATGGCGCATTTGTCTTTAACCAATGCTAACCCTGCTTGTACGAAGTTAGTACGTTATGGAGTCTGACAGTTGTTCGCCGTTGCTCGGTGGTTTTCACGGGTACTCCAGTTTCCTCTACCCGTACAACTGTCCGACACGAGGTGACCCCTGCTGTCGAAAGTGTCAATATTTCCCAATAAATAAATAAATTTAACAAGAGACTTAACATGGAATGATTTGGAGTGAGCGCTGAGGCACAACGTGTCTTTAACCAATGCGATCTGGATTCAAGTCCAGCCTGCTCCCAATAAACAACCTGAAGTGTACAACAGTTGCATATAGTTGTTCCGTAGTTTTCCACTCACTGGCACCTCAAAGGAACAAAAACTGCAAAATATGGGGCGTAGAGGCCAAGCCTCACAACAGGTCCAGCAAGGCCTATTGGCTACAACCCGTGAAAATATTTCCATATCAAACAGTAAGAGATCATTTGTGTTTATAAAACCAATCATGTACGTTTATGAATGAAATCGTTCTGCTCTATATATTATAATGAAATACTTAACATCCCACTAACACCAATAATGTATTTAAAAATTTGAAAACAGAAAACCAGTACGTTGATTTGAGAACTTTGATTACAGTTTAAAAAATTTTCTCATTCATATCACGCTTGCGCATGCCATAACTTTTAACAAGCACGAGTCAAAGTTTACATTAACAAACCATTCACCGACATTGACGTCTATAGCTAACAAATAAGCATGTGTATAACAGGGTGGGTTATATATATAATGCATGAATAAGTTTCGATTATAAGGCGAGAAAATCGGAAGTTTAATACACTTCTTTATTTACATCTGCAGCAAATATGAGCTCGCAAAGCGATGTTGAGATTTACCCAGAATATGAGACTAGCATAGATCTAGACAATAGCGTAGGACGTGAGAGTATAGAACTTGAGAACAGCAGACTGGAAGAGAAATTAAAACAGTTCGAAGAGCTCAGGCGAAGTCTTCAAGGTAATTTTTACACTTTTCGTGAAAAAACTTTTCATCCGCGCCGTATATATCGCGAAATGACACGTGGGGCAAACGGCTGAAACCTGTCGTTTCAAACTCAATGGAAATTTACTTTCACTCGCAATGTAATACCCATTGCATTTTCCGGGTACACCATGTCACAGTAAACCAAACGAATAGCTCATATGCCATGTATTACACCCCACTTAGACGTTGTAAGCAGTCTGGTGTATGTCCGATTATCACTTGGAAAAGAGTAATTCTGAAAACACGTTTTTCAAAAATTGTAAAAAAAAAATAATACAGCGACACTTTTAGATGAAAGTATAATTAATCCACCTTTTTTATTCTTGAAGTTGTGTATTTGAAAAGAATAAAAACACATACGATCATTTTATTGACGACTTAAGTGCTGTAATGGTGAAAAACATACATGAGAAATCATGTCTCCACAACTTTAGTTGGATAGGTCTGACACTGATCAAGACGAGGTCGCAATTGCTGAGGTCGGTAGTGTTCCGCTTTGAGGTGTCTCGTCTTGAATCAATCGTGGGGCACAAGGAACACGGTTATAAACGTGGCAGTATTATGAACGGTAGTTAGGAGCCACTACCAGGTGCGCCACCTTTGTAGTAATGTTAATCATTCAGTTTGTTCACGCTGGTCCTGTGCCACTCTGATATATTCTTAACCACTTCAAAACTGGCGTCACGGTTAGTATCGTCTGTTACAACCCTGGTTACGGCGAACTACCAACGAGCAGTGATGTTCCGTAAAAATTCAAACTACAGCTCTGTAGAGCGATTGTTCGTTCTCTGTGTCGTCTGCTCGTCCACTGCCATTTTGTCCATACATAAACGTTCATGCATACCTGTTAACCCTTTACCTAACATGAAAAGCAGACGACACTTGCAAAAATAATTCTTGAATAACTAATTTTTTTCATTTTTTGTCTCAAAAACATAGGTTATGACCCCTCGTTGGAACGAGCTCGTTCCAACGAGGGGTCATAACCTATGTTTTTGAGACAAAAAATGAAAAAAATAATGAAAATTAACAGGCGATTTTTGAGAATCGCGCTGGCCGGTTTTGGCCGTTACGTTGGGTAAAGGGTTAAAAGGTTAAGCAGTGCAGTATTTGGAACCATTATTTCGGAATACAGCTATCTAGTGCTCATAGCAGCCCATTACTGGCAATACAGACTATGGCAGGCCAGACACTGTATTTGATAAATAACCAAAGATTAAGCACTGATTTTTGTGACAAATGATAGGTATCCTGTATTACAACATCATTCACTTTTAAGCCGTATCTTATAATTATCATATTAGTATCAGTGCTGCACTATTCTTCGAACTTTGCCACCAGAAAGCTTAATCAACATCTCTTTGAGTCAACAATTCTCTCCGCAAACAAACAGCATCACCAACCTGTGATGTGCATGTAAATGTCGGCTTGTTATTATATAAAACAAGAGCAAGGCTAACGCGTGTGCTGGTGCCTCCGAAAGTATCAAAGTCAGACTTGCATGTTAATAAATAACTTTTGAATGTTTGAAGAGAATTGGTTCATCCAAACAACTTTGAATGAACGGAATTAAAAACACTATGATTCTTGTGTCAACCATATTTATATGAATATATCGATATGTAGTAGGTTAAAATGACATGCAAACCTGCCCTGCAAACAGTGGGCAGTACAGAAATAGTGGACTAGAAAAATTGGGATAGTGGACTAAAACAAAATTGGGCAGCACTTCCCCTATAAGACACTGGCCAGTAACAATAAAGCTGAAATTGGCATCCATATTTATATGGTTATATCGATATGTAGTAGGTTAAAATGACATGCAACCTTCCCACCAAGCACTGGGCAGTACAGAAATAGTGGACTAAAAAAATTGGGCATCACTCCCCCCATAGGCACTGGCCAGTAAGAATAAAGCTGAAATAGGCATCCATATTTATATGATTATATTGATATGTAGTTTCAAATGACATGCAACCTCCCCTGCAAGTACTTGGCAGTACAGAAATAGTGGACTAAAAAACATCGGGCATCACTTCCTCTATAGGCACTGAACAGTAAGAATAAAGCTGAAATTGAGAAATTTGTGATTTTTTAATTCAAAAAGAGGCATAACTCTTGCAAGAATGGTCGGAGTGAACCTCCAAATCGAACTTGACCTGTATTTTGACATTGGTAATAAGCAAATAAAATTTGAAATCGATTGGTGCGGTGTACAATTTTAAATGGTCTGGAACCAAATTCACTATAATTCTTGTGTCATCCATATTTATATGGATATATTGATATGTAGAGGTTAAAATGTTATGCAGCCTCCCCTGCAAGCACTGGGTCACAGAAAAATAATGAAGTATAAAAACAATTGGGCAGCACTTTGCCCTATAGGGTATGGTACAATTTACCTTAGACAGAAACAGAGGCCAAAAACAAACAGGGGCCATAACTCTACCAAACATGAATGGACGAAACGCTAGGTACGAGGGCGTCCGTTCCCCCAAGCTGCCCTATCACCATACCAAAGAACATTAAAATCCGACAACTGATGCTCGAGTTATAATACAGAATGTTCGTACGGAAGGACGGACGGACGGAGACCTCGACTATATACCCCCTCGAAAATCTTTCGGGGGCATAATAACTTTAAAGTTAAATGGAAACAGTATAGTGCCAACATGATATATTTAGGGTATTGCACGTTTCTAGATAAGATGATAATAAAGATGATTTAGATTTTTATCTTCGGCCCCGCGAATCTCAAATTTCGGATCTAATCGAACCTGACCGATTTTCAATTTGTAGATATATTTCTTTTCACTATCGTGGGAAAAAGCCAATATATAGAATAAATGGGTAATCAGATTTAAACCAGGAGTAGGATATAGGTTTTAACCACGAGGCTCTGCCGAGTGGTTAAAGCCTTATTCTACGAGTGGTTTAAATCTGATTACAGGCCCTAGTACCTATTTGTTTTATTTATACCATCATCTTAATAATTAATCGACTTTGTCACTTAAAATGGAGAGAAAAACGATACCTTCTATCGCAAACACATGGTTTGTTTTGTTTACATCTGCGCCGGAGGGCAATACTACCGACAACACGTGAATACTTGATTGCCAGCTAGACACATCGTCAAAGTTGATTGAATTTAACTTGCTTTTTCAGTCAAATTATTATTAACAGTTCTTAAATTTTATTTTAAATCTTTAGTTGTAGGTATTTTAACTTAAGTCCTTGTACGTAGTAGATAGTACCGCCTGTTTGAATGAAACATCGCAAAGTGTGAATGTATCGAAGTCGGCAAATTGTGTCATGTCAAAAGTCAAGATGGATGTACTTCGTACTATATGTGTTAAAAAATGTTAACCGCAGTAGAAGCTTTACACCGGTAGTGGGGTTAAAAGCTAAAATTTAACATACGGGCTTTTCACGGGTAGTAACATAGGTGAGCCTTGTATAAATTATTACTATCGTACTATTGTTAGTGTCGTACTCTACGGCGACTTGTCTGTTTTGGCAAGTTAATCGAAACGGAGATTACCCAGGAACAGAGTGAAGAACCTCTTGGAACTCCTCGATTGCTATCAGGTCTCCTGTACATTGCGCTCTGAACGGGAAAAACACGGCATTTGTGAGCGCCATCAATAGGTTTATTCAACAGAACACTGATAGTCGATTACAGCATCGTGACAGTTACAAGAGATTATTATGATCCCCGATGAGTCTGGAGGTGGGATGGGGAAATCTCACCCGAGGGGCAAGATATTTGAACCAGACCCCAGGTTTGTCGAGGGTCTGGTGAAAATATCTTGCCCCGGGGGTGAGATTTCCCATTCCCACCTTCAGACTCATCGAGGATGATTTTTCTCCCCCACCATGCAGCAATTACGTTAGCCAAAGGTAATCGGGAGTCACGCGCTGATTCAATCAACTCATTTTGTATTCGTTGTTTTAAGAAACTAATGACACCATAGGAAAGAGCATGCACAAGTTATGTATATACCAAAGATATATACCACGAAATCGATTAGGAACGGTGGCAGCTTGAGGGTTGAAGAGTTTTAGAGCATCGAACTTTGATCACACTGCATTCCGAAGACGTCAATATGAATTAGTTTATAGCAAGAAACTGATACGATATGCATAACGTCATAATAACGTTATAAATGTATAACGTCACGTTGGTGGGTGGGATACATCTGTCTCTCCCTGCTATCTCACCCGGGACACACGCGTATGTTACACATGCAGTGGGGGGAGAATATTATAATCCCTGATGGGAACGGGTGTGGGATGGGAAAATCTCACCCGATGGCAAGATATTTGGGCCAGACACGAGGCTTGCCGAGTGTCTGGACCAAATATCTTGCCCCGAGAGTGAGATTTTCCCATCTCACACCCGTACCCATCAGGGATTATTTTTCTCCCCCACCATACAGCGGTTAGGTTAGCCAGAGGTAATCGGCAGTCACGTGCTGATATAATCAACTCATTTGGTATCCGTTGTTTTGAAAAACTAATGACACCATCGGAAAGAGCATGCAAAAGTTATGTAATCACGAAACCACAAAATCAATTAGGAACGGTGGCATCTTGGGGGTTTAAAGAGTTTTAGAGCATCAAACTTTGATCACACGGCATTCTGATGACGTCAATATGAATTAGTTGGTAGCAAGAAACTGATACGATATGCATAACGTTATAATAACGTTGTAAATGTATACCGTCACGTGGGTGGGGTGGGATACATCTGTCTCTCCCTGCTATCTCACCCGGGACACACGTATGTTACACAGGCAGTGGGGGGCGGGGGGGGGGGGGAGAGAAAACAGTGCCATTTTGAATAAGGAATGTTGACGCAGAAATATCTCTGTTAAGCGCGAAATAGCAAGCTACTCTACTGGCCTCTTGGAAAAATGTTGATGCAAAATTGATGCTTACAGCAATAGGGGAAATATCACAGGTGGTGATTATAGTAGGAATCAATTCAAAATGGTACCACAACATGTACATGGACTTGAAACAATATACAAAAGGATCAAGAACACGGATGCAAGTTTTCTGTCAACGTATGAGTTATCTGTGCGACATTGAGAACAAGGAAACTTGCAAAACTTGTTTTTCAGCCTTGTACTGCTGTCTGTCGTTTTAGGAAAGATAGTGCGAAATAAATACGTTTAATTTCTTGAATCGATCGGAACGAAACGAACGAGCGTGAAAACTGACGATATTACCGGTAAGTAACCAGCCCTCCGATCAGATCACATGGTGGTTCGCTGTAAGAATTTTGTGCATTGGTCGTTTTTCTGTATATGGATGGGGGCAGAGAGAGCAACCGATATGCTATGAAGAAGATATCCTGTTGTACATCACATTTATTCTGGGAGATTATCCATAAGGAGATCTATATATTTATTTTCTTTTCAACCCTTTTACCTTACATAATACCATATCCGGCCAATGCAATTCACAAATATCGCAATGAAAAGATCATTATTTTTTTCAGGATTTGGTGTCATTAGTCTCTTCGAGCTCGTTCAAATGAGGGGTAATAAGCTGTGTTTCTGAAACCCAAAATATTTTTTTGTTATCCAAGAATAAAGGACAAATGTCGTCGGTTATTTGTGTTAGGTAGAGAGTTAAATATTGAAATCCACGCATACACCGCATTAATCCTTTTACTGTCACGCCAACTTTAGCCATATATGGAGAACCTCTATGTACGCCTGTATGCGAGGAAGTTTAATAAGAGTTATGATATACCTGAAACTCTATCATCTGAATAATTGTTGAAAAGGGCTCTCTGAGCCCTTTCCAACAATTAATCATATGGTAGGTTTGATCTGCGCATACCCGAACGTACAGATAATCATCATAAAATAGGTGACAATAGCCGATTTCGGAAGCGTAAGTGTTAATATAAATATTATCGTAAAGTCTCTTTACCAAACGAATCATCTTACTTTGTTGTTTCCTTTCCAAAAAGAGCCTATAACGCTTCACTGGAATGAGCTAGTCGAGTTTTGTCCCAATAAGCCGCTGTTAGTTTTATTTCGAGAGAAACTCAAACTTCTGTGAAGGGATTCATTTGCGTATCTCATGTCTGATTCCGGAAATTTGGTAGCCACAGATCTAACCTCTTGTCTGATCTGCCTCTAAGTCTACACTTTCGTCCCTAACCACTTGGGCTAATTTGTTCATGTTCCAGAGCAAAGCGCACAGGCCCAGGTACTCGTGAGAATGCAATATGATGTAATCTTTTAGTGCGAGTGGTACGTTTATGGTGCGCGTGAAGACATAAAAAACTTGTACCCGGAAAGTACTTTGCGAAGTTACGACGTCTGACTTCTGTTGTCTGTTTATGGTCCTATTTACGTTGTAGCATTGCAGCGTTGCAGCGTTGCAGCGTTTTCGATACACACAAATCTGTGCAGCGTCATTTGCGCTCGACGGCTTGGTGTGTCTTGAAAGATGAAATGAAAAATCAAAGATAAAGATGTCTTGACTCTAACAATACAAAAGAATAAGTCAATAAGGGAGGTTCAGACCGGCTTCAACAGATACTAACTCTTTAAAATTCTATTCACCGATTAATGCCATCAACGTACTTTACCGAACAGCTTCCACGTATACAATACTGTCTGCATCACTTTTCTACACCCATTTTGCATTTATATGGAAGTTAATTTATTATTCAATTCTGCAGCCCTAAAAAGTTGCCTAATTAAATCATCATGGATCCTCCTGAAAGATGTGCTGCTATGGTGAGATTTTCCTTTAATCAAAGAGACGACACTTGTCAAAAACTTTGGTTAAATAAATAGAAAATATCTTCTTTTTTTGGCTCCAGAGCATACCTTATGACCCACCGAGGGGACGAGCTTGACGAGTTCATTCCTATGAAGGACCATAAGCAATGTATGGAGGTAAAAGTTTAAAATATAAGAAATTTTGAATGACGACTTTGTGTTTTTCGACGATCGAATACGGTTATTACATTTGGTAAAGTGCAAAGCAAAATATATGCATCCCGGGCGGGTTGAATGGATAAACCCCAATCCACATGTAAATTATGTTACAGGATACAGGTTAATTTATTGCTTCTATATTTCGATAAAAAATATTTTTAGAATATTAGTACTCCGTGTAGCAAGTTAACAGAGATATTCTGCTTCACCTCATGGAACATTCTTTTGCTATATCTCAAGAATCTCATTTTGTAGAGTTGATTTTCTTGGGTCCTGTTCAAATGATGAATAACTATCATCATTTCGTCGTGTGAGAATCATAAAGTTCTATCTTCCACTGGAAGATAGAACCTTATGGTTCTCACGCGACGAAATTTTGCTTGCATGTGTTTGGTGAATATCTAATTTGTACAGATCAATATAATATTTCCAAGACCCTTTCAAAACATATGCCCAGCCCGCGTTATCGCATAGTGCTGTCAGTCTGTTGATCGACTTCATCTGATGCGAATGCTTCACGAATAGGCTTTCACCTAGGGTGCAGCAATACACGCTAAAACTAAAGTGTTAAAAACGACACTTGAAGTGCTGTATTTAACACTTACTAAAGTGCTGAACTTGCACTTTGTTCAAGTGCAGATATCCCAGAACTTGACAGGTGTTACAATAATACCACTTGACAAGTGTAATGTCGCGACACTTAAAAGGAAACAACGCAGATGACGCGGATCAGGCTCGAACTCTCGAGCCTGATCCGCGTCATCTGCGTTGTGTCCTTTTAATTATGTACCCACCAAGCGCAAATCAAATTGTGGACGATTCTGGAAGAACCACCAATGCTAGACACATGGGAAGTGCCATCCATTCAAGTTGCAGATGTCTGACGATTGTGATGTCTAAGTGCTTAAAACATTGCACTTTGAGTGTTAAAATCAAACCCTAAGAGTTTCAATGGGTTTAACACCTTGAAAGTGTCAGTTTTAACACTTTAGTTTCTAGTGCGTATGTATACCATTAGTACGACCGAAGGGCTGGGGCAGTCTACGGCTGCCTTACTCTTAACCTTTCAGCCACAGCGTACACAGAGCTTAATTGATGGTATGGAAGCCCCCTCCCCCCCCCCCCCCCCCTTTCAACATTGGAAGAATTTGGGAACTTTTTTCTTGACATTGCGCCTTCTGGTGCACTTTGGCTTTGCAAATGGTCATATTGTGCATGCCGGGACAGAGGCAATGATACCAACCAGTATAACAGTCAGATAGAATGGAAATATTCCGGCGGATTCATGTCAGTGTTCGATATTTATTTTAGCATTATTTTTTATTATTTATCAGAACTGAAAAACGAAATGACAATATATCTCACCAAAAAATGTTTGATACTCCCGAAGTTGGTACGACCAGAATATTCAGCTGATCGTCTGCACGTGGCCGCAACAATCTGTGCTCCTTTTAGAAGTACAGGGAGATGTGTTTAAGGGTCCCCCATAAACAAAGATCACAAAAGCAGACCATTACGCCCGCTCTCCCGAGAAGTTCAGTTGTGCTTGCTTACTGTGGTAAAATGTGGTCCGGTAACCAAGGCCTGGGCTGGAAGTCCTCTAAGGTGGACAGCTTACAGTACAGTCGCCGTGGGCTTATTGTAATCCACGCGTGGGTAGTGATGTCTACGAATGCATTTACCAGGTAATAAAGATCATCCTCAGCAAAATTTGAATTAATGAAGCACCGGGTACAACCCGGTGCTTCATTAATTAAATTTTTGATGATCATTCCTATAATTAGTGTTTGGAATCTAATCATATTGCGTACGTGGAAATATTGCCCATCCTTGGAAAGTAAAAGTCCTAATCCACCTATTCACCAACTCGTTGATTGCACACGACATACCACATCCTAATCGGGGAACGCCTCAATCAAATCATTCCCAGTAACTGCTCGATAAACTGGCACAGTCTGAAGACATAGAGGATATGGAATGAGTGTTTTTCTCATATAATATTTATGAAACGAGTCTAAGAATTTTCCGTTTTGGCGAGCCTCTGGCGAGCCCAAACAGAAAATTGGGACGAGTTTCTTAAATATTATATGAGAAAAACACTCATTTCATATTCTATTTATCATATGACACACACACGACCAAATTAGCCACTTAGTATGACTTTTTAACCCATCACCTTACTTGAGTTGCAGACAGCACTTGGAAAAAACATCCTCGTATAACTATAAATTTTCATTTTTTGCTTCCAAAACATAAGTTATGACCCCTCATTGGAACGAGCTCGTTGAGCTCGTTCCAATGAGGGGTCATAACCTATGTTTTGGAAGCAAAAAGTGAAAATATAAAAACAAATGAATGGCGTTTTTCTTGTAGGTAAAAGATTAATACAATATAACCCACCCTAAATAGGACAGATAACGTAAATTCTCCCTACTGAAATTATGCAAATGTGACCCAGTTGTATTTTGTTTAGCCAATAAAATTGTCCAGTTTTGAAATTGACCAATGAAAGCTCACAACTCTAATTATGCAAATTATGAAAATGTGGCCCAGTTGTATTTTGTTCAGCCAATCAAATTGTCTAGTTTTTAAATTGGCCAATGAAATTGACGGAAGGCTTTATTTATCACTGATTAATATGAAAGCAAAATATCAAATGTTTTAAAGTGAACAAAACGGACGAGTCATATGATAAAATGTTATATTGGATATGTAATGATAATTATATGGCAGATGACAGGAAGACAGTCAATCTGGCTATGTCATCTCCCTGCAGTATACCTCTACTTTCACACGATTGCAATCTAATATGTAAATATAAACTGTATAATGTATACTGCAAAATCAAGAATCTAGTAGTATAGTAAGTGACCAATCCACGGTGGCCGTACTGTAAATATAAACGATTAGCTAAACTTGAATGTCTGTTTGTGCTGCGGTCATAAATATAACCTTAGATGCAGAAAATGAACTTACATACCAATAGATTTATTCTTTATTTATTGGTGTTTTTAAGGTCATATACTCATGCACAATGGCTAATCATGACCGTGGCAGTTTTATGGGTGGAGGAAGCTGGAGTACCCGGGGAGAATCACCGAGCAACGACGAGCAGCTACCAGCTCACCAACATCGTAACTCCGCACTGCAGCACAGGCAGGGTTACATTGGTTGAAGACATGCGTACCATCGACGTGCAGTACGTCTTAGTACACGGGGTCATCGTGCCCCCATGTGGACAATCGGGGTGAAGTGCCTTGCCCAAGGACACAACGCGGGAGTCCGAATCGATCGCTTAGACGGTCACCCATCCAAGGACTGACCGGGCTCGACGTTGGTTAACTTCGGTGATCTTACGAGAACCGGTTACCGCAACGACACCGCGCCCACACATACCAACAGATAAATCGGAAATAAATAAACCGATCATGCCAACTCCGTTTCATTCTCACAGTGGATGGGCGACGGGAATGGTTCGGCAACATCCATCGCTCTATGTTAGTGGAGCGTGCATTGCATTTGGAACTCTGTAAGAAGTACATATGAGTCATGCTGACTCTTGCCCGTGTCATCTGTGCTGTCTTAATCTAGGGTCATGCGAAACTTCGAAATTTTATTCGATTCGAAATCCACCCAATGTTAGATTTGCGTCACACTGATTCGGATTGTTCTGAATCGTCGAGATGTTTTCAAATCCTTCCAAGTGTATCCTTTTGAACTCTTCTTCTGCCATCATCAGAAGAAGAGTTCTATTAGGTTCCGCTTCCGACATTACTATTTTGATTTCATTCTGGAATATTCCGCATTTTTGATTAACCCTTCGAATCCACAAGACCGATTTTTTCGGTCCATATAATAATTTCGTCCCATTTTTTATCTTATTATAAGAGATCTATACACCGGGCATTGGTGATAAAATAATAACTGCAGTCTGCAGCCGGACGGCTGCAGGCTGCAGTTGTTATTTTAGCCTCCCTATATTGTGATGTTGGACTCACCCATCTCACTGTAAGGGCACACAAAGACCATGCCATACCAGGAAACGAGAGTTCAAATGGTTAACTTGCCCAAACAGACGACTCGCCGCTGGATACCATACTGGAGATGTGACGTGAGAAATAATTAAGGCTGAAAAGAGCACTATTTACAACTCCTCTTCCCAATGCGATTCGAAATGTGTTTCGACCCAACATTTGAGACTCGTAAATTCCTAAATTAATCTCAGTTGCCTAAGGGGGAGCACTGTGGCGATCAAGTTCTCACCGGTCTAATTAGCTTGTTCACATTTTGACCCTGTTGTAAGCAGATAGTTCACCCACTTTTCGTGAAATTTGCATAGAGACAACCTTTGATGCTGAGTGATGTCCCTTTACTCACAAAGGTATCCAAATGTTCTTTTGTGCGTCAGTTATATATATTTCAGACAATAAGTATTTAATTCACCTTTGAAGACATCGTGATATTAACGAAATTAATGGAACTACGTAGCTTCATGATACAATCTCAGATGAGGTGAGTCTTCTTTCTTGATGAATGTTCACCAAAGATTCGGCCAAATCATGTCTCAATTATGAAACATTTTTTGCGTTGATTGAAAGAAAATGAATTTTCACGGTATTTTTAAGATGCAACCAGACGAGCGAATCTAAACAAAGATGATAGACTATTTAACTCTTTTGGCGCGACAGGCGACTAAAGTCGACAGACGGCAGACCGCGGAAAGGTACTGCAGTAGTCATTTTAGCCAACTGTGTGTGTCCATTTCCAAGTACTTTTAAGTACTTGTAACCCTTTAACCAACGCAGACGATATCAAAATTTATTATTTTAAATATCATTTTTTCAAATTTTTCAAAAAAGTTCAACAAAACCATATCATGTGACCCCTCGTTCGGACGAGCTCGTTCCAACGAGGGGTAACATGATATGGTTTTGTTGAAATATTTTGAAAAATAATATTTTTTCAACTGCCGATTCGTTGGGTAAAAGAGTTGAACAAACATACGTGTTCCTATGCTTCATGCACCATTTATGTCCTATCCATGAACAACGACACCGTCTCTTGAAAGTATAAAGGTGCCATTTAAATATATACAGAAAATCATTTGAAAAACTGTCAATGAGATCATTAGAACATATTTTAAAATAATAACGCTTTAGTCTAACAACCTATACTTTTTGTAAAATTCCTGATGAATATTAGGCGCGAAGAATTTTGTTTCTCAGATTATTCCGCGCCGAAAGAGTTAAGGGCTAGACTAATTCCAGGTCATAACAGAGTCGAATTCCTTACATGATTCGGTTGGTGTCTCGGGAGGTTTTGTGGTGCTGTGTACTGGAGAATACAAAAAACGCCTACAGTACAGTTACCTTCAAACCATTCCTAGCCCTGCTTGTGTCAGGTTGGTAAGTTGGAGAGTCTAACCATTGTAGTCTTCAATGCTCGGTGGTTTTCTCCGGATACTCTGGCTTCTTTTACCGGTGAAACTGCCTGACACGACACGACCCTGGCTGTTGAAAGTGCCGTTAAGCCCCAGTAAATAATTAATCAAACCACCGTTATCTCAAGGTAGGATGAATACACATAGGGTATACGAAAAACCAAGTTGCTAAAACATTCAATAGAGTTTGTGGACAAGATTCATTCAGAGAAATCTACGAATAGCGTCGCGTATGGAATGAAATGTGTAAACGAGTGATTTTAAAAGCGGGGCAAACAACATCAAAAAAGAAACTGACACAAAAATTGTACACAACAAATTGCTAAGTATACTCAAGAAAAATAGAAGAGCTCTAAAGTTGTTTTGAAGAAATTGAAAATGATAACGGAATGATCTGATGTAAACAACCGAACTTGCTGAGCAGTTTGAAAACTGATCGGTGGGTCGACAGTTTCAGCTTTGAATGACAAAATATAATGATGAAGTCTCCACAAGAGAACACGCCAACCTGCAAAGGTGGGTGTATGACTCATACATAGGGAGTGTAAAATCTTTCTTGGAGTTTACTGATATCACACGCTGATTTATTTACAAAAGGATGGTGTGTTTTCATTTCTTTTTATAAAACACAGAGGAACCGTATTGATATGTTTTGAGGATCTACGAATTTTTATTTGGACAGAATAACATAAATACGGCTGGTATGTAGTTACACCATATTTATAAATATACAGGGCTGTGGTTACACAAGAGTATAACCAGGGAGGGTCAAGGCGGGGGTGGGGGTCGTACGACCCCCCCCCCCCGGAATCCTAGAGGTACGCGGCCGATATTCTCCATAACAATCTAATACATGCCTACATTGAATTTGATTCACCTTCCCCTCAACATGAAATCTTTGATAACTGCTGATATCAAATATTGAATACCACCCCCCCCCCCCCCCCCCACCACCGGACCACCACCGATGGTCAAAGGTCAAATTGGGGGAGATTATGGGAGGGGGCACCCCTCCCATAATCTCCTCCAACTTGACCTCTGGCCAAGGCTTGGCCCCTGGCTAGACATTCTCATCCTTGAGTTGCGTTGTGGGCGACCCCCTAAAAAATGCACAATGTTACAAAAGCAGACAGAATATTTCGATCGGATCTGGATCAACAACTGGAATCTCACCTATCGAAAAAGAAAGATAATGGAGAAGAATCAATTCCTAATGCTTGTTTTGTTTGTTTTTTTTTTCATTTCGGTCTCGGTTTCTCATTATTCTGTTTATTAAATCTCCACCCATCGGTGGAAGCGTGTTGCGATCTGGTATCGAGTCGATCGAAAAAAGCTTGCTTTTGCGATCACAGCACTGCAATAGAACTTTGGTTATCCATTTTGTCATCGGAACTTTCGAAAGGGAAGGTCTTCGTTATACTTTTTCGTGCTTTTCCAATCACTCGTATCCGCCAGGGGTAACTGCGTTGCGTCCTTTGGCAAGGCACTTCATCCTGATTGCCCACGTGGGAGCACGGTGTTGCTGTGCACTAAGGCGTATTGCACATCGATGGTGCGCCTGTCTTCTACCAATGTTAATTCTGCTTGTGTGGAGTTGGGGAGTCTGACAGTTGCTCGTCGTTGCTCGGTGTACTTCGGCTTCTTCCAACCCTAAAACATAACGACACGAGGTGAACGTGGCTGTCGAACGTGTCGTTAAACTCCAATAAATAAATAAGTAAATAAATAAATAAATAAATAAATAAATAAATAAATAAATAAATAAATATTCGTGCTCAACAATCCTTCATCTTTTGCTGCACTTGGGAAATGCCGTGGTCATTTCAACAGGGAGTTTTCCAGAGTCTCTCGCACTCTAAAAATGCACAACTCGCACTCTCAGTCCACACCACTATCTCAACAAGTTTAACATAAATACGTGTTATTTTTGAATTGCAAAATCAGCAACACAGCTATGTACTTCCTCCTTGTATTGATGCATGTGAATGACCCAACACGAAAATTGTGTCTTTGGGCAAGACACTCAATCATGATTGCACACACGAGGGCACGATGGCAACACATACTAAGGCGTACTGCACGTCGGTGGTGCACTTGTCTTCAACGAATGCTAACCCTGCTTGTGCGAATTTAGTACGTTGGGGCGTATGGGGAGTATGGCAGTTGCTCGCTGCTGCTTGGTGGTTGTTTCCGGGTACTCCGGCTTCCTCCACCCGTAAAAACTATGCGACACCAGGTAACTATGGCTACAGAAAGTGTGGTTGACGCCGCCTCCACCTAAAAAAAAATTAATAATTTATCTCTTCTCATTCGGATTGTTCATGAAATATTTTGTGAAACCCTGTTGAAAAAATATGTCTGAGTTACCTTTTACATAACATTCATAAATAAGAATTTGCATTTCGTTTTTGAAAGGCACAACTTATGACACATCTTCGGAAAGAGCTCGAGGATCTAAAGCTAATGGGGCGGGGGGGGGGGGGGCAACTATGTTTTAACCATTTACCCAATGTAATGGCCAAAACCAGCCAACGCTATTCTCAAAAATCGCCAATTAATTTTTCATTATTTTTTTCATTTTTTGTCTCCAAAACATAGGTTATGACCCCTCGTTGGAACGAGTTCGTCCCAATGAGGGGTCATAACCTATGTTTTTGAGACCAAAAATGAAACAAATTAAGTTATTCAAGAATTTGTTTTGCAAGTGTCGTCTGCTTTTCATATTAGGTAAAGGGTTAACGGCAAACATTAAAAGAAAATAATACATTTGAATGAAGATTTTGTTTCTGGCGCTATGCGTATATTCCCGTTACGTTTGTTGAAGGTTTAAACGTGTTAGTGCCGTGGAGGGTGACAAAAAATAGAAACAAGACCATTGGGTACTATGCTTCGGTGATTCCCTGATTTTATGCGACACACTGGTGAGAAAGGATCACCAAGGTCATCTCGGTGTATCACATAACATCATATAACAAAATATAACATAATGAAAAAAATCACAAATCATCTGCAATATTATAGACCAACGACAGCTGGCATTAAAACAGTTAATGTCGAAACCAAGGCTCAGAAATTAATGATGGCGCACCGGGCAGAACCTCATTAGCAGCCATGATGTGTGGAAATTTCGAATCTCGGGGCATCCATCCCCATAATCCTATTACTGCAGTAGTAAAGAATTATATTCACTCAATAAAACGTGACACACATCATACATACTTGAATGGCCCGCGTTCGATATTGATAGAATAAAGTTGATCCTCTCCACTGGGCTCGGACTCAAATAAACAAAAACCCAAAATAATCATGGAGGTGACCATAGGTGTCTTCCCCCCCCCCCCCCACCCCCACCCCATCCCATCCTAGCCGAAATCTCAATAGTTAGAAATTTTTGCCTCAAACCATCAATAGTTGGAGGATTCATGCTCTACGGGAATGGATTCGGTAGCATTTTATCTGTGGCTGTAACCGTTTCTAACAGACATTTTGTGGTTGTTTAACCCCCAGTCCTTTGGAACTGCAACATAGTTGTCTCCAATCACTCTGTTTCTTTCTTATTTAACTACAAATTTAACCAATTATATCTTGTTTGACAGAGCTCACCGAGCTCTGTCAAACAAGGTATATCTGGTTAAATATCAAACTGTATTATATGAGATATTTGCTGCTGTAAACTTTGCTATTTTGACATCAGTGTGCATAGGGTTAATCACATTTCATGGCATTTTCTAACTTGGGTCACTTGTCGTCGCTACAGTGCAACAAGGGGCTACCTGCAATACGAACTAAGACCCTCTAGCCTCGTTCCTGCCCACATTCGTGAAGAACTTCTTGCAAACCATTGAATGCAGTGCTGAATTGAATAATATTGGGTAACCACCTTCTTTGTGTATCCTAGATTTCAATTTGTTAAAACCACGTTCCTGGATTGATCGGATACTTGTCGCTACCCAGGGGTTGTAACATTTTTGACCCCTACCGAAGTTTTCAATGTTCAGAAGCTCTGTCCCACAGGAACGGAATTTGATTTACAGGTTCAAAGGGTGATATATTGTTTTTTAGCTCTGAGGAAACATTTTAACATTTTTATTTCTTTAGTCTTCGTGGGGCATAACATCTATCGATTGTCTGCACCAAAAAGACGTACCCGCTATAAATCGCCCATCTCTTATCTGCTCGGGGTAAAATCCTTATCCGAAATGTGAAATCATTTGTTCCCGGACTCAAATTGTTTAGCCTTATAGTGTTAAAAGAATCGACTGTTACAGACGACAAGAGCTATGCGTGTGTGTAGAAGAGTGCGTAGAAGTTGTTAGATTTGTGTCAGTCTGTGTTGGGGGGGGGGGGGGGGGCTGAATAAGTAACTGTGTCTATATCTGTGTGTTGTTTGGGGGTAGAGTGGTTGGGTACAGGGTACACCTTGACACTTAATTTAAGCGAGTTAGTCTAGAATGCTCACAGACGGTGATATCGAACGGTGTTTTACTTCTTCACCACGCATTATGTTCTGACAAGTGCGGCGAATGTTCGAAAAGCTGCGAACGTTCTGGTGATCAAACACTGAGAACAATCATCGTGAAAACTGCGTAATTGTTTTCTAGTTACCTCCCTTGGACCGTGACAAACGTTTGAACACGAACAAATATTTGTACACGAATGAGCAGACAAACAAACCAACATTAGTGCTTTCTGAACTGCTGCTTTCGGCCGATTTAAATTAACCCTTTACCTGGCACGAATAGAAACTAAAACTTTTCATTATTACCCAAATAACTAGCTTATTACCCCTCATTCGAACGAGCTCAACGAGCTCGTTGCAATGATGGGTCATAAGCTTTTTTTTAGGTCAAAAAAAAAATTAGAAAATGTGAATGGTGATTTTTTGAATGGCGATGTTAATTTTCCCGGACGTTGTTAGGTAAAGAGTTAAAGACTTCCTGACTGAACATTTACTTTGTATTACATTTTTCTTGGCCGTGTTAATGAGTTAAACAGTATACCCATGCTAAAAATTACAATGATCTCACTTTCTGCACTATAGTATTTCTCAGTACTAAAATCCATTCGCTCTAGACATCAAAGTGATTCACTCAATGACGGGCTTGGCAGCCCTTAACCCCCTGCACACTGATGTCAAAATATCTAAAGTTCAGGGTGCAATTTTTTCCCATAATGCAACTGGAAATTTAACCAATTCAATCTTGTTTGACAGAGCTCATTGAGCTCTGTCAAACAAGATTGAAGTGTTCAAATTCCCAGTTTCATTATGGGAAAAGTGGCTACTTGAAATTTGCATATTTTGCCATCAGAGTGAAGGGAGTTAATGATCGATTCTAAAGGAAAGATTAGTACAAGTCAAGTCGACCCACGTGGTTACGTGAATTTACAGAAGTTTGTTGTGTGTTCAGCCTTTCAAACACACGTATTAATCAAATTATATGCAAACAATCTTCACAGTGTTTATCCAGCTCATGTGATAAAAACAAGTGTGTACCCGGCGGGTGGGTTCAAAAGGGTCGCGTGTAACGCCTAAATGTTTTTAAAAAATTCTATTTGCTCTGTCAAAAGAGGAGACAACACGGAAAATACATACAATGCATACACCAGAAGGACAGTGAGTTACGTTTTATATTAGTATTATGAAGGACGGGTATCATTGTTGAAGGTATGTTAACCTTCAGCCCACATCTATTTTCGGCTGGTACCGTATTGAATGGAATACAATTCCTCATTTCATAGCAAAAAGGCCCGACATTAGAGGATGTGGAGATGTTTCCGACAGGACAACTAACATGGTAACTCACAGACACACCTATACAAATAAGATACAATTTGGGGTAATCTGACCAGCCAAGGGACATGAGATGTGGTCCGATGGCGTCCAACGTCGCGTTTGACGTTCACCTTCAACCCGTGCAGCAGAGGTTACAGTTCAGGCCGTCATTCCTCGACCGATAGTGACAAAACTTTGCCCCTCGGAGTAGTTTGACCACCAGGTGGACATTGGATGGGCCTCGATCGCACTGGACGTCACGTTATGACGTTAACCCTTCAATCCGTGCAAAGGCAGGTTATGTTCATCTAATGCCGTGCCTCGACCGACCGAGACAAAAATTGGTACTTAAGGGTAATTTGACCAGGAAAGGGACATAGGAGAGAACCCGATAACGATCGACGTCGCGTTTTGACGTAACCTTCAATCCGTGCAACGCAGGGAACCTGTTCGACACAAGTGATTCGGCCAATCGAGACAAAATTTTACACTTAGTGGTAATCTGACCAGCAAAGGGACATGGAATGTGTCCCGACCGCGCCTGACATATCGTTTTCAACCCGTGAAGTGCCGGGCAGAGGTCGACTAATATCGTGCCTTGGCCAATCTAGATGAACTTTGGACAGGAAAGGGACATGCACTTGGCCCTGATCATCTCCAGAGTCGCGTTTTGACATTAACCCTTCAACAGCGATCAATAGAGGCAGAATTTGGCACCTAGGGATTATTAATTTATTTTGGAAGAAGACAAGGGACGAGTCGCTATCGCATCCGATATCGCCTTGTGACGTTAACTCTTCAACGTGCGAGGCTTGTGGTTCACTTCGGCTAATGTCGTACCGCGACCGCTCGAGACAAACTATGACAGGTAAGGGACATGCAATGGGTTCCGTTCGCATTTTGCCTTCATCCCGTGCAATGCCCAGTATCGGTCTTCCTGGTCGCGTCCGCTGTCGTGTTAACGCCGAGTAGTGAATCACAGAAAGAGAATCACAGTCCAAACCACACACAGTGAACATATATTTCATTTGTTTTTCCACTATCCAGCAATGTGAAATGCTGAGAATTTGTACATGATAATTCGCAGATTTTCAGGGTCATGGAATCAAATGAGTGTCTTGGATCAGGTGCAGCATCCATCGTCGGTCGCCACCTGTCGAAACAATTGACGGGGCCGCACAAACATTTCTGTGCACTTTCATCACTTGTTTCGGCAGGAAAAGATAATTTATTACTAATTTGTTACGTGATATGGCAGATACTGAAACAATTTTCTTCAGTTGACGAAGACGAGACCAAGCTTGGTCTATCTTACATAAACAGGAAAATGACAGTTGCAGCCCCCTAGCTCTGTTGGTGACAGACAAACATACGAGAGTGTTTTGCTGCAAATTGCTGCGTAAGGTGTTGAAATTAACTCGCACTTGAAACTAAACAATTCCTCTGCCAGGGATCTTCCCACTAGACCAATTCCTTTTAGACCAATTCCCTTTAGGCCAGTTCTCAAATGACCAATTCCCCTTAGACCAACTATATACCGTTATTGTTTAAGTGTTGATTAAGGATAATTAAGAAAATATTTATTTACTGATAAGCACTCTATTTGATAAAAAAAATATATGCATAACATACAAAAAATATAGGTTTATAACATTTCAGCATAGCTCAGTACATATAACATTTGACAAAAAATATAGATTTATAACATCAATACACACAAAGAAGTGTGTTTGTTTCGTTATGGAAATCAGCTCAACATCTGTTTACCGCAAAACAATAAAAAGAATCACAGCCTTTGAAAGTGTGTGATTACTATAACAATTCTTATGAAAAATCTGCCCAACATCTATAAAATATAAACAAGCCAGAAATATGTGATTACGATAACAATTGTTATGAAAAATCTGCCCAACATCTATAAAATATCAACAAGCCAGAAAATAAGCAGACTATCATCTGAAAAATGAGGTCCCCAGAGGGTGAATTTGGTGATGCTACCCTGCACAGCAGGGTAGCATCACTAAATTTACCCTCTGTGAACCTCAACCTGAATCAAGGTCTCAAACTTGAATAGAAAGAGGTACCCAGAGGATAAACTGGCCCACTGTATGGGATAGCATCAGCAAATTCACCCTCTGGGGACCTCATTCTGCAAATGACAGACTGTTTATTTTCAGGCTGTTATATCAATAACATTAAATACATTTATAAATATTTATAAATATATCAAATTATTGATATAGAATTATTTTAAAAGTAGAACACATCAGTTGGTCTAAGGGGAATTGGACTTTTGGAAATTGGCCTCGTGGGAATTGGTCTAAAGGGAACTGGTCTCGTGGGAATGAACCCTCTGCCAATTCGGACTTGCTGATCTTCACTTTTGCCTAAAGTTATTTATAGATCGAGCCGTGACCGCTGGGTACAAAGAAAGGCTCCTCTTTGTTGTGGTGCATTCGCCACCTACCGGCGCTGCACAAAACTATCTGAAGTGCCAGTTGCTAATGATAGAAAGACGGTCTACAAACCAAGTTCTGTCTCTAAAATTGTGTCACACATGTAGCTCTTATTTTCCATTGGACCTTCATTCAAGTATGTGTATTTTTCCCCGTCGTGTGTTCCTCGTTGAGGCAGACGTGCTTCAAAACAATGGAAAATTATTTTATTAAGGTTTAACGACACTTTAACACCCAGGGTCACATCGTCTCGGTGACAGTTTTACGGGTGCAGGAAGCCGGATTACCCGGAGAAAACCACCGAGCAACGACGAGCAGCTGCCAGCTCCCTAACATCGTAACTCCGCACTGCAGCACAGGCAGGGCTGATTGGTTGCAGACATGCGCACCATCGACGTGCAGTGCGCCTTAGCAGACGGTGTCATCGTGCCCCCATGTGGACAATCGGGGTTAAATATTTGCCCAAGGACACAACGCGGTAGTCCGAAACAGCGGAAACTAGTCCTCGCTGAGGTGCAGAAGCCATGTTTCGATTGTAGACTGAAAAACTACTGATGATAGTCCCCTTTAGCGTATCAAACAACATGAACGAATTGTTTACACACTTAGCCTTGTAAACAAGAGGAAAGGAAATTTGCCTCCAATTACATTGTGGCCAGGCTGCTTTACAGCAGTAGGGAGACGTTCTTGCTGGCGTACAGCAGCTATATGTAGGCTCCCTATGACGAACAAGAGAAAACAACTGTTTTAATAGTTTATGTACGTGTTAAACGATACCGTCCGCACATACCACTTGGCGTCAGATGGTACTGCAAGAGAATACACTTCACCAAAGGGTGGACCTATTAGACACTTCACTGAAGGGTGGACCTATTAGATAATACCAAACAAGTTAACAACTTTGCACAAGCTGACGACTCATGTTTTTGATTGGTCCCTTTACCGTCTTGTTTTTGTTAGTAATCGGGTTACAGATGAGTGTCTGTACCACGCTTTAGAAACCCAGTGATATGCTTCTTGAAAATTTCAAGATTACCGTTATCTCATTCGCTTTAGTAGTAGTGAATTAAACTAACCCTTTACCCAACGAACCGCCAGCATCCTCCCTCGTAATATGCAAACTCAGCAGCTGAAAAAATATTATTTTTCGAAAAATTTCAACAAATCAAAAAAAAAAAAACTGAAAACAAGCCGAAGAAAATAAAAAAAAAGAATTAGAAGAGCTAAACGGGAAACTAGAGAATGGCGATTTACAGTAGCTCCGGATACTGAAGCTACTGAAAATAAACTACATGAAATCGGAGAACAAAAGATAAAAGTAAGATTTTGAGAAAAAAAATCCAAATGGAAAGTTGGCAGGAAAAAAACGACAAAATAGTTTTGTAATCTTGAAAAGAGACACTTTATGGAAAAAGAAATGCCAGGTTAATTAAATTCGATGGATCTGAGACAACCACTTGAACGAAATCATATGAGAACAAAGAGCTTTTTATTAATATCTCTAGTTCTCAAAATTATCTCCATTGGAAAGAAGAATTTGAAAACGAACACGCCAACTCATAAAACCTGTTCTGAAACTTTCTCGAACACGCTTGGAGACACCCTTTCGAGCTATGAATGATTATGTGTACTAAAGTCAATTACAAATAACAGAAGCCCAGGTTTTACTGCTGAGTTTTACATTTTGTTGGAAAGATGGATGTACATTTCTTGCCCAAACCCAGTAAACCAAAATGTATCAAAACGTGGAGATCAATGTCGACGTAACGGTATGATCCAGTGCTATTATCGATCCTATAAAATCGTATTGCCAACACTAATATCAGAGACCCAAAATGGGTTTATGAAATCTAGGTATATTGGCGAATCAACTCACCTCACTTTTGACTTAATGAAATGTGAAAATCAAAATATTCCAGGGAATGATTGTTTTGTTGGACTTCGAAAAAGCCTTTGACTCTTTGGAAAGGCGTTTTATTGACAACACTTTATCCTTTTTAAAATTTGGCCCTTCCATTATAAAATGGCTCAAAATCAATTGCACAAATATTCTCGGCTTCATTCTAAATAATGGGCTTTATTCGGACAAATTTGATTTGCAGCGAGGTGTTAGGCAATGTGATCTCTTGTTGCCTTACCTGTTCATAATGAATGTCGAGATTTTAAGCGCGGCGTTAAAATTTAACCCTGACATTCGAGGGATAAGCATTAATCTATATGAATACTTAATCACACAATATGCAGACGACTCATCGCCTTTTCTAAATGGAGACGACACTTCTCTAAACGCAGCCCTGAGCAGCAGCGACTCATTCGCTAAAATGTCCGGTCTCAGAACAAACGTTGAGAAAACTCAAGTGATATGGACTGTATTAAAAGGGGATTGTGGCGAAGAAATTTCCACAAAAGAGCGACTAAATTGGAATCACAGAAACCCACTTAAAATACTGGATATTGAATTCAACCTTTCAGAAAGAATTATGTTATAAATATTATTAATTGCCTCAACAAAATAACGAAAATAGAAAAATTTCCTAACGACTGGTCCTTAAGACATTTATTCCTATTAGGTAAAACAACTGTAATAACAACACTTGCACTGCCCTAGTTCGTCTCCTGAGTTCCACTGTGTTCTATGTGCCAGTAGGCACATATAACACATTGGAACTCAGGGGACGAGTTGATACATCGCTTTTCGGTTCTTCTGTGCCCAGGTGAGAAGCTCTTGAATAAAATTCAACCGCTATTTTTAGATTTCTGAGGTCGGGCAAAACCCACAAAGTAAACCGGAACGTGATAATTAATACAATAGAAAATGGTGGAATCAAGTCCCCCCAACCCCATAAGGAATGATAGTTATTCATTGAAACAGGGGTAGATTAAACAATAACTTGACCCCAATATAAGTGCTCCATGGAGAACGTTTATCTTGGATAATTTTGTGGCTTTCGGTAGTTACAAAATTTGGCATGTGCATACAAGAAGGCATTTCAGTGATAGGAGAGAAAATAAATACATTTCGGCAAGGCGTATTGAGGGCTTGGTCTGGTTTAAATGATGATGTCGCCACACCATTGAACAGGTTCTTCGCCATATACTCGTCTATAACAAGAAAATAAAAATACAAAAGAAACAATTTTCTGAAAAAATGGCGCGAAAAGGGAGTTTTTAACGATTTATTGAGTAAAAAGAGAACTTCCCTCGGCTACTACTCATTCTCTGCAATATACGATATAAAAACGAATATATTGTTTATCAAGGTGTGGTTGACGCACGTCCAAGAAAGTGGGAAAAATGGCGAAAAAACAACCACGATTTCAATCAGTTTTGAACACTGAAAAACTAAAAATGACCCCCAAAAAAGAGCAATCATTTTATGCATTTTTGTCTAAAATGGTCTACAAACATACCACCAAAAAGTCGAACTAAGTAGAAAGATGTTTTGAATGTCGATGTACAACAGGATGATTTGACGTGGATATACAAAAACACTTTCCAAACTTCTGACGATGCATATTTGCAAAGCTTTCAATATAAAATTTTACAAAGAATATGCAAACTCCGAACTTCGTAAATGCAGATTATCAGGAACGGAGCTCTGTACATGCTGCAAATAAACAAAGGAAACAATACTGTACTTGTTTTTCTAATGCGCTTATTCAAAAACAGTTTTGCTGAATTTATCAGAGAAATTGGAAAAAAGGATGCAACATCGTTTTTACAGCCACCCCTATAGATATGTTATTCTAGTCATGGAAGTCAAAATGACCAAAACATATCCAACGAAAAATCGGACCTATGTACATGGAGGATTTCTAGAGTTTTTGAGTGGATACCGAAAATTATCTCATGAGTGACCGAGACAAATGTTTATTTTTCGCGAGCGCTTGCGACCCTATAGAACCGACGCCGTGAAAAAGTTCTGCTTTTACTCAAAAACACTAGATTTTCTTTTTATTATACGCTTTTTATAAGAATCTGATAATTCCACATTCCATTCATGTAAAATCGAATTTATTGGACAATAGTACACAATCACGAGGACGTCTTTCCCATTTTAATTTTCGAGGGTCTTTACGACTTTATGAATGCAGTGCATTTTTGATGATGGAACGATTAAACAGAACATGTCTTTTTCTGTACACTGTTGCAACTTTTGCAGCAACTCAATGACATTGTAATAAAAGGTTTTTATTTTTTATTGCCATGTTTACCTTGTATCTGGAATAAAAAATATAAAAAACAAACAAACAAAAAATAAGAGCGAGAAAAGTACAAAAAGACATAAGCAAACTTTCAGCTCATGGACAACCACAAGTTTTCTACGGGTTGGATATCCACTCTTTGTGCACGGCATTATAAATTACAGATAGCATGCGAACGCAACTTTACAGGTGAAAAGTCGAGTGGTACTCTGTTTGAAAGAGCTTATAACAAAATAACAATACACATGTATTGAGGTATTCCGGGTGGTTTGAAATAATCACAACATGAAAACGAGTAAAACGGATATTGATACATAATTCAACATTTGGGCTAAATGTGGAAACATGTGGGACTAATGTCGCAAGAAATGTATACTTACTGTGTTTAGTTATTCATTACTGAATTGTTTCCCGTTTGCAGGTATACCCGGCATGTTACAGTCATGTTATTTCCGACACTTTTATTGACTGATTGATAGACTGATTGATAATTATTACATAGTGATTTTTCCCACTTTGGAGTTGGATCAAAGCAGTTTACATAACACGTCCCCTGAGTTCCAATGTGTTCTATGTGCCTACAGGCACATAGAACACATTGGAACTCAGGGGACGAACAGCTGTACGCCCCCTTCGGATTATTACGGCCAGGTGCTCAGCGCGCATCGATTGTTGTGGGATGACCTGTAGCGACGACCTCATGGTTCGCCCTTCTCTTGTACAACGAAACGACCTTCAGCCTGCTCGGAGTATGTCTCTCTCCACCGAGAGGTCTACCCTTTAGAACGGACGCCGTGAGAAAACCACCCCCAAACTTTATGCCGCCAGAGAGTGTTCGGACACTTCGGGAACTTTCCCAAACCGAAGATCGATCGCGGAACACTTGCCTGAAAGGCCGGCGTACTTATCCACTCCTTTTTATCTTGTGAATGCTGCTCTGTCCGTTCAGAATTCACACGACTCACTTCAAACTACATAACGTATGTATTCCTATTCATTTACTCGTTGAGTCATGCCCCGTCTCCTCCCCCAGTCTCATTCTGTAAGGAATTCAACGCTGTTATGGTCTGAAACCAGCCAGACCTTTCCGATCAACTGATACGTTCCAGACTACTGAATCTAAAAGAATACTATAGAGATTCCCTTTTTTGAATCAACGCTAGAATTGTTATTTAACCCTTTACTTAACATGAAAAGCAGACGACACTTGCAAAAAAAATTCTTGAATAACTTAATTTGTTTCATTTTTGGTCTCAAAAACTTAGGTTATGACCCCTCATTGGGACGAGCTCGTTCCAACGAGGGGTCATAACCTATGTTTTTGAGACAAAAAAATGAACAAAAATAATGAAAATTAATCGGCGATTTTTGAGAATAGCGCTGGTCGGTTTTGGTCGTTACGTTGGGTAAAGGGTTAATTGAGACTGACCGAATATTTGATGACATCGCCATTCGTAGTTTTATAATTACACCGCGTAGTTAAATTAATTGTGGTAATATCTTGATATTTTCAATGAGAATTGAATACTTATTGATTGGAATATCTATAACTAGGACAGGAAGCAATACATGCATATCTTTGTAAGTAAAGGTACATCACATCATATCAATGGTACTCTGCGCGCAACGTTAAATTTAAAGTGGGTAAAACAGCCGTCGAGTTTCCGAACATAATTAGACTGGTGGCCTGAGAGTTGGTAGACGGGTGTGCTCCTTCTAATAACTCACTTACCAGTCAAGTCGGAGCTTGACTATTATCGAATCAACTTTGCAGTTTCGTGAGCCACTGGGTTGACAACCTGGTGATCTTTAAACTGCAAATTTGCCTGTTTTCGTCTTCTAGATTTTGCTAAGCTAGTATAAGTCTCGAGTAATTACCCAGATGCACCAGGGCTGCTGTCTAGGTGGACGTTCCCCTCACTTTTCCCAACAGACATGCTACCTGGTAACACACTGAGTTTAAAATGTTGAGCGAATGCGTCAATATCGTGTGATATAGCACCTGAGAATGCAAACAAGTTTAAATGCATTTGGCCAGTTCTACCTTCAGTAGGTTCGGTCTTTTCCATCTGCATCAGCTTTCTTCCAATCTGAAGGCTTTTCTTCAGCCTGGAAGATTTTTGAGGTGAAGACAAAGACCAAACCGTGACCAAACCATGGCATGCTTCCTGCATAGCGACTAAGAGAGACGAAATCGTATTCATACATTTGTTGATACAATTTTAAATGACTTGCTGGTTCCCCGTCCAAGGAGCGGAAGATTGACCCTTGCAAATGAATGGGAGATAATCAACCATTATTTTGTTAAGAATGGGAGTTTTATGTTAAGTTGCATAACTCTTAACTCCGATCCCTTGCAAATATGTTTAAACTAAGCAAACTGTATAGACGTTATTTAGTGAAATTAGCGTTCACGCGTTGTCACCTCGTTTCACCTCTTTCGCTCCCGCGTCTGGACACACCCGTCCACTCATTATCCAAGTGAAATGCACGGAACTGAGATGAATATTCATGCTAAGTTTGGTTGTGATTCGATGGGCGATGTAGAATATGTTAGGGAACACGTACACGTATAAACAAACAAATTAAATTTTCACAAATTATTGTATGGTTCTATATTTAACCCTTTACCTAACATGAAAAACAGACGGCCCTTGAAAATAAAATTCTTGAATAACTAATTGTTTTCATTTTTTGTCTCAAAAACATAGGTTATGACACCTCTTGGGAACGACCTCGTCGAGCTCGTTACAAAGAGGGGCCATAACCTACGTTCTTGAGATAAAAAGTGAAATAAATAATGACAATTAATTGGCGATGTTTTTTGTGAACAGCGCTGGTCGGTTTTGGCCGTTACGTTGGGTAAAAGGGTTCACACTGTAGCCATCTTCCTTGTAACATACGCATTTTATCACATTCTGTTCAAATTGTTAAGATCTGAAAATCATTAAAATGGCTTTACTCTGGGTCCAATTTTCAAATTGTCTCCCATAGGTTCGACCATGGTAGGTACAGTGGATCTCGGATGATTGAGCCCCTCCACTTTCATTGAGCTTCCGTCGCCTTTGGTATGAATCCTTCAGCCGGGTGCCAAAGTCATTCTAGGTGTCCTTTGTTCACAACGTTTAGCCCTAAGCTTGACTACCAGTCGCCAAAACATTAGATGGTAAAGAACCCCGGTGGCTCGATCCTATTGCAGGGGGGTTCCAACGATAACCGATTGGTATGAGTGTGCGGGGGAGGGGACGAATGTGATTTATCACGTCTGTGACGGCTCAAGTCCCAACTGATAAAATAATCCAACTACGTAATTAGGACATGCCTTCGCCGAAACCAGAGGGAGGGCCCTAATGATGTAGTTGGAACATTAGACAGTTGAGATTATAGTAAAAAAAGTCAAGAGTTCTTGGAAATTTATTTGTGGGTAAATACATGTAGTACTGGTGGGCTTGCCAACATTTTTATTACACACCTGTTCTATGTGATCCCCATCTACAACAACACTAAACCGTGCGGTAAATGAAAATCCGTTCCGCAAATATGTGCGTAACGGAAATCGTTGACGGACAATTTTTAAATAGAAGCGAAATTTCACTGGAACTTTCCACAAATCGTGCGCCGCAATATCAGTTTTAATCGCTAGCGATAGCTAAAAATCGTCCTCTGAGTTCTAATATGTTCTACGGAACTCAGGGGACGAAATAGTAACTCGGGTTCCGCTCGCAAATTTGGTTGGCGATAAAATGTGTTCTTTTTGTTGATAGTTGTCAACTGAATTGCTGGGTATCCTTCTAATAAATGTTTTTATAGACGTGAAGGCGTGCAATAAATACAGAACGACACACGCGTGCGAATGGGTTTGATCGATATGGCACCTGTGCCATCGCGGAGGGATAAAACTCAAGGCCTGTGGCCTCTCGTTCTATCATGCCACGCTGGCACTCGTGCCATATCGGTTAACCCATTCACACGCGTGTGTCGTTCTGTGTATTTATGTAATTAGTGCGTACTGTACTCCAAATTGACTATGCTGCCTCCCACACACCTTGAATTGGGTACCACGGCCCTCCGCTGCATGCCCGTCTGTGTGTAACATCCCCAGTTACTAAATTTAGTCTCGTAAGAAAGAATTCTAACCAGCAGATGCGAATCGATGGCTAAGCCTCTAACCCAGACAAGAACGTCCCAAATAGAAAGATTATTGGAGGGGGTGGGGGTATCGCCCCCATACCACCCAGCCTCTTAATTTCGCACCCATCCTTATCTACAGTACAGCCGTCGTGAAGTGGTCGTAATCCACGCATGGACAGTGATGTTCGCTTATGCGCTTACCAGGTAATAAAAATCATCGTCAGCAAAATTTCAATTAATGAAGCACCGGGTTGTACCCGGCGCTTCATTAATTAGATTTTTTGGTGATTGTTCCAATAATTGGTGTTTGGAATCTAATATTATTGCGTCCGTGGAACTGTCGCCCATCCGTGGAAAGTGACCAGTCCACGGCGGCCGAACTGTAAATCCACACCCCTTAATTTCGCACCCATCCTTATTATGTGTAATGACAAAAATGACACCCGCCGCGAATGTATACTTTATTACCGTACATGGTCGACAGCATTTCTGAAGCGTAAGATATGTCATTGTATTTTCATATTTAGACTAGCTGAATTGAAATTAATGTTAGAAGGGTTTACCCATTTGTGAATGGCAGGTCTTACAACAAAAAAACTTGAACGACGACCTCAGGTATACTGTATGTAAATGTGTAGTTTCTCGCGGAATGTGAACACACGAGAAGCGTTCAGTTTCAACTATTCATACATATATGACTGTGTTACGACTTGGCTATGTGTAAATATACCATGGATTACCTTCTGACGGGGCAAAATGTGTCATAAATGTAAAATATATTAGATGGAATGTTGGGAAGTATACTCTCCTGGCAGAAGATATCAGCATGTAACTGGAAAACAATCGCGTATCTCACCTGACCTCCAAGATGTCTTTTTCTCAAAACTGGCGTACAATATACAAGACGTAAGAATTACACCTATTGATGTGCAAATACAATGAAACCAGCCGAATATCTTTGACTGTATACGACAAAATGTAGGTCACGCTTCAAACATTTGTCTATGCTCGAAAAGATTAGCCGACATTCCTGTATACACTAAAACTTATCTTTCAAGTTTACATGGATAATTCTATTGGACTATCGGAACTCAGAATTGATGAGTCACATTTGTCATCTGTAAATGGACTTCAGTCGTCCGAAAATGACAGTTCTCTGGAAAGTCAGTGTGTGGAACATGGTGCCACTCCCTGCAATGGACAATCATCGGAACAGAGCAGGAAAGAAATAAATTTGTCCGGCAGTCAAGAGAGCACCATTTCTGGTAGTCAACATGACGCACTGCTACAAACAAAATCGGACTTGTCTTTGATAAATGCCCATCAAGTAGAAGATATAGAGAGTTCCGTTGTCTGCACTCCTAATCCATCACCGGCTCCAGAGACTAGTCATCTTCAACGAGGTGCACTCGTTGAGCGAAGTATGGGGGTAGCCGATGAAACAACCACTTTAAACACATCATCAGGGAATCAAGACGTTTCTGACCAAATTGAAGGAATATCAACAGCAATGTCTTCACCAGAGAGGAATTATGATAATTATAGTAACAATGACGCGACACGCGGTACCTTTGGTCAAAGCCACATAACAAATCCACTAACAGCGTTCAGGGACTGGGCAAGGGGTCATGGAATACATACTGAAACAAGTAACATTTTAGTGGCTAATGGTGTATTGAAACCCGAAGTGTTGATGAAAATAGAAAGTGCGGATATAGAAGAGTTCAACATAAGACCAATCGGACAGCTGCGACTTGCGCAGTACCTCGTACGACAAATGAAAGTTCATCATCGCCAATATCAGCTGCAGGAGGAGAACGCTCGACAACGGGTAATGGCTGATCGACTTTCACGGTCGTATGACGGTCTGGCAACCGATCACGGTTTGGTCAGCCAAATAGAAATAGAAGGAGAGGACGATCAACATTCTCAGGAACCAGAATTTGAGAATTACATAGAAGCAGGGGCAAGTGACGGAGACGACAAGGAAACAGAATCGGAGTCAGGTATTTCAAGTATTACAATACAATCCCACTCATCCCGGGTGTTTATTATAGAGTTATATTTTTGTTGAAACATGGGTACACAGTAAATACTAAATATTATTACAACGAATTTATCTGGTTTGGTGTGGTCCGTCGAGATGACAAAGACAGTTTCGCAGATCAAGCGAGACGCCATAGGTGTCTCGTTTAATCTACTGTTTTGACTTCGCCATCGAGGCTTCACTAGCATGGTCAACTGTTTTCATCAGCTGCTTTCAGAAACAGGTAATACGGCACCCATTGGTCAACTATATTTCTTAATTCAGTGGACGTTAGGGTATTTGAATTTTATATGTATGTCCAGTGGTGGCAGGTCTGATGGGGTGATGGTGGCACAGTGACATGTGCACGCCTTTTTTGATATTATGTTTCACGTAATCACATAACGAGTTCGAAAAACATGAGTGTATATAATTGCGTAAATTTAACTCTTTGTACGCGAGAGACCGCTTTTCCATTTCTGGAACAGAATATGTCATACTTGTGTAAAGTAGGACGGTAGTTAACACTTACGCTTACACTTACCACCTGATTAATTGTTGGAAAGGGCTCAGAGAGCCCTTTCCAACAATTAATCAGATGATAGAGTTTCAAGTATGTCATAAATTTGATTAAACTTCCTCGCATATACAGGCGTACATAGAGGTTCTCCATATATGGCGAAAGTTGACGTGGCAGTAAAAGGGTTAACCCTTTACCCAACGTAACGGCCAAAACCGGCCAGCGCTATTCTCAAAAATCGCCAATTAATTTTCATTATTTTTTTCATTTTTTGTCTCAAAAACATAGGTTATGACCCCTCGTTGGAACGAGCTCGTCGAGCTCGTTCCAACGAGGGGTCATAACCTATGTTTTTGAGACAAAAAATGAAAAAATTAGTTATTCAAGAATTATTTTTGCAAGTGTCGTCTGCTTTTCACGTTAGGTAAAGGGTTAAAGTGTGGATTAGACCAATCAATATTTTCAACAAACACCATTGGGGCAAAATGTCGAAAAGATTTAGTGGTCTACCCCAAATAAGATATGGACTTTTCCAACTGCTTCCACTGAACGTGGAGGATACCACCGGTGTTTACACACATGTAATATATTATCTGAAAATGTTTATAATTTTAGTCGATGACCTCCTCCTCGTTTAGGAGTATTTATGCTAACAAACACCATTGGGGCAAAATGTCGAAAAGATTTAGTGGTCTACCCCAAATAAGATATGGACTTTTCCAACTGCTTCCACTGAACGTGGAGGATACCACCGGTGTTTACACACATGTAATATATTATCTGAAAATGTTTATAATTTTAGTCGATGACCTCCTCCTCGTTTAGGAGTATTTATGCTACTTTAAACATTTTTCATCCCGACACCCAGCTTCGGGTTGGAAAATGGTTGAAGTGGAAGACACAGAGGTCCCTGACCACACCAAGGCATTCACAGCAAACAAAAGAGATGCTAGTGGGTCTTCGTACACTTTTGCTGATACATGCGATTATAATATATGATGTGGCATGACGTGTTAGCTGTCTCTGTAGTGTAATATATTTAACAGATCCCCCTCCCATCCTTCCCTCCCTGTACTTACTTTCTCACACGTCTGGATACACTTGTGCACTTTCACTCCTCTCACTGACACTGAGCGGCCGCCGCCTCTGCATATATCTAACATTTTAGAGTGTTCAGGCCTTACGAACTGTGGGAACGATCGTCTCGTTCGCCTGCCGTTCAAACGAAATAAGGCGGCTGATGTTTTGTTCGCCTAGTTTACTGGGCCTAGAGTAAATAACAAGAACTAACAAGGGCTACGCAAAACTTGTGCCACTGCCGCCAACCCATGGGCATGTTCGAAGTAGTCTTAAAGATATTGGGGAACAGAGTCGAAAGAGTGAATGAGAGTCATAACTCTGGATACAACTATTGGACGGAACCCGATCCTTGTGCATATCCGTTCTCCCATGAGGATCTATCAGCATTCCAAAGGAGACCAAAATTCGACCGATCGCGTTGAAATTACAATGCAAAATGTTTGTACGGACAGATGGACAGATGGGCGGAAGGCTTCACTAAATACCCCCCGAATCCTCCTACAGAGGCGGGGGCATAATAATAGCATTGCCCTCAATAGCCATTTATTAGCGCTCCCAGAACCATGGTCTACTTTGTGATGACGCTAAAACACAATATTCTTTGACGTTGAAGGTGAACCCTCTCTGAGCTCTTTCCAACAGTGTGTCACATCACAGCAATTAAACTGCACAACGAATTTATTTCAAGGAATATACTGCACTTTTCTAGGTTGCTTATCTCAACCTTTGCTATCATGGTAAACATGTCAATATCCCTTCACTTTTATCTCGCTAAATAAATGCAGAATAGGGGTGCTTGAAAAAAAATAAGGTAACCCTTTCTCGGGTTCTCCATTTCGAATTTGTACATGCTGCGTGTTGATATGAATCATTTGCAGAATGCGCGTCCTGTGATTGTCCCCTCAATAAAAATATGTTAGCTTACTTTTCAAGCTTTGGTTGCTTCTATATTACAAAGCGTCAAAATACCGTAAAACAATTTCTGTAAACGTGTCGGCAGTGTTGGTTGTATAACCTCTGAGTGTGGCTGATAATCCCAATAATGAGATATTCAGTAACTTCAGTTGTTTTCTGTTAGCTTGTTATGAAAGCCGGAGATTCGTATTTTCCTCGTTCATTAAAAAAAACAAACGGGGTTATTTTGCTTTCATATTTTAACTGGTAGAGTGCTGGAAGCCCATATTTAGGCTTTACTCCAGAGTGTAGGTACTGCACCTCAAAGGCTTCAAATTAAGTGAACTTCCTTCATATTATCTTTGAATCTAAATTATTTAGTCCATATGGATTTTCCTTGTTACAATTTATGAAAATGTTCCTCTTGTAAATAACAAAAACTTGCATCACAGAAAAAACGAATAAAGGAAGCACCGCCCGCCATAGACGTTTCAGAGAATATAAACAAGCTCACGTACGATTCAAATCGTCCCGCTCGTCTGGGAGATTAATCAAATTACAACTGAAAAATCAATCAAAACGGAAAACAATATGTTTAGAACTTCTGAGAAAAACTTATTGGTCAACGAAAGTGCCCACAAATCATTGGAATTGTTTTCGACATCCACTTTGCTTTCTCTCACGAAAATATGGGTTGCTATTATGTTTAGAGTGTGAGTGTGTGTGTGTGGGAGGGGGGGGGGGGGGTAGATTCGATTCGGTTACGGCTTGTTGTTTTCAGGAAAAAAACTCAGTTTCGGTTCAGTTTTTCTAAGAACATGAACATATAGTAAACAAAACTCCAGACTCATTACTTACGTAATGGCCAAAACCGGCCAGCGCTATTCTCAAAAATCGCCAATTAATTTTCATTATTTTTTTCATTTTGTGTCTCAAAAACATAGGTTATGACCCCTCGTTGGAACGAGCTCGTCGAGCTCGTTCCAACGAGGGGTCATAACCTATGTTTCTGAGACAAAAAATGAAAAAAATTAGTTATTCAAGAATTTTTTTTGCAAGTGTCGTCTGCTTTTCAGGTTAGGTAATGGGTTAACTCGGACCAAAACGCAACAGTCTGTACGACACCAATCACCACAAAAAGCCCCGTCTGTAAATATCTTCATTTGGGTCCAGCCTAACGTCCGTTTGATCATCTCCAAGGGTGCTAAGGGATCAGTTGCTAAGGCTATTGAAACATAAAAACCCACATAAATTAGGGTAACAAATGAATGAAGTTCATCTAATGAACGCGGTGTTCTCGTTGTCACATTTTCTTCGTTGTGGACTCGGCGGGTTGTCGCGTCAATAAGAAGGAAAATGTGACAATGCGATTGCGACGGATAGACAAAGTGACGAGCGACCACAGTGGTCACCAGTCAAGTTCCCTCCCAGTAAGTTAATTTGATCAGTTTATAAATAGACGCAGTAAAAGCATTTGGTCGGTTTTTCTGGATCCTGTGGTTCAGTTTTCCGGTTTGCCACAAAACCGGAAGCGAACCGAAAGACCGAAAAGCTTTATATATGTTGTCGTAAAAGGAAAAGTACCTTGCATCACCATTGTAATCATCGTCACTGTGAATTACAGATGAGATGGATCTCGAGTGGACTGGGGAAACCAGTTCTATATATTACAATTCATATCTTTCTGCCAAAATTTAAACCAACATCAATATTGCTCAAACTTCGAGGTTATGAACCACTAAATAAATCCCATTGACCACAGTGTTAACCTTCCAGTCTCTGTACAACACACCAAGTTGTTTTGAAAAAAAATACCTATACATTTACAAAGTACATCATCTCTTGAAAAAATTAAACAGGAAAAAAATATATGTTGCCACACCAAATTTCAGTTTAAATTTCGAATTTTCACAAATGGTCTTGCACTGAATGACCTTCACACTTTTTTCCCCATGCCTCATGTTTTTGAGAGATTCTCACACATTCCGGCACCAAATTACAAACACACTTATTAATCCTTTCTAAAGTGGAGGAATCAAAATTTTAATTAATGGTTTCAAAGTCAAAATATATTTAACCAATCAACTGATCAGCCCTATTTAATCCCACTCACAACATTGGGTGTCAAACGCTCCAGGTCACGTGTTCACTTATTTAGTGGTTCATAACGTCTATGAACAATATATTTTCTTCATTCCACGAGTATCCCTATAACTCAAGGCCTGTATTACAAACCAGAGTATACCAAATGAATAATTGTTCCAGTTTAGCTGTCCAGTGTCAAAACTTAAAAGATATAATTCATAGCTTTGCGAACAGAATTGAAAAGAAGTATTTGATCGCTATGTATTTATTCATTCATTTATATATTCCTTCTTTTATTTGTGGATATGAGAATATACACATTAAACACATTCATTTCTATTGAACATTTGACTACCGGCTTGGCGTTTACCATACATTTGTTTCTATGAAGGTCGCTGCCTTCAGAGTGAACGATCCGTAAAATATGTAATTAGAAATCTAAACTATAAGTTCGAAATTTGGATGCATGTTTTCGCAGCGGATTATAATGACTTTGTGTACTGTGAACCACAATGCCAATATTCGTTTTGGATCAGGGGTGGCGCCAGGGATTTCTCGACAGGTGGGCTGACCTCTCCGACAGGGGGGGGGGGGGGTGCTATAACATTTGACCTCCCAAACGAAGGAAAATGAGTGAAAATTGGTAAATTGGAGAACCAAAATAAAAGCAAATTGAGTATGTTTGTTGATTATTTAACCCTTTGCCTACATGTAACCTGAAAAGCAGACGACACTTGCAAAAATAATTCTTGAAAGCTCGTTCCAACGAGGGGTCATAACCTATGTTTTTGAGACAAAAAATGAAAATTAATTGGCGATTTTTGAGAATAGCGCTGGCCGGTTTTGGCCGTTACCTTAGGTAAAGGGTCAAAGTAAACACATTATAATAAGGTCAGGAAATATTTCATCTATAAACCAAGTTTGACGAACGACATTAAGGCATTTCGTGAGACTCACTATTCTCTATCAAAGTTCCAGTGCTGCACGGGTTCGAGACTGACAAGACGAGATATCTACATTCGCCCCCCCCCCCCCCCCCCCTGGCGCCACCAATGTTTGGATTAACCTTTTTACTCAGCGCACATGATATCAAACTTTTTTATTTTAATTATTGTGTTTTTTTTTCAATTTTTTCAGAACATTTCTACAAAACCATGTCATGTGAAGCCCCCACTGGAACGACCTCGAAGAGCTCGTTCCAATGAGGGGTTACATGATATGGTTTTGTTGAATTTTTTAAAATATTTTTTATTCAACTACTTAATCTGCAAATTACGCGGCCGTATTCGTTAAGTGAAGGGTTAACAATGTACCTGCATGCTAAAGATTCTGATAGAGTATGCATTAAATGGGGGTGGTGTTATGTGCTCTTATAAAACATTTTAAAATCGCCCAAGATGCACAGAACTGCCCAAGTTTGTTTTTTTAGAAACTGCCCAAGATGCAGTGGTACACGTACCTCCACTTTCTGAAACCAATGTTGGACTATGCTTAGGGGAACTGAAGATGGGAACAAAAGTCGTGTAAGCAATTACTTCTCAAATTCTACATTTATTTTTACGATCTATTGGGGGCCGGGGGAGGAAGACAGAGTACTATCTTGCAGTAATGACTATTGTAGTCCATGAGATAGTGGGAACGTATGTCCCTATTACTCTGACCATCCAATAGTGATCGTCCAAAAGAACACCACCATATACAATGATTCTTAGTTTCCCAGGAGATGAAGAGTCACCCAAACACTAGTTCCAGAGAGTACATCCTCCCTCAAGTGCATGCATCGAACCCTGAAAAAAAAAACTTTCGCACTATTATTTATTAGAAATGATTTTCTTTCTCAGAATTGCACATTATCAGACTCGGTTAATAAGGATTCAAACTCGGCTAATGTGACGTCAATCTCGGCCGAGGTGAAATACGAAGAGTTGTTCCGCTTGATGCGTTGCTAGACTCGACCGATTTGTTTACATCGAGATGTTCGCAGTTTTTCGTCGAACACAGTCAGGAAAATTGGCGTTACTAGGCAGGGTGGAGTGGGCTGAAGCAGAGTTTTGTATGATGATGAATTAATGATGGCAATAAGTAAATGATAAGGTGGATGAAGAGAAGGAAGAAGAGAGTTTTACAGAAAATTCATCGTAAACTAAAATTCGGAGTCGTAAGCGGAGATACGTCGAAGTGGGAAAAGAAGTAGTTCAGCTATTCAAACGTCGCGGCTTCCCCACTGAGGAATCCGCGACATTCGAATATCTGAACTAGGAGATGAGGGAAATTTGGGAGTTTGTGAAACAATAACACTGTCAGAAAACTGTAACAGATCTGAGAATTTTTGTAATTATTTGTTTTGGCTTAATAAATAGAGAGGTTACTACTTGGTTAGTTTCATATCACCCGAGATATCAGCTCTCGGTATCTTCACATCCGCTTTCGGCCTCGTTTTCTATCACGACATTGCGATTGTCGTGGGTAATAACGATAAATGATAGTAGACTTTTTTCTTAATACTTTAAGAGCTCGCTCAGAAGCATAGGCCATAGGCATCTGTACATAAGAATTGTACGGCAAATTCATGTCATGTTCTTACAAATATGGGCAACAGTTAGGTACCTAAGATAGTTACGTGCCTGTTCGTTTTTGTTACAGTTCAGCAACATTGTTCAACGGAAATTTAAAATTCATCTTTGTATGCTCTTGAAAAGAGATCTGTTTAAACTTTAAAAGCTTCTCGGCCCATAACGCCCGCCCGCGTCTCTGCCTCTGGAGTCACCTCACAGACACAGAGTTTTAAGTCATGTTGGAATCTCCCAACAATGATTCAGTCCCATCGTAACCTACGTAACTTGGCAAGTGGCTACAATTTCCTACATGATGTAAGAGAAATTATCATGTTCAAAAAAATAAAATATCGAGTTTTCGTCTTACTAGCAATTATTTATTTATTGGTGTTTAAGGTCACATATTTCTGCACAATGGCTAATCACGACCACGACAGTTTTTCGGGTGGAGGAAGCCGGAGTACCCGGAGAGAACCACCGAGCAACGGCAGCAGAGTTAGCATTGGTTGAAGACAGGTGCATCATCGACGTGCAGTACGCCTTAGTGCACAACGTCACCGTGCCCCCACATGGGCAATGGGGGTGAAGTGTCTTGCCCAAGGACACAACGCGGTTGCCGCAGGTGGGATTCGAACCGAGGACCTCTCGGCTTGCAGCCTGCACCTCTACCTACTGATCCACCGCCCCCCCCCCCCACTCCCTTATTAGCAATACAGTTACTGTTAATTGTTCCAAGTGATTGGTGTCTTCCCACTAGACCAATTCCCTTTAGACCAATTCCCTTTAGGCCAATTCCCAAAAGACCAATTCCCCTTAGACCAACTATATACTGTTATTGATTAGGGGTTGATTAAGGATAATTAAGAAAACATTTATTTACTGATAAGCACTTTATTTGATAAAAAAAATTTCTATATGCATAACATACAAAAAATATAAGTGTATAACATTTCAGCATAGCTCAGTACATATAACATTTTACAAAAAATATAGATTTATAACATCAATACATACAAAGGATTGTCTTTGTTTTGTTATCGAAATCAGCTCAACATCTGTTTACTGCAAAACAATAAAACGAATCACAGCCTTTGAAAGTGTGATTACTATAACCATTGCCCTTAAAAATCTGCCCAACATCTATAAAATATCATTACAAGCCAGAAAATAAGCAGACTATCATCTGAAAAATGGGGTCCCCAGAGGCTGAATTTGGTGATGCTACCCTGCACAGCAGGGTAGCATCACTGAATTTACCCTCTGTGAACCTTAAACAGAATCAAGGTCTCAAATATAAACAGAAAGAGGTACTCAGAGGATAAACTGGCCCACTGTATGGGATAGCACCAGCAAATTCACCCTCTGGGGATCTCATTCTGCAAATGACAGTCTGCTTATTTTCAGCCTTGAATGTCAATAACATTAAATACATTTAGAAATATATCAAATTATTGATATAGAATTATTTTAAAAGTAGAACACGTCAGTTGGTCTAAGGGGAATTGGTCTTTTGGGAATTGTTCTAAAGGGAATTGGTCTTGTGGGAATGAACCAAGTGATTAATTTCTTTCTTATTGGAGCAAAAGAATAAATAGCAGCTCTGATTGAGATGGGTGAAAATAATCTCTATGGCCTGAGGTCAGAGGTGACAACTGACAATTTTGGATTGTTTAGCTTGAATAATGGAGGGGCTTTACACGGTCGAAGTCTCCGCCGTTTAAATCATTACTGTCGTATCAGCATTTGTGCAGACGGTAGTTTGGTTATTTTCAATACAAGCTAACACACGTGGTGTAGAATACTGAAGAGAAAAACTAGTGCAATAACCCTAACGACTACTTACTTATAGACAACCTACAGCAATTATAGTTTAATTACACGACTGAACCACCCATGTTTTTTTTATTTGATAAATGGACGGGACAATATTAGTTATCCTTGTGTTTTCCAGGGTGTATGGGACTTTACACCGGTTTGGGAACTCATACACCCTGAGGCTTTGCCTCAGGGTGTATGAGTTCCCAAACCGGTGTAAATTCCCATACACCCTGGAAAACACAAGGATAATTTATTTCCATGAATTATGGTGTACTTAGTACTTTAACATACATTGTGGGAAAATAACTGACAGAAAATTTGTACATTGTAAGTTTCTTAATAAATAAAACCAGACAAATATGGATGTCATTGGAACGAACTGGCTCAATGAGCCAGTTCCAATGACATCCATATAATTGTAATATTTTATTGCACATAAATATTAAATTTCCTGTATTTTTGTTCTAACATAACAGAGCAGAAGGTATGAATTAATAATTAAAAATTGGTACTTTTTTAAGGCATGTAGCCTGCTATTGTATATGCTTGTTTTTACACCGTGGTTAACCATGATGTAAAAAAATAACACTGTGGATTGCAAGTTACACCGTACCTCTCAGCCAATCAAAACGCAGCATTTTGTTTCATTTGGAAATAATGGAAAATATCCACATGATAGGAAAATTATTCATCGAGTTATTAACAAGAAAACGTTTTGTGCAAGCACACGAGAAAATGCTCGCGACTCACTCTTATTTTGCGCATATATCATGCAATATCTTCGTATTAGAACATAAACAAGAAACATTCTGTGAACAAACTTGAATCTCTTAGAATCTTGAAGAAGATGAATACAACACCTCAAAACATTGTGACCGGTGATTCACAAGAAATTATTTTAAAATAATTTCCAATTTATTTGACGGGTTTCAAACTATGGAGGTAAATATATTCATTCGAAAACACTTGAAAGGACACCGCTCCCACACACAAACACCCTCTCCCGTAAAATTATCAGACTTTTTGGAAGAATCGTCCCGGTACGAAACTCGACTTGGGAAAAAATGCCCGTACCAAGGTGGTTTTGAGAGGAAATGCCCCGGCACCATCTCCAAGTATTGTCAGTGGTGGTTCAGAAAATTTGTTTTAAAATAATTTCAAGCTTACTGGACAAGGTGATGGCAAAACTTTGGGTGTTAAATTCTCCATTCGAAAAAAACCTGGAAAACTACTTCCCAACCCTCCACACACCAAAAACAAACGTAATGAGAATACTTAAATGTAGGCTACAGACATATCGCGAATTGGGGGAAATATTGACTCCGGCATCTCATCTAATATAATTGAGGGTGGATGTATGATAACAAAAATGGTTCTAAAAAGTACTTTTAATGTGGAAATGCGTAATTTAATATCTTAAGTCATCGCATTCGTTGCCTTGGTCACCAGAATTTTGGTTCAAAGTTTGGAGGTGGCCTAACATAACACGAATACTGATAACATTGAATACGGTGAATCCCAGTTAAAAGTTTTTAGCCGAACTGGGACCAATACAATTATAACGGAGTCAATAGCTTTTTTTCCAATGGCGTATCTATCAACCTAATGTCCACAAAGATTTCATTTCTTGATATAATCAAGGAAAAGTTTTCTAATTATAAAAATTGTATTTTCATAGACAAAGTTCCTCCGAGGTTGCATTTGCTTTTTAATTAATCGGTTCCAGGGGTGAAGCCAGCATTTTTAGGAGTGGGGGGGGGGGGGGGGGTCGCTCAAAATGCAACTCAAGGATGAGAATGTCTGGCAACTAAAAAGACTGAAATCTTGGCCAGGGGCCAAGCCTTGGCCAGAGATCAAGTTGGATGAGATTATGGGAGGGGTGATCCCCTCCAACATGACATTTGGCCATCTGTGGTGGTGGCGGGTGGATACAATATCTGATGTCAGATTTCATGTTCAGGGGAAGTGAATCAAATTCAATGTAGGCATGTATTAGATTATTGTAGAGAATATCGGCAGCGAACCTTTGGGATCAGAGGAGGGAGGGGGGTTGTACGACCCCCATGACCCTCCCTGGGGCTACACCCTTGAGTTCCAAGTCTCATTCCCGATTATGATTGCTCCTAAACGTTATTTATAAATATAAAAGTGAATATGGGTTGGAAATTGAAATCCAATGCTCAATATTGACAAAAAACACAGTAAGATATACGCCGCCAACAAAAACAACCGAGATCACGCTGCAGAACACGCCAATTTGCATATTTGGCGAACGGGCCGAGTTATTAGATCAAATAGACTGTTTGTATCTGCACCTTTTCTGAATCCTGCATTTTTACGAGTACCGTGACTTGGTAAAAGAAACCAACCCAAGTGACACCGCGTTTTCTTCTAAAAATGCCGATGGGATTTTGTTGACGGAATGTATTGCAGACATGGTTGCGAACTACAGTACGCCCTAAATTCAGAAATGTTTATGCTATAGGTCATTATGATTTCGCAGTATAGAAATAGTTTATGTAAAAGGAATATAATACTAGAAAAAATAAAAACGAGAAGTATTAACGAATTCCGCATATTAGTGGATCCAGTATATGAGCGGTATACATACGGTTCCTTTTTTTTGTATGTTTTCCAAGTCAATTGAATCGACCTGATAATTAAGTACGGAAGGACGGAAAGGTTTCGCGCGCCGAAGGCGCGCAGGGACGGTTTTGAGGAACAAGCCCCTTTCGACCCTCAGTGACTGTAAATGATCATTTTTCACATGTCCAGGCGTGTTGAAGGGGGAAAAGGTTCAGATACTCGGCAGGTGTCTCCGGTTGCGGTGTGATGGCTTCGTTGATATATCTCGGTTGAACCCTCGGATGAGGACCGGTGTGGGAGGTTGGATCCTCTGACAAAGGAACTACTACCTCTCCCCGAGGCTGCAGTGGTTCTAGGTTTTCAGGCAAGTAGATAGGTTTTCAGTACCGCATAATCTGGGACAATTATTTACCCAATATACATGCGCGCACACGCTAATAAACTCACGTCGACCAATCATATGCAAGCAAAGGGATATCATTAACCCTTTGAATTCGCAAGACCGGTTTTTCTCTGTAACGTACAATTTCTCCCACTGGTGTCTTATTATAAGAGGTCTATACACCGGGCTCTGGTGATAAAATAATAACCGCAGTCTGCAGCCGGACGGCTGCATACTGCAGTTATTATTTTATCCTACCCTGTATATTGATATTGGACTTTCCCATCTCAATATTAGTGTACACAAAGGCAAAATCATTCAGTGTTAAAGAAAATTAAATGTTGAAGATTTCAAAATCAGTCCAGCGTAAACAATATATGTAGCGTAAAGATGGGGATTAGTTTAGTATGTCAGTGTAAATGACGATTTTGTACAACGGTTATTTATTAATAGCCCATTTTCAAACAACAACCATGCGGTTGATTGATCAAATAAATATATGTCTATGTGGCCTCGTTCACGTGTGTTTATTGCTTTGGGGACCACGAAGGGTTTTTTAAACAAATAACTGTTCTTGTTATATTTTTGAATTAACCAGTTTAGTGTCATAACGTAGCAGGAGAGCAACAAGGCACCAACTGCAATGCTTTAGCATTGCAGACAGCGCCTTGCTCCTCTGGTGGGACGATAAGTTGTTTCGAACTCAGAATAGAAACTTTGAGTATAGTTGCCTTTGCTGAATGGATACTGTTATGTGAAATATTGTTCAAGTCTTTTTGTGTTTTGTCTTTGTAATAGTCGATAACCGGTCTCAGATTAATGATGATGTTGTTCGGGGAAGGGGTGGAGCAAGTAGGCGACTCACCCCGATAAACCAGTTTGTCCAAGAATTGTAGTTCGGCAAAAATGTATGCCTTATATTTTTCAAAAAATAGTGCATACAGTACCAGCTGAAATAAGTTGCGGGAAACTCACCAGCATATTTTCATTTCATCTTCCTCTGATAATAATTTCATGTCATTGTATTATTTTTTGGAAGTTCTTATAGAGATCATGTAATCATCAACAAATGATGTCGAGGCTATCAACAAAGAAAAATATATAACAGACAAATAACACGTTTCGATTGTTTCATCAGTAAGGTGCAATGTGAGATCTGTAAAACGAGCATTGATGTGTGACAAGTAAATTCACATACACGTCCATGCAAATTTTCAGGTCGCCTCTTTTGTGCTCTGTCTTAAAATACTGAGTATACGTCAGGTGAAAAAACTACTCTATCGTTATGGAGAAGTAATCTACCCTTCCTGTTCTGTAAATATTGTGTGTGCACGCGACAGTTCCATATTCCCTTCTTCACTTTAACAGACAGACCCTTTTATGTCCACACATTATATCAAAAAAAAACTCAGGTTCATTTGTGGGACTTTGTTAACTTAGAGATTGCTTATCGTGTTTTCGGTAATTTGCATATTGCGTCCTCTCAATAAAACTAAAAACTACCCACAGTGTGTTCCGTGAAAGTAGGCGACCACAGATGCTTTTTCCTACGTGGTCCAGTTTATGAGATGAACAATTTCATTGCCCGCCATTCGGTTAGTTTGCCCCGTTTCTTTCTTTTGCATTTAAGTGTTCTGTTTGTCATTTTCTTTCGGGGGAGGGGGTTTGGGGGGGGGGGGGCGGGGTGTATTTGTGTGTTAGTTTCTTGAGAAATTCGAATATTTTCTCAAAACGTTGCGTCATCTGTACACTTTTGGATTAACTCTTTACCTAACGAATTGTTCGCTTCCGCCCGTTTAATGTGTAAATTTAGTAGTTTAAACATTATTTTTTTTTAAATTTCAACAAAATCATACCATGTGACCCCTCATTGGAACGAGCTCATTGAGCTCGTTCCAATGAAAGGCCACATGATATAGTTTGGTTGAATTTTGTTTTTTAATTTGGAAAAATAATATTTAAAATAATAAATTTTGATATCGCCTGCGGCGGGTGAAGGGTTAATACTTGCTTTATTCTCGCCACATGTAAATCACACAGACGTGGGTATGTTCATCCTGGCACCTTAATAAATTATTGTGTCATACATCGCTCACGTATGACAGATCTTCAATGAAGAAAAGTTATTGATGCGAAATGTCCAACAATCTGACAGTTTTTAACCTCTTAACTGATGATAGAGCCTAACAATATTTTAAAAAATTATCCAAACTCTTCTTACAATTTTCTTTTTGTCTTTTAAAAACATGGATTTTTTATTGGAGCGAGTTCGCTGTGTTCGTCCATTGAAAAGTCATAAGTCATGTTTCAGGTTGAACGCTAAATGTCGAGAAAAAAGATAATGACAGACTAAAGGTGTTCCAATGTTACTCACCTTGCTTACTTTTAAGTGATTTATTGCTGAAGGTATTTTATCCTGAAAGCTATGGATGTGTAGGAGCACTTCCCAAGGTAGGTGGTTTCTATTTCCAATGACATACGCGAACAATTAAGGGCTTCTTGTTCGATCCTTGGTTTTGAGGATTCGGTCGGCTGCATCTCAACATGCCATTTCCAACTACAGGTATTTGTCCAGTTTTGTGCGTGTATGTTCAACATATCTAGTTTTCGTTTTCTTTAGCCCCCCGTATGGAATAAGCGAACGTCCTGACTCGGTGGAACTCCATCGAGATATGCAACTAAGATTGGATCAACCACAGACTTAGTTACCAATGTGGGATCTCGATATTCCCGTCATAGCTTTTTGGCTTTGTTATCTGTGGAAGAGAAGGTGAGGCTCCTCAGAGAAATAAACCACAAATAGTCTCTTGAGCGCCACACAAAGTGACGAAATTTCCAAGTGAGCTGATCCTGACATAGTTTTTATATGAGTGATGAAACTACCAGTTTCTAAAGCAAGAGACCTGAAAATTAGAAGGAAAATATGGGTGCATGCACATCCACTCCCCCTCCCCCAACCCCATACTCAATAAAATTGCATATGTTTTCTTTGACCTGGAGTTTACCGAGACCTCCCCGAACGTGCATATATGATTCGTCCAAAGGAAGTTTGTGTTGTCTACAAACAATCCCCTGTATGAATGTGTATCTTATCAGTGAAGTATAGCCTGTGTTGAAATCAGTTGGTTTATCCGCATCGTGTTCAGAATACCGCTATTTCATCGTTGGAAAACTACTAGGCCTGAGATAAGGATTAGGCCTACATACAGGCACAAGGATGTAGACGGGGTGGGGGGGGGGGGGGGGTTAATAGAGGTGAAAGGACGTACCACACCAAAATGTTCATACAGTGTTCAAATATTCATTTTTTCAATCAACACAATTTTCAGATTCACTCTCATGGGGTTGAAATATCAAAACATTTGTTGTGGGAGGTCTTACCAACTCCCTCCAACAAGAGGTGATATCTCTCTCGTGGTCGTCCCACCTTTTTTTTCTGTGGCAGTTGCGGGTGCCCTTCGGTCATCGAGGATCCATAAAAACTCAAATTAGTAACCACTCTGAAAAATTCGGCCTACAACCCTGAAGCGGAGTTATGTTAGAAATTCAGCCCCGCTTAACATCCTGCATGCTGACGGTGGATATTCCCGTCCATGACATGAAATCTCTTGACATTAAAATAAGTAACATTTGAGCTTATTTAACCAAATGTTCCCCTGTAAATTGCATAGACCAATGAAGTCTTGAGTCATATTTTCATGAATTTTTCAGCAAATCTTGTCATGGCTGCTTCACAGCAGCCATGACTAGATTTGATGAAAAATTCATGAAAATTACTCGGCGGAATAAAAGTTAAACCATCAAATTAAAACAGCAAATTCATCGGCTTCTTCACTTTGTCTCGATATCAACGAATAATTATTTTAAAATACTTCACCACGCATTGACATCAGATCTGTTATGAATGGGATAACAAATGGAAATATTATTGCTAACTGGGTCACGTGAATGTTTTATGCGTTCAACACCAGCGAGACACAGTTTAAAGCCTTTTCACCTGGCGACATTCAAATTTGAAATACAGGAAGGTACAGATATGATGATAACATTCGTTAGTCACCGTGTGTTGTTATTATTCATACCGCTGAACTTCTGTCTTCGGGAAACACACCCTATCGCAGAAAAATGATGATGTTATGATAATCTGCTTTGCATATCGATCGCATTGTTTTCCACGTTACTGTTGACCCGGAAGTCTGTCAGTGTGTGTTCTGTTTTCATCATGGATGCTTTGGAACTGCATCGCAGAGCAGTCCAAGAACGGATTGAATATTACAGAAATCTGCGGTATAATTCTAACCAGGGAAACACTACTTCCGATTCCACACCGCCAAAATCACAGGATGAGATCGATGAGAACGTTGAGGAAACCCCGCCTTCGGCGGACGGTAGGTTTAATTGATAACAATATACGGGACATGTTACCCGCTGTTTACCTATTTGTCATATCATTTGAGAGAAATAACTTCGTCGCCGTGAAAATCAAAATGTGTGAGAACACTCGCCTCGATTCAGCTCTATTCGGAAAAAATATAGATATGTGCTTACAGTCATTAATTGATTGATCTGTGTGAATTTTGAAGACAAAATTAGATTTTATGTTGAGTTGTTGCTCACAAACAGGAAAACCTGCATGTTGTTCGGCGATCTGAACGTAGCGGCTGTCCCAGTGGGGTAGATCGCTGAATTGAGGAAGGTTCTCAGTAAAAAGAAAAAGGTGGATGGAAGATAAACGGGTGACGAATGACATGAGGGAATGGGGTCAATTTTATGGTTGGGAAGATCGAGAATGCTCCAATGGGGTAAATTATGACTCAGTTGGGGTCGGACCCGCGTTGTGTCATTGAGCAAGGTACTTTATTTCGGTTGTTGCCTACCTGGGGGCACGATGACGTCGACGGTGCACATGTCGTCAACCGCTGTAACCCTGTTTGAGCGGAGCTTAAACAGGGTTAGAATGTTGAGGAGCTGACAGTTGCTCGTCGATGCTCGATGGTTCTCTCCGGGCACTCCGGCTTTCTCCACCCGTAAAACTGTCACGGTCACGATTAGCCATTGTGCATAAGTATGTGACCTTAAACGCCAATAAATAAATAAATGACTCAGTTTTTGACTGAATTCTCGGAGATTAGCCGGGAGTGTGGGCGAGGAACAACCCGGTGGGGGGGGGGGGGGGCTGGGTTGACGAAGGCCTCCTCGTTAAAAGACCTCGTCAAATCAGTGGAGGGCCAAATAATTATTATTATTAGTTTATATTTATTGTATTATTATTTTTATCACACCTAATAATCCCTACTTCTGAAGTTAATTTGAAACTTGAGAACCACGAGCTGATGTTTTTTTTCTGTTGCGTCTGTAGCTGTTAACGGAATTTGTATTTACAAGGCCTGTTGAAAACTGTAAATAGTGTGTATTTAGCACAAATCTTCACCTCAGCAGACCACTGGGAAATTAGGAAATGTGGAATCAAACCAAATTATGTGACCTCATTTGCACAGCTCCCGAATTTTCATGTACTGAGGTATACTGCACATCGATGGCGCACTTGTCTTCCAACCAATACTAACTCTGTGTGGAGTTAGTACGTTGGGAAGTCTGGCAGTTGTTCGTCGCTGCTGGGTGGTTCGATCCGGGTACTCCGGTTTCCTCCACCCGTAAAACTGTCCGACACGAGGTGACCCTGGCTGTCGAAAGTGCCCTTAAATCCCAATAAACAAATAAATAGATGGCATTGATAATGGAAATAGGTGGCAAAATTTGACAATTTAAACACCGTATGGTTGTGAATTGGTTTAAACAATATTTATTCATTAATTACTGCGTTAATTATATACATCAAACAAGCTGTTCACATCGGTAATGTACTCCAAACAGTATATAATATAAGATGGGATGAGAAAGAAAATGTATGACGGGATTCGACAGTTGTGAATTGCGCTGTCATGCGCCAACGCTCTATTTATACTGCATTGCAATCATCACAGGGTAGTCTTTTTCGTGATCACATCGCGACCAGATCGCGACGCATTTTCATCGATGGGGTGAGATTTCAGAAATAAAATTAAATACTTGGAAATCACAAATAAAAATGGCATCTTAGTTTCAATATTCTCCATTTTGTTTTCGGTATTTGCGCTTCTAGAATTGTGGGCTAGGAAACAGGATAGTGAATATCGATCGATTCGCAACTTAGTTGCAATCTGATCGTAATCTCTGTCTGCTTTTGAGATCACAGTATTGTTTAAAACCCTTTAAACCCTAGCGGCCGATTTTCCGGCCAGGAACAGGATACGTCATTAAATAGGTTGGGTGCTCAGTAAATGTGTGGGGTAGACCAATCAATATTTTCAACGTGCAGCCCCGAGGCTGCACGTTGAAAATATTGATTGTTCTACCCCACATAATGAATATGGACTCTTCCCAGTGCTTCCATTGAACTGGCATGGAATATACCACTAGAGTTCAAGGGTAAGCATGATATAATCGTTGCAAACGGTGGGTGGCTAACTCGGAAAACAACGAGATTGTACGTCACATTTTCTCTTTCCTTTTTGAACAACGCTCATTTTACAACCTCGGTTGAAGTGGGATTTTTTCTCTTTTTTTCATCCACTATTTGGTGGTTGGATGTGTAAAACCAGGGACGCCGGACTCATGGGAACAGAGTGGGCAACTGCCATTCCTACCTTCGGACCACGGGGCGAGATGGGGTAGACAATGGCACAATGCCCTTCCCAGGTTCGTCACTCAAATTTTTTCAGTGATTTATTCTCGGAGTAAAGCTAACACCCCAAATCCGTTCTGGGAACTTTCAAAATTCAATGGGGAATTTGGGCGTTTGGGAGGAGGCCCCCCCCCCCGTTACCCCCCCTTCCCCCCACACACACACACCCCTCTTCAGAAAGGACACCTCAAATTCCCCCATCTCGGGCCTTCGGCCTTCGTACATGCATGCTTCAGCGTGTCATGGCGGGGCTGCTAGTGCGAGTAAATGCCCTTTTCCCGGGGTCGTCCTCGCCGGAAATGCTTCTGTGCCCCCGTGTAAAACAACGAAAATGTATTACTCATACCTGGCATTTTCTGGAGAGCGATTTATTCGCTCGGCTACTGCACGCCTTAAAAAAACTGAGGGCGAAAACTAGCCCGCATGGCCTTAGAAAATAATAACTCACATCTTTTCACATCTCTGCTATGTTAGTGCTCTCTGCAAGACAACCACACTGCGCCTCCCACACCTCCGGGCCTTGCTGAGGCCCGGAGGTGTGGGAGGAGCAGTGTAGCCGTCTCACAGAGACTACCTTGTTAGCAGCACCAAATAAAATGTACAAAGCCCACAAGGCAGAATTCATTAATAGTAAATCTTCATTTTGCCACTTTTAGCTTTTGTAAGCGTAATGAGAGCTAATCCCTCGCCTATGCCATGCAAGGGGAGCGATTTTTTAGCCCTTCTGCATTTTTAGGAATGCCAGGCCTGTATTACCAACCATACGAGTCTGGAAACATGCAACATGTAATCTAAATCCAATTTATATATATTGTGAAGCTTACTGTTTTGTGTACATCCAGACTACAAGACTAAAGCCAAAAAATGTGCGTGTCCCTTTACAGTACTTAACCCTTTACCCAACGTAACGGCCAAAACCGGCCAGCGCTATTCTCAAAAATCGCAAATTAATTTTCATTATTTTTTCCTTTTTTGTCTCAAAAACATAGGTTATGACCCCTCGTTGGAACGAGCTCGTCGAGCTCGTTCCAACGAGGGGTCATAACCTATGTTTTGGAGACAAACAATGAAAAAAGTTAGTTATTTAAGAATTTTTTTGCGAGTGTCGTCTGCTTTTCTGCATGTTTGGTAAAGGGTTAAATTGGATACGGTCGGTCGATCTGCTTTTATTTTTTATTATATTATTATTTTATGATTCAGTGCTTTTGCTTATAGTCACAGTAACACTCACGTCGATAAAGTCTGCACAGCTGATGTCGGTTCGATATTTCACAAAACAAGCAAGCCAGAAAATAAGCAGTCTGTCATCTGCAAAATGAGGTCCCCAGAGGGTGAATTTAGTGATGCTACCCTGCACAGCAGGGTAGCATCACTAAATTTACCCTATATGTATGTGAACCTCAATCTGAATCAGGGTCTCAAAACTAAACAGGGAGAGGTGCCCAGACGATAAATTGGCCCACTGTATGGGATAGCATCATCAAATTCACCCTCCGGGGGCCTCATTCTGCAAATGTCAGACTGCTTATTTCCAGGCTTGAAACAAGGAGGCCTTATGCTTCGTCTCCTAATTATTGATTTAGACTATTGTCTGAAAACAATCGGCGCTTCAAAAATCCCACCGTAAGAAAAGTCTAAGAAAAATTGTTGCTGTCGTTTTTTTGGTGTTTTATTTATTTTTGTTATTGTTTGGGGGTGTCTTTTTTTTTTGGGGGGGGGGGGGGGGGGGGTTGTACGGTCTGTCGAGTTAAAAGAAACAAACATTTATTACACCTGACTAACGTCGGAGAAACATTTATACCTACTACATTGATTGCCAGGAATGAACCCACTCTAAGGTCCAACGAAGTAGATCTTCTGTTTCTCAGGTCATTTTCTGTACAATTGCATATGGGCGTTTTTTGTTTTCTTTTTTATTTTTGTATTTTTGTAATTATGTCTTTGCCATCAAAAGTTCACGCTCTTGGTCTGTATTATGTTTTATGTCTCATAATCTACAGAATAGCATGGGTGGTGGTGTATTCCGTCCCTTCAGTGCAAGAAGGCTTTGCAATGCTAAAGTATTGCAAAGTCTTGGTGCAGTCAAGGCACAAACTTATCAATTTTATTATCTTGAGTAAAATATCAGACATAAAACATTTAATTTTTATTTTTTAGCTCACCTGACTGCAAGTCAGTGGGAGCTATTGTCACCACTTTTGTCCGTCGTCCGTTAACTTTTTGCAAACTTGACACCTTCTTTAGAACCACTATGTCAAATTCAAACATATATTGCACAGACCATCTATTGAGTATACCCTTTCTATTTTGTTCAAATGAAGCAGCTGTCATATTCGGGCTCTGGATTATGCCCCAAAAGCTTAAAAACCTTTAAAAATACTCTTCACGTGAACCACAAGAGGGAATGCCTTGATATTTGGTATGGAACATCATTTGGTGTAGAAGATTAAAGTTTGTTCAAGGGAAGTTGATAGGTCAGTATATGGGCTCTCTGTGGGGGCATATCTATTTTGGGCTCTGCCCAAAGTTTCTAGTTCAAGAACCGGTAGGCCAATTTCAACTAAATTTGGCATGTAGTATAAGTAGGTCCTAAATAATTGATCGATGCCCACCCCCACCCCCCCCCCCCTCCAAAAAAAAAAAAAATAAAAAATTCACAGCCCTGTGGTAACCCCAGGGGCTAAAAAACAGAAAATATATATCCCAAACCACAAGGAACAGAGAACTGTTATTTGGTATGCAGCATCCCGAGGACCAATAGAAGGGATTGGTTAAAAAAATGCCACTGGTTCAATCAGGTTCCCGGTAGAGGGTATTGAAAAATGACGAGTCAGCATTTTTGCAGTAGTTTATCCTGGAGAAAAATTTTCATTCACTGAGAACCTTGATTGACATATTGTTTTATTGATGCCATGATCAAACACTTTCAGTGCTGTGCACATATATGTTTTTTCTCTTTCCTTGGAAAAAAATTGATCTGATTTCTGTATGAATATCTTTAATTTAACCCTCTCATGACTTCAGTGTGTTCTCCAAAGATTTGTTTTTATGTTGAACCCGTTCAAAACTGTGCAAATATATATCTTTTTTCTTGTTTCTTGGAAACATTTATCTGATTCCTGTATGGATGCCTTTAATTTAACCCTCTCAAGACTTCTGTATGGCGTTCAAAGATTTTATTGATGCCTTGATCAAACCTTTTCAATGCTGTACACATATATCTTTAATTTAACCCTCTCGGCTTCAATATGGGCTCCAAAGATTTTATTTCATGTAATACTGTTAATGAAAACCTATTTCTGATTTCATTAAAAATATTTTACCCCCGAAATAAGCCTCCATAAATTCTCTTTCTGTTTTGTTTATCTTTGATGCTTCAACCATTTTCACACAGACTTGAATTTACTGGTGGCAGTAAAATTCTGTTTCTCTAGTTTGAAATCTTTCTTATTCTTTAAAACCACTTAGCCAAATTCATTCATTTATGGCACAGACCATCCATCTTTAGAGTAAACCTTTTCTCCTTTGTTCAAATGAAGCTGCTGCCATCTTCAGGCTGGTCGAATTTACGCTTCTGATTTTCCCTCCAAATTACTATATCCCTTAGGGTGGGGGTTAATGCTCCATAAGCCTAATATGCTTTTAAAATCCTCTTTTTATAAGTCAATTGCAATAATGCTTAGATTTCTTGTTTCTTGTTTGGAACCTACTTTAGTGGTGCAGATTCACTTTTTTTTCCACGAAACTCAATAAGTCAAAATTTGGGCTCCCAAATTTTGGTCTACACTCAATATTTCTAGTTTTAGATTCAATGGGCAGATGTGAACCATATTTGTCATGTAGTATATAACTGGGTCATAAGTATTTCATTTGTGCCGGATTTGTTTGTTTTGTTTTTTTTTGTTTTTTTTTTTTGTTTTTTTTTTTTTGGGGGGGGGGGGGGGGGGGTAGAGAGAACCACAGTAGTTGAAAACAAAACAAAAATTCACAGAACTGAGCTTGCTAGAAAGCTTTCCAAGGACCATCAGAAATGAATGGACAAAAAAAGTTGCCTTTGGTTGTGTCATAGCAAATCAAAACATTTCTCTTGCTGCTGATCACTTACTGATACACTCATCTCTTTTGACAACTTGAGCCAGGTGAGCGTTTTAGGCTCACTTGAGCCTCTAGTTTCAGTTTGCATTTTATCATAAAAAGAGAACACGCGGCAGCCAAAAGGACATGCGGGAGGACCTGAGAAACAGATTTTTAACTTTTTTAGGCCTAAAGGATTTTTTAGTGATGCGTGCTCTCCTCAATGTGAAGTTGGATTGATTCGGTTGATATCGTGGGATCACTTGTTACAAACCAGTTATCTCTTTACCTAACATGAAAAGCAGACGACACTTGCAAAAATAATTCTTGAATAACTAATTTGTTTCATTTTTTGTCTCAAAAACATAGGTTATGACCCCTCGTTGGAACGAGCTCGACGAGCTCGTTCCAACGAGGGGTCATACCTATGTTTTTGAGACAAAAAATGAAAAAAATAATGAAAATTAATAGGCGATTTTTGAGAATAGCGCTGGCCGGTTTTGGCCGTTACGTTAGGTAAAGGGTTATCAGAATACTTTTATTGTTGAAAACAGCACAGAGTGCAAGGGTCGAGTATTTTGGAATTTTAGTTATAATACTATCGTGATCAAAAACTCAAAACATTTATAATTCTCTACAGACTGATGTGAAATTACCGAAATCTCAACTTGCATTTTTTTCACAATAATACAACTAGAAATTTAACCAATTCAGTCTTATCTGACAGATCTCATTGATTTATCCAGCTGACTATACATCTACCAATAATTCTGTAGCTTTTGATTGCATCTAAACATGCGACTATTCTGGACGTTTGATCACGAACTGAAGTATCATCACAAACTGGCAGATTTGCCAACACCAACACTTTTTGGGGCATGGCATTTCGGTTTCAGCTGAAAAAATATGATACTCTTCCAACCAGAACAATATGTATGATTAAATCATCCCTGATCAATGTACCCTGCAAATACAAACATCGAATCGACTCGCCTATTTGCATTCGACTGTTTTGTGAAATGGTGGAAATATCCAAGTGTTGCTTATACGGTCTCTCTCTCTCTCTCTCTCTCTCTCTCTCTCTCTCTCTCTCTCTCTCTCTCTCTCTCTCTCTCTTTTTTTACTTTTTGTTTGGAAATTTTGAGGGTCCGATAAAGCTAGAGTACCCAATATGGGGAAGGGGCACACAAGTTTGACAGTACGTAGTAACTTCGTGCTCGGTTTCTGTTCACGTATATAGAGGATATTCACGAAAATTTGATGAATACCGAAAATATCTCGTGAGTGGCTACAAAGAAATATGAGGATCTTCACGAGCGACTGCGTCGCTCGTGAAGATCCTCATATTTCTTGTAGCCACGAACGAGATATTTTCGGTATTCATCAAATTTTCGTGAATTTTCTTTTTATTTAATGCTCTACGACTACAAACTCTCCAATTTGTGGCCTTTATTTGCCATTAAGGCACAAAATTTATGTGCCGAACCGGCGTCCATACAAAAATTACAACAACCAAACTCCAACCATTGGAATGTGTGAATATCCGCACAAAAAGTAGTCCCGTCTTATTTCTCCCCTAACTTTACGATTTACCAAGGCTGGCGAATTGAAATAATCGCAATGTGTTTCGAAGAAATAGAACAATAACAAAAAACACTACTTTCTTATTTTCAATAACAAGACACGTCATTTTATTTTTTTTGAACTCAATGCACTGAAGACGTGTGAAGTTGAACTGAAGAAATTTGAAAGTGATTTCGGCTTTTCGCTGGAAGGTGAATGAGAAAGTCAAACTTTGAAACCGCTGATTTAATGAATTGATTTAGTCACTGTCACTATCAATTATTCGAATTCGTTTGTATTTGGGACTCTGGAATTCATTACTGATGTGCTGACTCGTTTAAAGTACATGTGATTCGTCATCCGAACCTACGATGAAATATCGATTTCTAAATATCATTTTGATATTTCGTTTTGCCGACCGACAGGGGAATATGACTTAATTTTTCAGCGTGAATTGATGCCTGAGCATTAAATAAAATGTGATATTACACCCATCCAGTGATAGCACCGTTATTCCATGTGAAACATGACAATACGAAAATATTAATAAGTTTGTTATACGTTAGCGCAAAACTATTTAATTCTTATTTAACACCTTATCCAGCACGACAGACAGTCGACACGTACAAAATAAATCTTTGGATAACTAAATACATGTTCGTGTTTTGCCTCTAAAACTTAGAATGTGACCTTTCATTCAAACGAACTGAACGAGCTCGTTCTAATGAGGTATCACTGGGTAACAGCTATGTTTTGGTGGCAAAAAAACTTAAAAGGTATTAAAAATTTGAATGACGTTTTTGAAACGTGATGAGGTGTTAAGCACCAGCACATAATTACTTGTGAGTAATCCTAGCTGGATATAATGTTGCGTTAGGTAAAAAATTAACCCTTTACCCAATGAATCGCCCGCATCCGCCCGCGTAATATGCAAATTAAGCAGTTGAAAAAAATATTATTTTTAAAAAAATGTCAACAAAACCATATCATGTGACCCCTCGTTGGAACGAGTTCGTTCCAACGCGGGGTCACTTGATATGGTTTTGTTGAATTTTTTTGAAAAATTAAAAAAAATGATATTTAAAATAATAAATTTTGATATCGTCTGCCTTGGATAAAGGGTTAAAGAGTTGTCAAATACGCTTACAAAGATTAATTCGAGTTTTGTAAGTGATAACAATAGTTACTTTGTTTCCTTCAAGTTTTGGTGATGTGCAGTACAACCGTCGTGAACTGGTCACTTTCCACGGGTGGGCAATATTTCCAAGGACGCAATATTAGATTCCAAACACTAATTATAGGAATAATCATCAAAAATTTAATTAATGAAGCACTGGGTTGTACCCGGTGCTTCGTTAATTAAAATTGTGCTGATGATGATTGTTATTACCTGGCAAACGCAAGCGTGGTGCGCGGTGGCGTTGCGGTAACCGGTTCTCGTCAAATCACCGAAGTTAAGCAACGTCGAGTTCGGTTAGTCCTTAAACTTGAATGGGTGACCGTCTGCGCGATCGATTTGGACTCCTGCGTTGTATCCTTGAGCAAGGCACTTCACCCCGATTGTCCACATGGGGGCACGATGACGCCGTGTACTAAGGCGTATTGCACGTCGATGGTGCGCATGTCTTCAACCAGTCTAATTCTGCCTGTGCTGTAGTGTGGAGTTACGATGTTGGGGAGCTGGCAGCTGCTCGTCGTTGTTCGGTGGTTCTCTCCGGATACTCCGGCTTTCTCCACCCGTAAAACTGTCACCGACACGATATGACCTTGGATGTTAAAGTGTCGTTAAATCCTAATAAATAAATGAATAAATAAACGCATGGATGGATATCGCTGTCCATACGTTGATTATGACCAGTCCACGGCGACTGCGCTGTGTATGTCTGTGTATGTTTCAGAGAAAGCAACTGCGAATGTCTGTATCTATCTCTCTATCTATCTTTGTTCCGGGTGAATTCCTCCGTTTCTCGACCGATCGATCTCAAATTTTATACACAGGGGTAATTCGTCCCTGCGAGTAACATGGGTGGGTGCCGTGCCCGTGCGGGTGAACTTGACCTTGCGATTGATGACCTTGACCTTTTATTTCGAAAACGGCTCGGCCGATCGGGCTAAAATTTCACATATGCGGGTATATTGACCCATCGATCATTTTGACGTTATTGGGGTCCCCGTGTGGAGTGACCTTGACCTTTAAATTGGTGACCTTGACCATTTATTTCGAAAACGGCTGGGCCGATCGGGCGAAAATTTCACATGTGCGGGTATATTGACCCATCGATCTTTATCGGGGTGCCCGTGCAGGGTGACCTTGACCTTGAAATTGTTGACCTTGACCTTCTATTTCGAAAATGGCTGAGCCGATCATATCTGAGGGAATATTGATATAACCATCTTCTCCCGTGCAACGCCTGGTAACACCCGTTAGTAGTTTATATACGTCGTCCCCTGAACTCCAATGTGTTCTATGTGCCAGGAGGCACATAGAACACATTGGGACTCCGGGGACGACGTGTTAGACGATACCGTTCTCACATACGACTTGGCGTCAGACGGCTCTGCAAGAAAATACACTTCACCGAATGGTAGACCTTTTAGACAGTACCATTGTGCAGAAGTATGTGACCTTAAACACCAATAAATAAATAATTTAGACAATACCAAACAATACAACAACTTTGCACAAGCTGCAGACTCATTTTTTTGATTGGTCACTTTACCGTCTCTTCCTTTTCGGGGATACAAACAGGTGCTTCGTTAATTACAATTTTGCTGATGATGATTTTATTACCCGGTAAACGCATGCGTGGACATCACTGCCTATGCGCGGATGACGACCAGTCTACCACGACTGTACTGTAAACAGCTGATTGATAAATTGAGACATACGTTGACCTTTGCGGTTGCCCCAGGTGATCAGAAAATGTCATTTTAACTTTTACTGGCATGATTCATGTAAACAAATGTCATCTTACGAACGAGATTCTTATCCCATTAGATTGACCTATTCTGGATGCCTGTTAGACATTCCAACATGCATTTAACATCTGAACAGTAAACTGAATGTTTCCACCAGTTAATATCTGCATGCATTCCTTAACATTCCTGTCATCCTTTTATGTACAAAAATGCAGACAATATCCCGACACACCCCCACATGAGCAGACAGCTGAACTGTACCTTAATCCTGCATTGACCGTGAAATTAGAAAAATAAATAATGATATCAAAGTATACGTTTGTCGAACATTTCTCCTTCAAGTGACCACATCTGGTGGCTTTGGGCCGGTTCGATGAAGGCATTATTATGCGAACAGCATTTCGACAATCATGTATGTTATACAACCGATTCACCTCAATTTACCTGACAAAAGAATTGCAAAAGGTAAGAAAAGGTTTGACGATGAGGTAACGTGTTTTGGATTTGACCGAACGCAGCGTCACCCTCCATCATAGTACAAACTACCGATGTCCTGCTTTTTCCTGGCACTTACAGTACGTGGAGAGTGGATTGTAATTAAATCACCCGCGGAGTGGAGTTATCACCCAAGCTATAACTTTCAAATTTGTATATATCGACAAAAAACACAAGCAATGGTTCAGCCAATGGACCTCCGGGTTTAACCCGGAGGTCCATTGGATGAAACTTTGCTGGTGCTGGTTATGCTTTGCAACAAGTTTGCAATTATTGCTCGGGTGGAATCTCCACTCTGCGGGTGATTTAGAGATAATCCACTCACCACGTTCTGTAAGTGTAATGTGATATGTCGTTGGTGTTTTACCAGTGGGTACAGGTCTGTGTAAGTTAGAAATCATGGCGACTGAAAACGGTCACCTTAACTGTTTTGCGGGCAACCATTTTCCAGAGTAAAACCTTTCAAAGAAAGGCAGTGTTATAATGGCGCATTTACCGGTGCTACAGCCTCAGAATATCGAAGCCTATCTCATAAGTTTTCTTCATTAAGACAAGGATATGTTATGACTTAATAAACTGTCAGAGAGGGCTACAGGCCTGACATTTTCAGGAGAGCGATATATTCGCTCGCCTACTGCTCGCCTTAAAAAAATTAAGGAGGGCGAAAACTATCCCTCCTAGCCTTAGAAAATACTGATCACCATAACCGTCTATTCCTAAAAACCACATCTTTTCAGATCTCTGCTATGTTAGTGGTCTCTGTAAGACGGGCACTCTGCCCCCCCCCCCCACCCTGGGCCTTGCAGAGGCCCGGGAGTGTGGGAGGGGCAGTGAAGCCGTCTCACAGAGATTAGCTTGTAAGCAGCACCAAATAAAATGTACAAAAGCCCACTAGGCAGAATTCATTAATAGCAAAACTTCATTTTGCCACTTTTTGAGTTTGTTAGCTTGAGAAGCGCTAATCGCTCGCCTTGACCATGTGAGGGGGCGTTTTTTAGCCCTTCTGAATTTTTAAGAATGCTAGACCAAGGGCTGACGAGCCCTTTCCAACAGCATCTTACGTCACAGCATTTCACAAATTCACACCATGGCACACTACATTTTATTATTAATATCGAGTAGATCACGGTGAAGGAGGCGTTTAGAAAACCTGGGTACAAAATGTTGTGTTTTAAGATGATGTCGGAAAGACCTCCATGGGCGTGTTCCAACCTGTTACACCACAGCATTGCATGTACAGACGCAATTTACACTAAGCTTAAACATCATCATGTTTCACCAGATCAAGATTCCGGACGTGTTAATACCCCTAACCTCCTCATCGTGATATGCTTCGCGCCACTATGAACAGGCCTGAAAATAAGCAGTCTGACATTTGCAGAATGAGGTCCACAGAGGGTGAATTTGATGATGCTATCCCATACAGTGGGCCAATTTATCGTCTGTGTACCTCTTTCTGTTTAGTTTTGAGACCCTGATTGAGATTGAGGTTCATAGAGGGTAAATTTAGCAGGGTAGCATCACTAAATTCACCCTCTGGGGACCTCATTTTACAGATGTCAGTCTGCTTATTTTCTGGCTTGACTATGGAATACCCAAAAGTTAAATGGAAGCATTTAATTGTCTGGGATCCGCCGGAAATGCACAGGATATTTGCCGTTATAGTTGTTGGTGTGAATCATAGACCACCACCTATGTTGACGTTCATTTGATAAATATCAGGGGGAGTTTGGCGGTGCTGTGCACTAAGGCGTCCTGTAAATCGATAGGCTAGTGCCCATAGCTATAACTGCTGGTGAGCCTGCTTGTGTCGGATTAGGAAGCTGGAGAGTCTGACAGCTGCTCTCGGCTGCTCGGTGGTTCTCTCTGGGTACTCTCTTCCTTAACCCGAACAGCTGTCTCACACGATATGACAGTGATCATTGAAAGTGTAGTTAAACACCAAACAAACAACCAAGAGGCATTTCGAGTAAACTTTAGTACTATTTTTTGACTATAGATCAAGTAATGAAGTCGAACCGAAAATCGGTAATCCTATTTCTGTTGAGGCGAAAACCGGACGAATGAGACGATAATTCGTCCAAAAGTTACAGGCCTCGGGGAATATCTTTCTTTCCTCACAGAAAATACTTCTTTGGCTGTGCATAGGCAAATCGCAGAAAACCTTGGGGTTTCAGAATATGGCGCATATCGTCTACCACTGTAACGCTGCCTGTGCTGTAGTGCGGTGTTACGGTGTTGGGGAGCTGTCAGCTGCTCGCCGTTGCTGGGTGGTTCTCTTCGGGTACTCAAAAATTCGGGTGAACTGTGTTGAGTAGAATGACATTTCTCATTGTAAAGTTATAAAAAATATCCTTTCAAAAACATACAATGATATTGCATTAATGCAGAAGACTGAAGCGTTCAGTGGGTTTATATCACTTTCGGGTTGGTTTAAGAATTGAGTTTATGCGGTGCATAACGCAAACTGTAAGTGTTCTTCTTTGTATATTTTAAATGACGTGTACAATAGAGATGGGCAATATACCGAAAAACCGAACCGATACCGATATCATGGGGACACCGAAAAACCGAACCGACCCAATCTTTGAATACCGAAACCAACGGTATTTTCAATTTTCCCTGTGCATTCACTATCTATAAGGCCTTGATGAGGATTGATAGCAGTTGAAGTGTTCATTTTCATGAAAGAAGTGACTGATTTTATTTTTCAGTTTTGTTAAGCCTTAAGGACCAGGGCAGTTGTACTAAATTATCAATAGTCTACGACCTGTACATGTCCAGATGCTTAGCAGTGATTTCTAGCCAAGTCTTGGCTGCCTGTTAAGGCAGCCAAGACTTGGCTAGAAATCACTGACCAGATAATTTTACTACTGTCATCAGGCCCACGTAAAGATGACATCTTCAGAGCACACATTCTATGATTACAGACGCCTTAAGTGGAGCTTGAAAAGTTAAGGCATATTTAGAACAAGTCACCAAATTACTGTAGATATGATCTGTGTTGACAAAAGAATGACAATGTTGAGCCCATCAACAATGGCATGTGTAGCACTGTGATAGAATGATACAAGAACAACTTATTCTGTATTTTTCTGACATGGATTCCCCTTTGGTACTATCAGTGAATCTGAAGTCACATACCGAATACCGAACCGATACCGTGGTATGCCCACACAAAAATACCGAAAGCGATACCGAACTCAAAATTCCAATACCGCCCATCTCTAGTGTACAATCAGTATTTCTCAAGTAACAAAGGTGTGGTGAACTACAATGCAAACCGAAAAAGGTTGTGGAAGTATCAAAACAAGATCCTAACAAATGCATCCCACTCGATATTAATTGAAATTCTGAATCATCCTGGAACGTTTCCAAGAGAGTATTTCGAAAATGACATAATAGTTTTGTTTAACAAAGTGAGGAAGCGTCAGGTACGAATGTTCTGAACTAGATGCTTCTAACTAGTAACTACCAAAGCCATGTTTCTTTTTGTTACTTTTAATAAACAAAAACAAGAGACAGCTCAGAGAGCTGTCTGTTGTTCTCGTTTATTAAAAGTAACACAAGGAAACTTGGTTTTATTTCTACTGATGACATAGGTGTTTTCTCAAAAAAAAATTATCCTAAATTGATCCCTCCATGCTTGTCTGATGATTTCAAGGGTGCTAACTTTATCGAAAGTTGATTGTCATGACGGAATGAGCAAGGGGTGATCTTTGGTGGACAAAGCTCATTAATATGAAAGTTGAAATTTGTTTTATTTGTATTAAGTATTTTGATGAAGTTAAGCAACGTCGATCCCGGTTAGTCCTTGGATGGGTGACCGTCTGAGCGATCGATTCGGACTCCCGCGTTGTGTCTTTGGGCAAGGCACTTAACCCTGATTGTCCACATTTGGGGGCACAATGACGCCGTGTACTATGGCGTACTGAACGGCGATGATGCGCATATCTTCAACGACTGTAACGCAACCTGAGCTGTAGTGCGGAGTTACGATGTTGGGGAGCTGTCAGCTGCTCGTCGTTGCTCGGTGGTTCTCTTCGGATACTCCGGCTTCCTCCGCCCGTAAAACTGTCTGTTAAAGTGTCACTGTCTTTAAACCTTAATAATAAATAAGTATTTTGACATCAGGGCAATGGCGGACAAGCATACATTGCCGCCCCGGGGCAACCTTAGGTGCCGTCAGGACCCCTTGCATTGCTAAGTATTTTAGGGACTGGTGTCATATAGGCATCTGCATTTTATGGCTTTGTTGACATATTTTGCCGCCCCGCCAGATGCCCCCTTCCCCCCATCATTGAACACCAATGCATCGATATGCGCTAAGTTAATTCTAAGTTCAACAAACGCGTCAGCCGGGCTGTTAGACGTCCTATGAGGCCTCATTTTCCATGCGGTATGGTGGCGATTCCTCATTTCAATAGCGACGCAGATATAAAATTTCTCGCACAGCCGGACGTCTGGGATATCAACAGTAAATACCAGTCATAATACCATTTACGATGCTTTAACATTGATGATGTAGCCTTGATGCACTGAAGAACGATACATATTACCAACTTGTTACAAATGTCTTGAGTAATTGGGTAAATTCGTGTCACATCGACTCACATGAATATAAGTATTGTTTGATAGCGGTACCTTTCAAGTGGTTCGACGTAGCCTTGAGCCAAACTTGTGTGGTGAGACCGCATTCATGAGGGGTGCAGTATGTGCTGATTGATATGCGCGATGTGCACATGTGTGGCTAAATCGACTTGTGGCACCAGTCACATAGCGTTGGACACGTTTTTTTTTTCTTTAACCCTTTACCTAACATAACGGGAAAAACCGACCAGCGCTATTCACAAAAATCGCGAATTAACTATCATTATTTTTTCATTTTTTGTCTCAAAAACATAGGTTATGAACCCTCGTTGGAACGAGCTCGTTCCAATGAGGGGCCATAACCTATGTTTTTGAGACAAAAAATGAAACAAATGAGTTATTCAAGATGTTTTTTTTTTTTGCAAGTGTCGTCTGCTTTTCATGTTAGGTAAAGGGTTAGCATGTACTTATGAGACTGAAAAGGTTGTGATTCTTTTACGTTGTGTGACGTTCACGGTGGTGTTTAATATCTATTAATTTCGGGTCAAAGATTGAGGTTAAGGTCATTAACCTTTTACCTAACATGAAAAGCAGACGACACTTGTAAACAAAATTCTTGAATAACTAATTTTTTTCATTTTTTGTCTCAAAAACATAGGTTATGACCCCTCATTGGAACGAGCTCAACGAGCTCGTTCCAATGAGGGGTTATAACCTATGTTTTTGAAACAAAAAAATGAAAACTAATGAAAATTAAATGACGATTTTTGAGAATAACGCTTTGGCCGTTACGAAGGGTAAAGTGTTAAAGGAAATGGGCTAGGATAAGGTATCAAACCTAAATGTCTCAAAGAAGGAGAGTTTTCAATTCTCCGAATATTTCAAGTTACCTGATTTTTCGATTTTTTTAGTCACGCACCGCATGGTTCGTTCGAATGCCCGTATGTCAATATTTCGTGTACCAAGAACGTTCCATGCACACTAACAATGAACTCACGGTCTCACATTCAAAGTTTAGACAAATTAGGTCCAACTTTATTCTCTTAGTATTCTTAGCTTATTTGAGAGCGAGCCTTCTAAAATATCTTATAGGCCAAGAGCTACGGGACTTTTAATTACGTGTCTGATGCTAAACGTTTTGCAGATGTTTTCTTAATTCGAATTTTATGTTGATTATGAAAATCCAATTCTTAATTGCCAGTGCCTCTGTATTTGGGCGGGGGGGGGGGGGGTGCATTTTTTTTTGCTTGTATTGGATAAAATTTGCGAAAAGGTGACAAATATCGTTTTCATTTCATACACTCGTTAGAGAAAGGTATACATATCACAGCATATCTAGATTCAGATGTATTCGGTAAAAGGCGTCTTCTATATTTTCCCGTTAATAAATTGTTTTAGTTTTGTAACAGGAGAGATGAGTGCGGGAGCCGGGGTTCGAACCGTCGACTTCTAGCACACAAAGCGACCGATTTACCACGAAACTAAGGGATCCAGGCCAACCAGTCTGGTTACTAAATGGCCTTTATACCTCGACCGCTACACTACTCTCCCCTTCTTTTTGTGATATTCAGCACATGTGAATCTCACCCAGGTTCCTCCCCCAGAGCGGTCGAAACATCCGCAGTGCCACCTACTGCTGAGGATCAGGAGGAGAGATAAGTGCGGGAACCGGGGTTCGAACCGTCGACCTCTAGCACACAAAGCTACCGATTTACCACGTTACTAAGAGATCCGGACCAACCAGGCTGGTTGGTAAATGGCCTTTATACTTCAACCGCTACAGTTTCAAACATTATTCTTTTTTAAAAAGTCCATTTCTGTTTAGAGTTTTTACATGGACCTTTGTTATTTGTCCCAGAATTTGAAAACCATTTATATATAATTTTCCATGATGATAGAGTACAGTGGCCGTGGACTTGTTGTAATCCACGCGTGGGCAGTGACATCCACGCAAGCGTTTACCAGGTAATACAATCATCAACAGCAAAATTTTAATTAATGAAGCACCGGGTCGCACCCGGTGCTTCATTAATTAAAGTGTTGATGATTATTCCTGTAATTATTGTTTGGAATCTTAATATTACTGCGTCCGTGGACATATTGCCTACTGATGGAATGTGATCAGTCCACGGCGGCCGTACTGTAGTTTCAACAACTGCGTAACTATTATGTATTTTATTATGTTTGTCCTATCACTCGCTCTAAAGTCCGAACGGCCAAAATGAAGAGCAACAAATCGAGTAGAAACTCTGGTAATTCATTCCCAACAACTGTGTCGATCTGCTGGCGGGTTGCTCATCGGCCTCGTGTTACATGTTTGGGGGCATAGTTTGTAAGTTTTGCCATTTGACCTCTCTGTCGGGCTCTTAGTTTTCACCAAGGCGGCTTTATGCACCGAGGAACGATATCTCCAAATCAACGTACAATATTGTGATTATATTGAAGAAAATTTTCATCACTTAGTTACCGTGGTAAATCGGCCGCTTTGTGTGATACGGGCCGTGGTTTCGAATCTCTGCACACGCACTTGTATGTCCTTCCAGTTTCACTTGGGTCTCGCATTCGATCTTACAGAACTGATGGCAATGTGGCGTGGTTTTGTTCGCTCCGAGAAGCAACGTGGGTGTGCGGTTCACGGGAACTGAACTGCAAAATAACGGGACAGTGGTGTAGTCGACGTGTAAAGGAAAACCAGTATGGTTGGTCCTGAACTCTTAGTTTCTGGGTAAATCTATTGCTTTGCGTGCTAACGGACAGTTCCAGCTGCGGCTTCCACACTTCTTCCTAAGGCCTGTTGCACAGCTAAAGGGATAAAGCAATAGAAATAGGGCACTGTGGAGCTTCGAAAGTCGATTCGATTCGATTCGAAATAGTCCCCATGATTCGATTCGATTTCAATCGCGCCGATTCGAAAATTTTTGAATCGTCGAGTTCTCAAAATCCTACAAAATCTTTCAAAGTGTCTCATCTTGAATTCTTCTTCTATCATCAGGTCTCCTGTACAGGAGACCTGATAACAGAAGAAGAGTTCCAAGTAAGTTCAGCTTGTGAAGTTACATTGATTCCTTCCAAGAATATTCCTCTCTTTTGCTTGATTTGCACGAGTCGCTGTTGCACGCAAGACTTCAGTGGAGCCTGACATCATTTGCGATTGTGAAGAGATACTATATCCACAACTTAAAAAAGTGTCTGATTCGATTCGAGATTGGATTCGACCCGGAATCTGAGGCTCGCAGCGCCCTAAGTAGAACAAATTTTGACCTGTGAAATATACCATTGCGTACGACGGATAAACGGTCAAAGTGAAACCACTCGCCACATCTGATTTTCATTCTCCAATGACGATCAAACGAGAAGTTTTCCTGAGCCTGTTTTGAAATTTTTGAGAGGGTCGACGATTTTCTTCGTATGATAAATTTAACCAAGGCCGAACAAATGGAAACTGGTTAACTCCTTATCTCATGCGCTTGATTTCGTCAGACATATTTACATAACCTGTGTAATTTACAATAGGAGAACCCCACCATTAGTAAACAATGTGTGTGCATGTTATGAATGTACATCTGTGTGTGTTTACTCTAAAGTTTCAAAATGCAATAAATATATGCACACAGATTATCATTTAACTTATCAGTCTCCCCCAGAGATTCAACTAAACCCACAGACACTCAATGTAATTCAATTATATCGCGTTATTAACTAATGCATTTTAACATATTCACCGCTGGATGGCATGGGGCGACATTGGAGTATTTTAGAAGTAATCCACTCTAGTTGAATACTGCACCTGGACTATATTCTGTGGTAGTATATTTAGTTTACTACTTTTTGGAACTGTTGGTTTTCTCAACCACATGGCAAAATATTGAATGACCTGGTAATAGTGGGTAGCAACATGGGCGTTGCGAAGAAAAATGGTCGATTGTGGGGGCGGGGCTATAGACCTGTTTTCTCCTCGTTGTTGTGTTCATGCCCCAACTAATGAAAAATTCCAGCTGCATAATCATGCATGATTGTATGGACGAAATACTTGCCTGTCGGGATTATAGTTAACCCATAAGTCTTCGGATTAATTTTACGTTAATAACTACCGTATCTTCCGACATGAGGTGACCCTGGTGTCGAAAATGTCGTTAAATCCCAATAAATAAATAACTGCCTTATATACATGTACATAGCTGCAGATGACCTAACAGTGTTTCTACATTGTTGGCTGCCTATACAGGCAGCCAACAATAATGTAAAACCACTATAAAGATAAAAGCATACTACCAGTAAAGTTCTCACGGAAAAATATCCACGGGATAGGTTTTTTAGGGCTGAAACGGTTGGCGCATTTTCACAGCCGACTAACCTAGAGCTATAACCGGATAATATCCGGTTAACCGAAGCCATTATTTCACCAATTCGGGTAGCAAAACTATAGGAATTGGAAAGCAGTATTCTCAGAAACTATTCCGTAGTGTGTATACAAACGAACGTTGTCGAGTACTCGACAACGTTCGTTTGTTTTCATACTACGGAATAGTTTCTGCGGTAACTCAAAACTGACGGAAATTGCCGATCATTAACGAAATCTTGAAAGCCAAAGACGATTATTTCTCAACATATACAGCGCTGCTTCGAGATGTGATCTGTCTCAAAGGAGAAGCGGCAGATTTATTACGTTTTAACTGTGCAATGACGATCACTATCGATATTTCGGATAACCGGTTGACGTTTTTTTTTAATCGGTTCGGTAGGTAACCGGTTTCAAACCGGTTATCCGGTTAACCATTTCAGTACTAAGCTTTTTATGAGCAGTTGGAAATTTATTTCTGGATAAATAAATACATGTAGTAGACAAAATTGCCCCACACGCACACACCTCCCTCCCTCCCAAAGAGCGCTACTCGGGTACCACAGTGCTCCATTTGAATGACTGATTGCGTGTGTGACATCAAGTTCAAATATCAAATCCAGATACGAAAGAAAATACATGATTTGCAGGATAAGCAAATCTATGTTTAAGACTCCAAATCAGAAATTAATGTCCTCAATTTCAAAATCTTAAGGAGTATAACCCCCTCCCCCTCCCATTTATTATTTATTCATTATTTATTTATCATTTATTTATTTGAGTTTAACGACACTTTCGACAGCCAGGTTCACCTCGTGTCAGAACGTTTTAAGGGTGGAGGAAATCGGAGAACCCGGAGAGAACCACTGAACAGCGGCGAGCAACTGCCAGAATTCCCAACGAACTAACTCCACACAAGCAGGCTTAGCACTGTTTGAAGACAAGTGCACCATCGACGTGCAGTGCGTCTTAATACACAGCGCCGCCGTGATCCCACGTGGGCAATCGGGATTAAGTGCCTTGCCCAAGGAAACACGTAGTTAACCCTGGCGGGGATCGAACCGTGGACCTTTCGGTTTGAAATGCCATAACCACTGAGCCATCGCACCCCCCCCCCCCTCACACACACACACACACACACACACACACACACACACACAGTCTTGTTTACCCTACATACCGAGGTACCCCATTGTTTGTCCTTTGTGTGGAATAACGGTTTCTACCTCGTTTTGCCGGTACAGTTCTGGGAAAACAACCGAGGTAAAGGGTTTCTTTTGTCTTTTGTACCTCGGTAAGGCAAAACACGCAAACTTTTTTGTCTAGTTACCTCGTCAAGTTGGTAAGACAAACCCACACACACACACACACACACACACACACACACACACACATATTCACTCACTTAAGTACGCGCATGAGCATCACTGCATAAATCCCAAAGTATCTTAGAAATGTAAATAAAATAACATGCAATAGACGAATATGTGTTCACGGAAACAGGACTCTGCATTCTTGGTGCAGTCGCACATCTGGTGAAATTGCATACCTGGATAAAAATTGCATACTGTTTGACTATATATGAAGACATTCATGTTGTTTGCTCAAAATTAAGTAGCGTTGTCAATGTTGAGAGGAGTGTCATTTTAAATTACACTATTAAGTGTCCATGCTCAATGCATTCGCGTATATGTCGAATACATTGGGTATACAGTTAAAACTGGAAGTCCTGTAACGAATTGTGCGCTTATCTAGGCTTAATTGCGCGTAGGAATTGCGCGCAATTGCCATATCGAGTGGCATCCAAAGCACGGCAGGTTCTCCTGGTTACTCATAGCAAACACAGGCAATGTTTCTGCCAGTGGACCTCCGGGTTACCCGGAGGTCCATTGGCTGAAACACTGCTTGTGCATAGGCCATATGTGCAGAATTTGACAGCCTTATTATGGTCATAACGCGTAGATTAACGCGCAGATCCACGTGCTATATGTGCGCATTTCATGACAGGACTTCTAGTTTTAACTGTATCGGAACACTGAAATTTATGAAAATAAATATTCTCCACGTGGACGAAACGGCACAAAACCCATTCCATTTCGACCAGCACCTAGGCTTGTTCGCATAAAAATAAATTGTCACGTATGTGAAAATTAATATAAATACATAGACACACTTTCAACAACCAGAGACAAATTATGAGATCGTACTGGTCAATATTACGGGTGACGTGAGCATGTGTACCGCGTGAGAACACCACCGAGGCTCAAGAAGTTATACGGCAGTTAAACTTTATAACCAATCACAAGCGAAGCCCGATCTGGATTTACATCTCCCATAGTCACATGTACCATCAACTGGCCATATTTCTTGGTATAAAACATCCACATGAGTTTTTAAAAGAGGTCGTGTGTTGTTTTACTGACGAAGACAGCACGGGTACTGCAACTAGATTTGAATTCGCGACTTCTCAATGGAAAATAATATAAGGCCAGAAGTTGTTCGGGGAGCCAGGGATCAACTCGCCCTGTTCCTCCATAAACCCTCTCGACCGAAACTTACTAGCTGCCATAAGTAGTGGGACTATCATAAGTAAATTTGCATCTCAGTTTTGCTCTGTTGTTTTCAAGTCTTGATATAATTTCTTGGGAAACGAGGAGAGCTTTCCAAGAAATGATGTCAAGGCATGGCATTATTAACAATGTAAAAATGTAACAAATATTAACCCTTTGACTTATTTTAATTTTAGTAAGTATTGTAGGTCTGTGGCATAAGAATATTCAGAAGTTCCCTGCGAGGTTAAGACGAACAGACACACAGGATGGCTTTCATGCAGATAACACTATTTTGCCCTACTTCTGAAGAATTACCACAGCGGGACACCCCAAGATGCTCAGCAATGGGAGACATACTCGTAATAGTTCGTGGCACCCCGTTGTCATCCTGGGAAGTGGTGCAGTGCTTGCTTTTTGCAGTAAAAGAAGTTCTCCCCTATGTCTGCTGCATCCTATGTTCGTACCCTTTTTGGAAACCTTAACCCACCTGCCTCTTATGTCGGGGGCCCTAGTTTTGAACCAGCATAAGACGCAGCTGCAAGGGGTCATTCTCTACCCCCTCTTATTGTCATTCACCACCCCCGCTTATTGCATATCTCATCTGGATTTACTGTCTGTTTTGGTACCGCATTTTATTCCAAGTATTGCACTTTACTCTTTCCTAACTAATCTGAAAAGGGGTAACTTTATGTTTCTGCAGATGACATTTTTTCAAATATTTCAGCAAAAGAAATGCAAATTAATACCGATATGATCATCATCGAAGCACAACCGACAACACTGCAATTTATTTCATCTTATAATATTACAATTCTATATCTTTCACTAAGTCTGACTGAGCCGATGATGTGCTGTGGCTAGGGTTTAATATATTCCCTGGTTTTCTAGGAACCGGGAGCGGGAAGGAAATGACTCTCAGAACCGGGAACCGGGACATTTCCCGGGAATTATCAAGCACATTTACGAGGATAACATGGCACATTCATTTAATATGAGCATATCCCATTGGCAATCCCCCATCTCCAAACGGAAAAGTTCTTTTCCTAAGATAAGTATGAAAACCCAAACACGCTTCAATCTCATCTCTATTTTCAGAATAACTCTCATTATCACCTCTGCCTTCTCCAGCATCAACACCCTCCTCTTCACTGCCGTCACCAGTCTCCGCTGCTTTCAGCAGAGGAGACCGGTGGCGGTTGTGAAGAGGGTGTTGATGTAGGATGAGGTAGTGAATAGTAATGCTAGTGTTTCTGAAAATGAAGAGTTTGAACTTTGAAGCGCATGAAGACGATCTTGCTGTTGAAAGGGATGGGGGCGGTGGGGAGGGGGGGGGGTGGGGTTCCTCCAGAACTGGTTGAGAGTTACAGCGATTTGTTGAAAATGGTTCGTCAGGAATCAGGATTGTAAAAATTTCAGGCGTGGAAGGGCTGACGAAATCCTACAAAGTTTCAATTCAGAAAACTACAGCTCAATACACAAACAGTGCCACTCTTCATTCGCGGCTCCGTGCTGTAGATTTCCCGGGTATCGAGGCCGGCTTTCGAAACCGGGAATTCCCGTTCCCGGGATTACACCCTAGGACTGTGACGACACCGTTTATTATTGATACCAGTGGGAGAGTGGTAAAGCTGACATCAATACAACCACTACTGGGGGTGTAAATCATGGAGGAGAGTGTGACCCCCCCCCCCCCCCCCCCCCACACAAATTATTTGTCTGGTTGGGCAGTACTCGGGAAAAGTACTATTGTCGATAGAATATACAGCTCGGGTAGTTGGGTGCAGATCCGAAGTAAATAGTTATGTTCAGCTCATATAATATCCGGTCTCATTTCGTGCTATACCCCCGGCAGTCTCTGGACTGAAAACTTGTATAAAAGATTGTACTATAGCTCAAATCGTAGAAATTCAAATTAAGGTGTACGACTCTCTCTGTAAATAAAGACATCAGTAAAATGTAAATAAATGTTTCACTTCTAAAAAATGTTATATAAATGTCAGCTTTCTGAACAGGGCACTGTTACGTTCGGTCTCATTTCCCGCTATACATCATCCCGCGCAAAACTGAATAATTCCTCAAAGGTAAGATTTCTTTGTTCTGATAATTATCATTTCCAATCATAAAACATCTAATGTCGTATTTATCATACTGAAAGACTTCATCGGTTGGAGGAAAGATTTCTATGGAAGCTTTTAAGGCAATAGTTCTGTCGATCTGTTTGTTACCGAATTAATGAAGTGTGTCATGGTTGTTCTCCGTTAGCCTTCATTCAGTCTGGTTCAGCGAAAATCGTCGAGCGGTGTATGCCAAAATTGTCATCTTTAGCTGATTTTTATGTTTCCGCAAGCATATCTAAAATAAAAAGTAAGAATTACTCATTTATTTTGTAACCGGTATCTCAATACGTTTGAAGCCAATTCGTGCATTTTTTGATTTTTTAGTTCAATATACTTCATTTACACAGATCGGTGATAGTGTTCAACCGATTACCAAAAAACGTTCGCTGACCGATTGCCGGTTATTTGAGCTCACACACGGCCGATTCTAATGCCAATTCCGATTGTAATACCGTGTACTACTGTACAAGTCGAGGCTCGAAAGAACTACATTAAACTGAACATTTTTCACAGTGTAAACTTCGTTGACTGGGGTCGCAGTAAAATTACCAGCCGCGCACACTTGGGTGGTAAACGTGACTCTCAGACACGTTTACCGCCCAAATGCATGCGAAATGCATGCGACTGGTAATTTTACTGCGACCTGAGTCAGTGGAGTGTAACCTTCACTTTTCCGATGTGAGCTGTTGATTGCCGCAAGTACGCTCAGTTGTTGGTTTTACATGTCGTTTAACTTGTATATCACGTGAAGGGGCGTCTAGAGAGATTCTTTAAGAATACACGTTGTGGTTGTTTCTCAACTTTATTGAATGGTATCATTGACATCATTTTACATTAACAATTGAACAATTGCAGAATGTAATAAAATGCAGTTAATGAATCATCACAAAATACTTGGCAACAGTCGGTTGAATCGATGTTTCAGGAGCCGTTTCCGTTCTCATCCGATTGCTCACAATCGGCCGATTGTGGTGGCCGGTTCCGATCATTGGCTGAACACTAATCGGTGAGCATATTATACGGCCTACCCCCGCGTCTCTTCTCATCTCAGTGGCAAAGGTTATTCAACATGGTCCCTTGAAGGCAACTTTAAAGCCTATGTCTTCTCGAAAACTACTTAGGCATTTTAGTCAACACGAGGTGTCCTTCTCCACACGATGGGCTGCCCTTTTACGTTACCACCTGATATAACCATATGATGTGACGGCATCAACCCTACGAAATCTTTCCCCGGACGGGGATCAATTCCGAAATCTCTGGCTTGGGAAACCAATGCACTTGATGACCATTCTCTGCTCAAAACATGGCATCGGTTTATTGTGCCGATTTTTTGTGATATTGGCTCTTGATTATTCAACGGCACTGGCATTGCATAACATTCCTCGTGTCTGGCCAAAATGGGTTGGAAGTCACTTCCATCAGTATTACGGTGCTTCATTTTTGTCAACACAAGCCGAGTAAAAAAATAGCTCACCCAAAAAAGTGTGGGGTAATCCTCTGAACAACCCGTGGTAGCCACCATCTCAGTTCAGTGGCGTGAATTGGAAGAGACCATAATAATTAAATGGTGATTGACCAGTTAATGTTTTCAACATGCAGCCTAGGGCCTGCACGTTGAAAATATTGATTGGTCTGTCCCACACATTCACTTAGCAGGCCACTAATATTATATGTCCTGATTAGCACCTTCGCGTTGTCCCTATTACAGCAATTCTAATTTAACCCTTTCCCCAACGAATCGCCAGCATCCGCCCGCGTATATGCAAATTCAGCAGTTGAAAAAATATTATTTTTCAAAAACGTTCAACAAAACCATATCATGTGACCCCTCGTTGGATCGAGCTCGTTCCAACGAGGAGTCACCTGATATAGTTTTTAGTACTGAAATGGTTAACCGGATAACCGGTTTGAAACCAGTTCCCTACCGAACCGATTAAAAAAAACGTCAACCGGTTATCCGAAATATCGATAGTGTTCGTCATTCCACAGTTAAAACGTAATAAATCTGCCGCTTCTCCTTTGAGATAGATCACACCTCGAAGCAGCGCTGTATATGTTGAGAAATAATCGTCTTTGGCTATCAAGATTTCGTTAATGATCGGCAATTTCCGTCAGTTCTGAGTAACCGCAGAAACTATTCCGTAGTATGTATACAAACGAACGTTGTTGAGTACTCGACAACGTTCGTTTGTATACACACTACGGAATAGTTTCTGAGAATACTGCTTTCCAATTCCTATAGTTTTGATACCAGAATTGGTGAAATAATGGCTCCGGTTAACCGGATATTATCCGGTTATAGCTCTAGGTTAGTCGGTTGTGAAAATGGGCCAACCGTTTCAGCCCTAAATTGGTTTTGTTGAATTTTTTTTTAAAAATTTTAAAAAATGATATTTAAAATAATGAATTTTGAAATCGTCTGCGTTGGGTAAAGGGTTATGAACCCTTCTGCCCACGAAATATGCAAATACAGCAGCTGAAAAAATATTATTTTTCGAAAAATTTCAACAAAACCATATCATGTGACCCCTCTTTGGAACGAGCTCGTCGGTTCTGAGTAACCGCAGAAACTATTCCGTAGCTTGTTGATACTTTATAGATGATGGGCAGATTTTTCATAACAATTGTTATAGTAATTACACACTTTCAAAGGCTGTGATTCTTTTTATTATTTTTTTTATCAAATAAAGTGCTTATCAATAAATAAATGTTTCATAATTATCCTTGATCAACCCTTAATCAATAACAGTATGTAGTTGGTCTAAGGGGAATTGGTCTTTTGGGAATTGGCCCAAAGGGAATTGGTCTAGTGGGAAGACACTCAGATTTCATGTTAACGTACCAATTGTGAGATCACAATGTTTGCAAAATTCATATGACTCATATCTAGGCATTCAGATCTTAGATGTGGCATATCATAAAGGCCTAAACTAGAGGTTTTTCTATCGCGCAAATGAAATGACTGCTGAAGTACCTAGGCAACCGTTTTCTTAAATGCTATTCAAGGAGGTCACCCTGGGGGCGCGGTGGCTCAGTTGGCAAGCCGAGAGGTCCTCGGTTCGAATCCCACCTGCGGCAACCGCGTTGTGTCCTTGGGCAAGAGTCTTCACCCCGATTGCCCACATGGGGGCACGATGACGCTGTGTACTGAGGCGTACTGCACGTCGATGGTGCGCATGTCTTCAACCAATCTAACCCTCCCTGTGCTGCGGTGCAGAGTTCAGAGTTACGATGTTGGAGAGCTGACAGCTGCTCGTCGTTGCTCGGTGGTTCTCTCCAGGTACTCCGGCTTCCTCCACCCGTAAAACTGTCACGGTCATGATTAGCCATTGTGCATAAGTATGTGACCTTAAACACCAATAAATAAATAAATAAATAAATAGGAGGTCACCCGTGCCCTTCTGTGGTTACTAGAACTACATGCCTGCATGGGAGCAAGGCGGTTCAGTGATTAAACTTTGGTGGTTACTCGCCAAAGCTAGGTGGGTCTCTCAGGTGCTCTATCCGTAAAATTGCTCGACCCAATATGCCCCTGGAAAGTGGTTAAATCGGAATAACTAAACCAATCAATACAAATAACATGTCTGCATTTCTTGGCCGCATTTAGTTCGATTCGACCGATGTTACAACTCTAATTGCCTGCTTCAGCCATTCATGAATCAATATAAATGTCACGAAATGTATATGGAAATTATGTGGCATTTTTAAATAATGTATTTGGGTAAGCTGAGTTGAACAATATTGTGACGAATTTGTCTGTTGTTTTTTTAATATGCTGTAAACACTAACCAATTGAACGGAGTACGCGCAATTTTAGCGCAAAAGAAAACTTAACTGTTGGCGAGCAGACGACAAAATTGGTGATTAATAGGACAGGACTACAATGCTACGGGAATTAATTTTTAATTTAACCTCCCTACAGATGCAGAAAGGACTCGCCACGTGGCTCGATGTTACGCAACGCACGGGGCAGGTTCAAATTCGTGAAATCCCTCCAGCTGCGTACTAGCTACCAACCCAGCTGGAGGTGTTCGTGGATTTGAGTAACCTGATAGCGTGCGATGAGTGACGCTGAGCCGCGAAGCGGTGAGATGCTACAGCACGCTGGCAGGTTGTTCAAATCAATGGATACCGAAAGCTGGGTTGGTAACTGACTTTCACCCTTTCTTCAATAAATAAAACGCACGGAGTCTAGTATACTCAGTACACGAGAGGTATTCAAGTGACGTCACTTGGACACTGGGTCCATTGTTCTATCAGGTATTTAAAGTTGGTTTCTAACCCCGAAAAGACAAAAGAGCCAGGGTGTAATACTCATTTGTACACCCCGAAAAGATAATGGAGCCAGGTTGTGAAATACAAACATTCAGCATGGCCTGACTGAGTTTTTACTGCAACGTTTGACTGAAACATCCGTGAAGGGCGTGCTGTTCCCTTCGATGAGTTTTCGCCAACGATAACACACCGATAAAAAATATTCACGTTTTCAACTTTTATTCTCCCTAATGTAATGTGATCAAATTATTTCATTGTAGCAGACGTCTAGGAACCATTGGTGCCTACTGTCAACTCTGTGAGCTGATTGCATATATTTTTTCAAATTCTATGCATCGCAACATGGGGGGCGCGGTGGCTCAGTGGGTAGAGGTGCAGGCTGCAAGCCGAGAGGTCCTTGGTTCGAATCCCACCTGCGGCAATCGCGTTGTGTCCTTGGGCAAGACACTTCACCCCCATTGCCCACGTGGAGGCACGATGACGCTGTTTACTAAGGCGTACTCAACCAATGCAGCTAACCCTGCTTGTGTGGAGTTAGTATGTTGGGGAGCTGACAGTTGCTCGCCGTTGCTCGGTGGTTCTCTCCGTGTACTCCGGCTTCCTCCACCCGTAAAACTGTCGAGGTCATGATTAGCCTTTGTGCAGAAACATGTGACCTTAAAACACAAATAAATAAATAAAAAACTATGCATCACAACCTTCATTTTGATGTATAATTTGTGTATATTTGATTCAAATGTATGGAATATCAGAGGTGGGAATTTCAAAGTAAACAAATTTACTTTACTTATATAACAACTTAACCCTTTTCGCAACGTAACGGTCAAAACTGGCCAGCGCCATTCACAAAAATCGCCAATTTTCATTATTTTTTTCATTTTTTGTCTCAAAAACATAGGTTATGGCCCCTCTTTGGAACGAGCTCGACGAGCTCGTTCCAAAGAGGAATCATAACCTATGTTTTTGAGACAAAAATGAAAAAAATTAGTTATTCAAGAATTTTGTTTTGCAAGTGTCGTCTGCTTTTCATGTTAGGTAAAAGGTTAAGTCAGATATAATACTCACGACTCAGGATATTTGGCCAGATCATGGTTGAGGACAAAGCCAAATACCCTGGATCTGGCCTAATATCCTTTACAAAAACTTGGTTAGGTCAGGCCAAATACTTTTATTGGAACAAAAACTGTGTATTATTTAAAAAAAATGTCCAGTAATTCTTTTAAAAATGCCCAGTAAGTCTTTTAAAAATGGCCAGTAATTTTTTTTAAAAATGCCCGGTAATTCTGTAAAAATGCCCAGTAATTCTTTTAAGAATACAAGTAATTCTACAAGTAATTCTTTTTAAAAATACCCAGTAATTCTTTAAAAATATCCAGTAATTCTTTTAAAAATGTCCAGTTATTTATTTATTGGTGTTTAAGGTCACATACTTATGCACAATGGCTAATCGTGGCGGTGACAGTTTTACGGATGGAGGAAGCCGGCGTACCCGGAGAGAACCATCGAGCATCGTCGAGCAGCTGCCAGCTCCTCAGCATTCTAACTCTGTTCAAGCTCCGCTCAACCAGTGTTTATTTATTTATTTATTGATGTCTAAGGTCACGTATTTATGCACAATGGCAAATCATGACCGTGACAGTTTTTCGGGTGGAGGAAGCCGGAGTACCCGGAGAGAACCACCGAGCAACGACGAGCAGCTGCCAGCTCCCCAACATCGTAACTCCGCACTGCAGCACAGGCAGGGTTAGATTGGTTGAAGACATGCGTACCATCGACGTGCAGTACGCCTTAGTACACGGCGTCATCGTGCCCCCATGCAGGCAACCGAGATAAAGTGCCTTGCCCAAGGACACAACGCAGGTGTTCCCGGTCGGGGATCGAACTCGAGACCTCTGGCATAGAAGTCCAACAGTCTACCACTGAGCCACCGCGCTCCAAAAATGCCAAGTAATTCTTTTAAGAATACTAAATAATTCTTTTAAAAATGCCCATAATTCTTTTAAAAATGCCTGGTAATTCTTTTTAAAATGCCTGGTAATTCTTTTAAAAATGTCCAGTCATTTTTGAAAATATTGCACACTCCAAAAAGATAGTGGTGGCCGAGTGGATAAGTGCACTGGTCTCTCGTGCTAGAGGTCCCGGGATCGATCCTCGATGGGGGAAAGTTCTCGTGGTGTCGGAACAACAATTGGGGGTTGATACTGTCACAGCGTACCGATCTATTGGATGTGGACGTAAAACGGCTGTACTCTGTGCAGAGAGAGAGACACACTTCGTGCAGACTAAAGATTCCTTCATAGTATTCGAGAAGAGCGAGGCAATGAAGTTGCCGCTACGAAGGTCACCTCAAACACCTGCGCCATAGGGCCAAGAGAGGCGTTAATATAAGCTGTCCTTGTAAAACAAATAAGCATACCCCCCTCCCCCACCTCCCCCCAACACACAAAAAAAAATAATGTACACTTATTGTTCATGGTGATTATTCTTTCAAATAACAGCGAAGGCGAAACAAAGATTGTTGTTGGCAGTGGGTTTTAACCCTTTACCCAACGAACCGCCCGCATCCGCCCGCGTAATATGCAAATTCAGCAGTTGAAAAAATATTATTTTTCGAAAAATTTCAACAAAACCATATTATGTGACCCCTCGTTGGAACGAGCTCGTCGAGCTCGTTCCAACGAGGGGTCACATGATATGGTTTTGTTGGAATTTTTTGAAAATTTAAAAAAAAATGTTATTTAAAATAATAAATTTTGATATCGTCTACGTTGGGTAAAGGGTTAAGTAATTAATAATTAGTTTAGAACAGTCACATAGTAACCTGGAAATTGCCAGCCGATTAGAAAAATACCTTCTCAAGACATTATCACTCGAGATGGTCCCCTTGAGTCAATGACGTCATCAGTCATACGTGGTTTGAAATTGTTATTGATTCATGCGATTATGCGATTTCATATTCCATTGTAAGAAAAAAATACTTGACGTAACGGAACGACAAATTCTTCTAATGCTGTTCATATCCAGTCAACATTCAGATTTCGTTACTTTTTCGGTTCTTGTCTCATAAACATAGTTGTTTACAACACCCTCGTCAGAATGAGGAGCTCGTTGAGATAGTTCCAGTGAGGGGTCTTAAGCTTTGTTTTTGAAGGAAAGAGTGAATTTTTTAGTTACTCTGGAAATAGCGTCTGCTATACGCGTAAGCAAGGGTTCTTCTACACTCTTTGGAGCGGGTCCGGGGTCAATGCAATTGGGAAAATTCCTGTCATGAAGGTTCCAATTGGGAATTTGTTTAGAAGAAGAAATACAAAAAATAAGAAATGTTACCTTCATATTGAGCTGACAACATTAATACAGAATCTTCAACATTAATACATAAGCTTCTACATGTATAGTACATAAAGTAACGGCATGTTTCTTTGAATGTACTTGCCTGCATGCTGTTCAGACTTTGACAAAGCTCTTCATTTAACTAGCAACGAGCTACTTGTGTGCATGATGTACACACAGACTTTGACATAATATCTGAGTATTTAACTAATAAAGAGCTACATTAATTTTACCTCCATGTTACCTATGTAACAGGTCTGTGCATCATGAGACATCCTGTTCATGAATATTGAATTGTGTCGGTTAACTTTACTTTATTTGTGTAGTTTGTAGTGCCATACCACTTCTTATTTTTGGTTGTGCAATAAAGTATTATTATAGTAAGTTTTATAACAAAGGGTCACATGAAATAATGCTCAAGCTTTGTAATCTCTATTATAAATTGTTGTATTTGCTACACTTGAACAGTCTACATTCTGTGGCTTAGCAGTTGTGTCTAGGCAAGACTTGGCTGCCTACATAGGCAGCCAAGACTTGCCTAGAAACAACTGTTAAGGTTCTTGGGATGTAACTTGCAAATGTACCTAAAAAACTGCCTGTTGAGGCACCAGTTTTACTGCAGTAAAAAGTGAATAAAGTCAAAATAAGCCCTCCAAGAGTTAAAAGAAGAATTAAATTTTTATTTGAATGAGGACTGAGATTGAAAAATTTGGGTCTTAATTGGAAAAAATCATGCCAACACTCTACTGGGAAAACGTCCCATATTCGGACCCCGTGGACAACCAAAATGATCCCCTGTAAGGCAAGAGGTAAAATAATAAGAAATAAACTATGATTTATAAATGTTCGTGAGTAAATATTTAATCATCAAAAGTGTGGGTGTGTCTTTGGAACCTTGTGTCCTCCGCCACTACCCTTCTATCAGTTTTGCATCTTGTTTAATAATGGATGTTGAAAAAAATAGTTGCATTCAATAGACTCTCGTGTATCGGGATTTCAGCTTAGTTTTAATATTTGCTCATTTTATTTTTCAGAGGACTCATTCACAGAATCGACGGATGATCCACTGGAGATTCGTGAAGAGGGAGACGAAGTATTCGAAAACTCACAACAGAGCAGAAAGAAAAACCTGATATTAGATGAAGACAAGTTTGAAGAAATTTTCCTTAAGTGCTTGATCTGTAGGGAACTGTATAATGACGACGATAAACAGCCTAAGATGCTTACATGTCATCACACATTCTGTCTAGACTGTTTACGGCAAATGTTCAGAGTTGAGGGTGAATTTAGACAGAATCTGACGTCAGCCTTCCGTGGAATGCCCATAGCTGTTAAAATCCAATGCCCGACTTGCCGTGACGGATTCATCATAAGCGAAGCTGAAATAATTCGTTTACCAAACGACTTTACCATATTAGAACTTCTTACTTTTGTGAAGAGCCAAGGGAAAAGCGATATGCAATACTGCAGTAAACATCAGTTACAGTCACTGAATTTTTTCTGCGAACCTTGTGGTATCCCTGTCTGCTGTGACTGCACTGTTTTGGACCATAAAGAGAAAAACGGTCACGTGGTATTGAATGTGGAGGAAGCACTTGATAAATACACACCACTATTGAATACTACCATGTCGAAGCTGGAGGGCGAAACGAGTAAGCTCGCTGATACGAAGGTGTCTCTTGAACGTGCTCATGAAAATGTTGAGACCATCCGACGCGAGCTTGGCGGTCAGATACGTCAAACGTTTGATCGTCTGAGAGAAGCGCTTGAGGAGAGAGAACGCGAGTTACTTGATATATCAGAGCGTGATATTGATAGAAAACGTGATAAAATACAAGCAAACTTGAAACTTGTGAACGAAAGGGTTTCCTCTTTAAAGAAGCAGTCAGATGTTCTCAAGTCGGCGACATCTGAAAAAGATATACGACAAATGTTCGGATTCCATCAGACTGTTCAGGACAATCTGTCAACGCCACTCGAAATTACTGATGACACACCTGATGACTTTTCAGTCACATTCCACTTCAATAGCCGACAAGAAAGTCAGATTAAAAATCAGATCGCAAACCTAGGAGACGTAACATTTGAACATTCCTGACTGACAGAGAAGCCATAGTGCCGCTTAGCTTGCTTTTAGTGTTGCCACGATGCCTTTTCATAGCCATTCTTTCCTATTCATTCTATTTCTAACTGACGTCTGGACCAGTGGCGAATCCAGGAATTGTGATTGGAGGGTGGGTGGGTGTGGGAATCCATCCCCAATCGTTGATGGGTATATGGTGGTGGCTACTGGTCCCCACTGTTAAAAGGTTCGGCGATCTCCTCATATGAAAGTGGAATGGTACACCTAGGTATTGTCCCAAAATGTCCTGATAAACCAGGGTTTTAGCCTGTTATACCGTGGTATTTCGAGACAATACACGGCGTATCCAAGTACTTTTTCTCTCCTGCATCCGCGGTCATTTTCTCGCGAAAATGTCATTATGGAGTATTTTAACTGAAATTTAGTCTGTAAGCATAAATGAAAAGATAATTAAGTCGCTTGAGTGGAACAAGGCGTCGTCTGCAACGCTTTGAGCATTGCAGACGACGCCTTATTCCACCCAGGCGAAAATCATTGCAGATGGCGCCTTTTTCAACTCAAGCGGTGTTAGTGTGATTATATTGAAAACAAATAAGCCAAAAATATCGATTGCTGCACATTCATGTAGTAAGAAAAAATGGGGAACTTTTAGAGAGATGCGTGCACCCGGACTACCAAGCCTGACTCCGCCACTGTAGACTACTCTCTTTTTCTGCTATTTTCAAGACTTCTTGATCACTACACGCGTTGGTAACGATAAATGTATAGCAACGGAATACATGTATAGCGTTAGTGGATAATGACGTCGTTTCAGCAGGGTGGATGTAAAAAAACCATAATTTCTGAGACGCGAAGCCAGGCGTCAACAAAATTTTACTTTTCATTGTCACGATTTACTTTTTTCTTTTTAAAAAGCTTACTCTGTTTTCAGTGACCTTTTTCATGCTTTTTTATGCTTACGAACCACACCTTACGTTTGGTAAAGAGTCAAAAATGTGCATCGTTCACGTCGCTTGAATGGCAGCCATTGTAAAGGTTTCTCTGCTCAGTCGATCTCCGAATACTCGTTGGAACCACAGTAAAGTGGTATGGTTATTCTGAAAGCTAATCATGGAGATTAGCCACGGAAGCAGACAATGTAAATAATGCCGGCCAGACTAATGCTGCTACGGTAGATAAAAGCCAGTTTGAAACATGTACGACTTGCCACGTTGTGGATGGAACCTTTTAGAGTCCAAGCTCTTTGTTCAACATTAAACGTACACAGTCTTTCTCTCAGACAGGGATGTGTGTTTTTATGCATCGTGCAGTCTATTTTGGGAAGCCTCATTTTAACACGACCCTTCGGACGTTGCTCCTCCTTACAGGTTACGGTCGCGTGACCCCCCCCCCCCCCTCCTGTTACGAGTAGGGCACTGCTGTTACGAGTAGTATTCTTGCGTTGTAGTTAAATATTGCGCTCCTAAAACACGCTGGACAAACATCATCATCAAATTGTAGAGGGAGTGTGGAGGGTCAAAGCTTTAACTAACTAAACGGGACCAGGCAGCGCCACGATAGGAATAACTAGCCATAGAATCTTTCAGCCTTGGCGAATTCTACGCAGTTCCAAGTGCTGAAAGGCCATGCCGCGCTTAACCCTTTACTCAACGCAGACGATATCAAAATTTATTATTTTAAATATCATTTTTTTAAATTTTTCAAAAAATTTCAAGAAAACCATATAATAACCCCTCATTGGAACGAGCTCGTTCCAACGAGGGGTCACATGATATGGTTTTCTTGATTTCTTTTTTAAAATAATATTTTTTCAACTGCTGAATTTGCATATTACGCGGGCGGATGCGGCCGATTCGTTGGGCAAAGGGTTAAGTTATGTATTCAGTTTGAAGTCGCACAGACGCCAATGCCACTTGCCGTATATAACTATAACATGCCATTGGAAAAGGTCTACCTTAATTGGTATGAGTTAATATGCCTGTTGTCAGCGTTTGGCCAACCTCTCATCTCCACGCTATTTGTATTTTAGAGCAACAGAAGAACAGAAAAACACTTAATCCTAGTGCATCATGCATGTGCAGTGCACCGCACATGTATGAGGCACCAGGGGTAAGTGTTTTTTTTCTGTTCTTCTCTTGCTAAAAAAAACAAAAAACAAATCTCGTTGAGAAGTATGCCAAATGCTAACAACAGGCTGAATTATCGTTAACGTGTAAAGTTCTTTGCACCGGTTACGACAGATTCGAAATCGCACCTTTGTCCTAAAGGAAACATTTTGGATATTGGAGGGAGAGGAGTGATTGACACTTACACATAGATGGTTGCATACATTACGTGGAGAGTGGATTGTAACTAAATCACCCGCGGAGTGGAGTTATCACCCAAGCTATAACTTTCAAATTGTGTACATATCGACAAAAAACACAAGCAGTGTTTCAGCCAATGGACCTCCGGGTTTAACCCGGAGGTCCATTGGCTGAAACTTTGCTTGTGCAGGTTATGCTTTGCAACAAATGTGCAATTATTGCTTGGGTGGATTCTCCACTGTGCGGGTGATTTGGTGATAATACACTCTCCACGTACTGTAGCATATGAAGGTGCGGGGTACTGGAAAATAGGCGGTAGACAGCTTTTGCCAAGTGTGCTTGAATGGGCGGACGGTACTAAGTGGAAACGTCCACTAGACCTCAAATGTTGATACGATATTTGGCATTCAACATACTCTTCATAGATTACAATGGTCCATGGCAGCCTGCTTTGAACCATGTCGGGCACAATTTTCTGTTTTATAGTTTTATTCGACGAATTGGAATATCTGAGTTTGTACACAACAGACACATAACCTCTTCTTAACCTTTACCCAACGCAGACGATATCAAAATTTATTATTTTAAATATCATTTTTTAAATTTTTTCAAAAAATTTCAACAAAACCATATCATGTGACCCCTCGTTGGAACGAGCTCGACGAGCTCGTTCCAACGAGGGGTCACCTGATATGGTTTTGTTGAAATTTTTTGAAACATAATATTTTTTAAACTGCTGAATTTGCATTTTACGCGGGCGGATGCGGGCGATTCATTGGGTACAGGCTTAAATCGTCGAGTAGCGTTGAAACGATACATTGATCTTTATATAACTGGATTGCTGGAACTCTCATTGGTCACAAAAAGAAAAATGTCTCCACCGAAGTTATCTTGGGTGAGGGGGCGGAAGTTGCTATAAATAAACAGTGACTAACAAAATGAAATTTAGAGGAAAATTAGCTCCCCTTAACTACCCAAAACTGGCAGTAAATTTCACACTAAGTGTTTGGGAATGTCATATAGAAATTGAAATTTCGACATTTTATCGAATTTGTGTCTTCGATGTGCGCATCATTTCACAAATTTTAGTCATTTTTCTGTAGAGTAGTATAAAAATACAAAAGCTGTTTTTTTTACATTTTTTTCTCCAGTTCATTTCAAAGTTGAACTATTATTCTCCAGAGAAACCCTTTTAAAAATAGGCCTTTTCACCATATTTTTATATGCCGTCACATTTTTATGCTTTATAACAGGGTGCGCATTGTGATATATATAATACAGACACTGTCCTATCCGTTGATATAAAAGTCTAGGAGGTGAGAGTTGCTAATTTGTTTTCCCGAGAAGAATAAAAACTTACTGTAAAAACTCCTTCGCGAAACAAAGAGACAAGCTGGACTGTAAATGTTGGTAAGTGTGATACCGATAGATATTCTTAACAGCGGATTATCTGTGAACTAGTTGCTTCTAGTTGGCTTGCCATAAAATTCAAGTTTCCTTTTGTTACTTTTAATAAATAAAAACAACAGACAGCTCTGAGAGCTGTCTGTTGTTTTCATTTATTAAAAGTAACAAAAGGACACTCGTCTTTATTGTCTATTGATGGCATAGCCTTAACAATTACTTGCTTCTTAATTGGATCTTAGTTGCCAGTCTAATATTTTCAAGGGGGATAACTTTATCGAAAACGATTTTCATGACGATACAAGTGGAGTTGGGGAGTGGTGGAGAATTTATAACTCACTGTCATTACTTGAAACAATGTGTGTCAGATTCTTCAGCTTGTATCCTGTGACCAGTTGGTAGAGATGAATTGAACCATATTAAGTCACTCCTTCCATCTAAGATAAACACAGTATTTAGTCACTATAACAATTAGCTGTGCAAAACATTTGCTTTTTATTGGCAGCATGCCATATACAGTACGTAGTACTCTACTCACACAAAAAGGTAAAGCTCGGACTCTTTTTGGTGAAATATATACCGTACATCACGGCAATTCTCGTATTAATATGTTTATTCGTCACTTCTGGATTTTTTTCACAAATTCAAGTCATGGCTGCTTTTAAGCAACCATGACTTGGATGTATGCGTAAACTGTGAGTTTATACCCCGAGGTTAAGAGCAAAAATGCAACAGTCATTCTTATTCATGTTGGGCGTTATGTTTGTAAGTTTACGATGCATTAACGAATGGGTTAACACGCCTTCTGATCTTGTGCCGAGTTCGAACCTGAGTGGTAGATGCGCCGCATTCCGTTCTCAAGCAAGACGCTTTATTTTAATTGTTGTAGTTGAAGTAGACAAGTCCCGACATATTAATCGGATGCACGGAAAGAGGCGAAACAATATATAATATATAATGTTAGAACAGCTAAAATAGGTAGAGCTAGGCACCAACCTTGCAAGAGACACATCATAAATCAATTTTCTGATCAGTGGAGTTTCCGCCATTTCACGATGGCGCCCGGGATGATACAGTACTGTCTACGCCGAAATGGGCGAATCCATTCTGTATTCATCAGGAGGTTCAGTAATAAAAAATACTAATTTAATCCCACAACTCTATACTGAATTATTTCTTAACCCTTTGAGCCCTGGTGGTATCTAGGATCTCAGTTCAACGGCACCACTTGGAAGGGTTCATTGTACGGGGGAAGAACAATTACTATTTTCAACGTGCAGCCTGCGGGCTGCACGTTGAAAATATTGATTGGCCTATCACACACTTTCACTTTGCAGTCATCCTCCTTTATGAAATTATGACGTATCATTCCCCCGGACCGTTAAAAGCGGCCTTTCGGGATGAAAGGGTTAAACTCACTATCAATTTATTCTTCGTGTCGTCTGCTCGTCCACTATCAAGTTTTTAGACACGTAAGAATTTATGCACAGAGGATTAAGTCTATTTGTGTGCCATTCACTCACTTACATGAATATCTTGACTGTTTTAGGATTTTACCAGCACAAACGGAGAAAACCTTTACCCAACGCTACGGCAACATCTACCCACCATGTTTCTAAAACTCACCATTCAACTTCTATTATGTTTCAATATTTGCCTCAAAAACATAATTAATGACACAGTGAGAGGTGAAAAGCTATGTTTTGGCGGCAAAACATAAAAATTATTCATCCATTGCGTCTTTAATTATCTTGACGTTCAAACGTCACTGGGAATTCAGTTTCTTCAACGTTTTTCAAAATGCGACGCCAAACGTCGGAAAGTACAAATAACAAGATATTTTTCACGTTAGTGATTAACTGGTTGAGGGGTAGATTATTTTTGGTGGTCTGAATTTGTTACACAAAACGTGTTTTATTACAAATTACTGGAGAGTGCTCACAGTCACTTTCCAATAATTTGTAATAAAACAAATTTATATAAACAAAATATTATGTGTGTTTGACTGAATATGAAATATAAGCAAGGAAAGTGTTGGCTTTTGCTCTGGTATCCTCATTTTTTGAAAACCCTGACAGTGGCTTCTAGCACTCAACCAGTTAAGAAGTCTTGACAGCAGGATTATATTAGTATTTTAAGCTGCGAAAGTATTTGGCACAACGGTTGTCACTATGCACTATTCGGGAGAAAATAGGAATTGATGTTAAAACTTTAAAAAATCGAAAAATAATAACAAAACAAATGACCACAAAGTATCAACGCACTGTTTGATTTCGTTCGTCATGAGACGTACAAAAGTATCAAAGGATTAAAACTTTCTGCCAGTGTCTTCCACTAGAAACGTTGGGTAAAGAATTATTGATAGTGTTGACAAAACAGTTTCCCACAGCTATCCTCTGTACCTTAATAAATGGTGATTTTCCTGATGTCAATCGGGCAACTATTGAAAATATATACTTGAGGCTGTATTATATAAATATGTAACATTTTTATATAGAATTACATTTTATGATTGACTAGTGGTGAAATTAAAAGTGCATTTATATGCTATATCATATTTTGTGGTCTTATCTGATGCAGCAATTTTACTTTTTCCATTTTCCCACCAACTCCAGAAGTTATTGTATCCTCGGTAGTGACTAAAAGAACCTTATTTACACGCCTGTTACTTTTCTTCCAGTTCCATATTTGACGGACTATTTTAGCCACTTACATCATGGATCCATCAAAAGAACTAAACTCCGCCCTATTCCGAAATCGGACAGTCGAAACGTCTCATTCTGACACAGATCAATTTGGAAGCTGTTTTGACAGCCGATAAATCGCATGTTAATTGGAAATTTTGTTTACCCAAATCCACCAAAATTAACGAAATTGGAACTTACTCTATAAATGGGAAGAGATTTACACTTAAATTTTGATTTTGAAGCGAACATCTCTCAGATAACGGCAACTAATTTCTTTAAAAATACGAACAAATTTGTGCACAGCTTTCATGTGTATTTATATATATTTTTATTTGCCACGCGTGATTGCCAATCGCACCTGAGTTCAGGGATGTGGCGACAGGGGGGCGGGGGGGGGGTCTCCCCCCCCCCCAGCTAGGAGTATTTTTTTTTCAATAGTTGGAAATTCCGAGGTCAAAAATCAAATAGTTGGAAATTCAATAAATTAACATTGTTCATGAAAAATATTAAAATTCCAACTAATGAACTAATGATGAGAAATTTGGATCCTTTATTTCCAACTGGAAACTTGAGTTTCAAATTTCCTATTCTAAAATTGACATGGCCTCAAAATTTCGACTCTGACATCAATCCGATAGATTTTGTGACCCAGACACATTATAAATGATGCTTATTCCGTTTTCAGGACTAGTGAAAATTTTCAGAAGGGTTCATAACCCTTTACCCAACGCTGACAATTTCAAAATTCATTATTTTAAATATCATTTTTTTTAATTTTTAAAAAAAAATTCAACAAAACCATATCATGTGACCCCTCTTTGGAACGAGCTCTACGAACTCGTGCCAAAGAGGGGTCACATGATATGGTTTTGTTGAAATTTTTCGAAAAATAATATTTTTTCAGCAGCTGTATTTGCATATTACGTGGGCGGATGCGGGCGTTTCGTTGGAATTTACACCGGTGGTACCCCCCCCCCCCCCACCCCCAAGCTGAAACCCTCTGGCCACATCCCTGCCTGAGTTTTGTTCTTCTTTTTATTTCAAGCAGACATCAGGACATTTAAATTAATGGATTCTATGTCACAGATGCGTGTAATAAACACAGAACACCACAAAGTGTGAATGCGTTCATCAATACGGCACTCATACCATCGCGGAACGATAGATCTCGAGGCAGCGTCTCTCCTTCTGTCCTTCCGCGATAGCTCTCGTGACGTGTATTGACGAACGCATTCACACACCGTAATGTTCTGTGCATTTATCTCACAATCGGGGCGTTTTTGCACTGTTACGCAACTAAAGTTTAATGTATCTGGGCCCTTGTTCCGAATCCGTATCAAGGGCCCCTGATACAAGCGCGTGATTCTGCTGTTGCAAAAACAACGGCATTAATATCATTTTTCGATCGCTTCGCGTTTTTCTCTTCAGAGAAAACAATATTAATTGAGGCGACGCCGAACCTAATATTGTTTTCTCTGAGCCGTATATGACACTGTATCTGCCAACTAAACGCCCTGTAACGTATTTATTATGCACGACATGCTAAATGTCACTGGGGAAGTTAACTCGAAAATAGTTAAATTATGTGCACTTTTCGGCATCTTGGGCTGGTTTGTGGCCTATTATTGGGATTTTCCTGAACGCTCGAGTCGAGGCTTCTAGCTTGAAGTTAAAGGATTAGCTTTCGCTATGAAATGTGGAAAACTCCACCTCAATAAACGATGAACGGCATATTTTAAAATATAATAAACATTTACACCAAGAGGGATATTTAATTCACCAGTAATTGTTGCAAAAGTTACAACCAAATTCACATTGACGAAACACATAGTTGCCCCACTTCGCAAGACAATTTTCAGTAAATTGAATCCAAGTGACGTAATTTTTTCTGAAGTGTAACGCCATCACTGACATCAATATGGAGATCAATGAACGCTATTCTATTTTTCAATTTGCGTCTCCATCGATAAGGCGAATGAAAAAGTTCCTCTTAAAATAGTTTTATAACACATTTTGTGGTCAATATTGTGAGAAAAATTTATCATCACCACAGTGTGTGTCTCAGGAAATTCTGATCAAGTCTCGTTGTAGGCACAGAATCGCATTTCGACTCGCACTAACGGGCTCGTCGAAATACTATTCTGTTCTTACAACACGACTTGATCCGAATACCCGGAGACACACACTATGGTGATAATCTGTATGTATCGATTTAATAAGAAGTTAATATTTATCACTTTACAACATATTGTGTTTCTATATTGAGAGACCTGCTTCAGATTCAAGCTGTTTGTCTTGGAAGCTAAGGTAATATTTATTTACTTGATATGTTCTTGATCTGATGCGGAATGTTATTTATTAGATATGATTTTCTTTCCCAGAAGTCTCCATTATCAAGCTCGGCTAATATGACTTCTAACTCGGCTTACGTGACACCGATCTCGGCGGATATGAACCAAGCAAGATCTGTCTCCTTTGATGCTTGGCGCAACCAGTTTGTTTACAATGAAATTTTCACAGTTATTCGTCGAACACAGTCAGGAAAATTGATGTTACCAGGCTTGGTGATGTGGTATGAAGCAGTGTTTTATATGATGAGGAATTAATGATGTCAATAAGTATTGATTGGATAATGAAGAGAAGAAAGAAGAGAATTTTACAGAAAATTCATCGCAAACTAAGATTCGAGTCGTGAGCGCAGATTCGTCGGAGTGGGAGGAGAGGTAGTTCAGGTATCCGATCGTCGTGGCTTCCCCATTGGGGAAGCCACGACGATCGGAGAGCTGTACTAGGATTAGGGGAAGAGAAAACTTCGGACTTTCTGAAGAGACTGAGAAACAATAACACAGTTAGGAAACTTTAATAGATCTGAGAACATTTTGCACTTGTTTGTTTTGGTTTAATAAATAAAGAGGTTGGTAACTTTGTCAGTTTCCTGTCGGTCGAGAGATCAGCTCTCGGTAATTTCGCATTGGCCATGTGAAGTTAGTTACCTTGGGCTGATGCCTCGGCCGATATGAAACTAACCAAGTAATATCCTCTAAATACAGCCAACCACATCCATGAAAGTTTATTTTGACACTCTTGTCATTTCCTGTCCGGTAAATGACAAGGGGGCACGATGACGCCGTGTACTATGGCGTACTGCACGTCGATCGTACGCATGTCTTCAACCAATCTAATCCTGCCTGTGCTGCAGTGCGGAGTTACGATGTTGGCAGCTGCTCGTCGTTACTCGGTGGTTCTCTCCGGGTACTCCGCTTCCTCCATCCGTAAAACTGTCACGGTCATAATTAGCCATTGTGCATAAATATATGACCTTAGAACACCAATAAATAAAAAAAAATAGTAAATAAATGACAAACCATGTTCAGCGGCTTAGACAGGCTAAACGAGTTGTGTGTATTGGAGGGGAGGGGGGGGGGGGGGGCAGTGTTTTGGGAAAGTGTATGAGAGGGTATCGGACCGTAGGTGAAATTTGTGTATCAATTTCAGAACAGCTATACGATATAGGTATCCAGAACGTGATGGCATCACTATAATAAGACAGTCCAAGAAATATTAATCCAAGGGTACATTAACCAGTTGGTATAGAGGGTTGAATTGTTTTTCAAAGTGGGGATAGGCGTCTTCCTGGGCCTCAACGTAGTTTTTCCTCAGTGATAGCCTCTCAACTCTTTACCCAACGTAACGGTCCAAACAGGCCAACGATATTCACTGAGATCACCATTCAATTTTCATTATTATTTTCATTTTTGTCTCCAAAAATGGCCTGCGATCCTCATTAGGGCGAGCTCGTTGCGCTTGTTCCAATGAGGGGTCACAAGCTATGTTTTTGATGCAATAAATGAGAAAAAAATAGTTATTCGAGAATTGTTGTTGCAAGTGTCGTCTGCCTTTCGTGTGAGGTAAAGGGTTAAAAAAAAGTAGACCGAAATTATTCGTCGTTGGTTATGGAAATGTAATGTAAACGTTAACACGGAAATAGGGAAACAGCGACGATTAACTGTACTTGACTTCATTGTGTGGTTAATAACAGAAGGTTTGCTCACCACACGTGATCATACTCTCCAAATATTGCTCATTTTTCTTTTGTCGACAGATGTTATTTCAGAAGTAACGTCAGAGGCGGAATGGTCGTAGGGTTCACCGGGAAATTTCCCGATGGGCTCCCCTAATGGAAGCCTTCCAGGGCCCCAACATTTACGCAGCCCGTGTCGGCGCATGAAATTTCGTGAAAATGACCAAAGGAATCTGATTCCATAGACTGTCGGTTTATCGAAATGCCCATAGAGGGCATTTCGATATACCTGCAGTCTAGTCTGCCACTGATCGGCCACATGCAAGGAAACAGCGTTGTTTGGGTTCGATAAATTAAAATTTTCTCCCGTTGGGCCAAACTATGGTCGGCCTGATAAACCCGGGGGCCCCCTTTGATGCAACCATTTTTGCCAAATGAGAGACAAAGATGATACAAAAATGCCGGCTGTTATCGATTCCTCAGATGCAAGTTCTTCTGCTTCGAAAAATCAAACTATTGTCCGGGTCTGAAGTCCGTTTGTACGTTCCCCTGCAACTTTTTTGGCGCAGTCCGTCCCTGGTGACCCTTCTTTCTTGTTGGTATAAATTACTCCGCTCGAGCTCATGTTTGGTGTTCAGATTGAATATTTTTCACCCCGTTGGTAGACAATCGTCCTTTTGCAGACGTCATATCGTCTGCTTGCATCGTGTTGGTGATGATGCGATTTACTCAGGGGAACTAACTCTAGTAACCTGTTCTGTATATTCAGTGTATTTGTCATTTTGACTCATGGGAGAATTTACCAAGCCACCGTGTAACAATTCTAAGTCATTCCTTATTTGGTGAACTCTTTAGAGGTGAAGAAAAGGCGATATACTGTAATACTACAATGACACTTGTTGCTTTCATGACTCGTGTACTGCCAATATAAGGGGCGCGGTGGCTCAGTTGGTAGAGGTGCAGGCTGCAAGCCGAGAGGTCGTCGGTTCGAACCCCACCTGCGGCAACCGCGTTGTGTCCTTGGGCAAGACACTTCACCCCCATTGCCCACGCGGGGGCACGGTGGCGTTGTGTACTAAGGCGTACTGCACGTCGATGGTGCACCTTTCTTCAACCAATGCTAACCCTGCTTGTGTGGAGTCAGTATGTTGGGGAGCTGACAGTTGCTCGACGTTGCTCGGTGGTTCTCTCCGGGTAATCCGGCTACCTCCACCCATAAGATTGTCGCGGTCATGATTAGCCATTGTGCAGAAATATGTGACCTTAAACACCAATAAATAAATAATGCCAATATAAACGACAAAATGAATACCGAACTACTTCTAGAGTGAAGTGGGTTGTCAACGCTGATCACGATGCTAAATTTCGAAAATGGAAAATCTCAGGAATGTGCAATACCAATAACATGTTTGAGATTGGGGCAAGAAAAGCATAGTCGCCATTGTTTTTTATCATTCATAATACCAGCTCCTGACATAAGTTCTTGAATATGTCTCTTCGCGATCTTCATAACGAAGTACTATGGTACTCAATGGTGTTGTTCTAAAATATCCTGAGATATTGGGACAATAAAATGGTGTATCATTGTACATTTTTGTAAGTGGGTGGGACGTTTAAAGGAGCAATTTTAGAAGGAACTGTCATTAACGGAGAAACATCTAGGATGCCTTTTTCCCCACATAATGTTTCATCAGATGACTGAATCCATTTCCAATATTTCAACTCATACTCAAAAAAACGGCATAACACTATCGTTCAATAACATTCTGGAATTAGACGGAAATATACACAGAGGTATTCTTGCGCGAAATAGTTAATAGTCGACAATGACTCTAGAGACAAAGAAAGAAAGAAAAGCACAATTAGTGACATCATTATCGCATTGGTCGTGGGTGTTTGAAGTAGAATATTCTTACGATATGGTACAGAATAGTCGAATAAATGACTAGTTTTCACACAAACGCCATTGATGATATATACAAATGTTTATTCACAATTTATCAGTCATTCATCTCAAATATATTTCAAATATATCTCTAATATCACACACACAGATCAAACTAGAAGTCCAGTCACGATTAGCGCAGAAAATGCTCATTGGTTAATGCGCCCTTTACTGCAGAAGAATGAAGTAGCCTGAAATACACAAGAGCGTTTGGGCTGTGCATATTAGCGAGGTTGGTAGTGAAATCACGAGGGGGCGCGGTGGCTCCGTAGGTAGAGGTGCAGGCTGCAAGCCGAGAGGTCCTCGGTTCCAATCCCACCTGCGGCAACCGCGTTGTGTCCTTGGGCAAGACACTTCACCCCCATTGCCCACGAGGGGGGACGGTGGCGTTGTGTACTGAGGCGTACTGCACGTCGATGGTGCACCTGTCTTCAACCAATGCTAATCCTGCTTGTGTGGAGTTGGTATGTTGGGGAGCTGACAGTTGCTCGCCGTTGCTCTGTGGTTCTCTCCGAGTACTCCGGCTTCTTCCACGCGTAAAACTGTATGGTCATGATTAGCTATTGTGCAGAAGTGTGTGACCTTAAACGCCAATAAATAATAAATATAAATAAATAAGTGAAATCACGATCTGAACCGATCAAACAGAAAGAAAATATTGAGACTACAGTATGTGGAGGGAGGATTACTAGTAAATCGCTGTGGGATAGATTTTTCACTTTGTAATTATTTACAATTGCTGAGGACAAAACACAAGAAGCACTTGCAAACCTTCATCACATGGATCAGCGGGTGGCACCCGGTGGCCAATCTGATGGAAGTTTGCAAATGTTTCTTGTGCTGTTATGAACAATTATACATACCTTTCGGATGGAGAATATATGGCGCTGCGATTAAGTAGTAATCCACACTCTTCATTCTGTATCTGTAGTCGAATTTTAATATCTATTTACATCATTACACAAACATGTATCCCAGTAGAGATTAGGAATGATGTTAATGATCTTTATTAGGCATACTGCATATCGATGGTGCACTTGTCTTCAACCAATGATAACCCTGCTTGTGTGGAGTTAGTATGTTGTGGAGCTGATAGTTGCTCACCGTTGCTCGATGCTTCTCTCCGGGTATACCGATTTCCTCCACCCGTAAAACTGTCGTGGACATGATTAGCTATTGTGCAGAAATATGTGACCTTAAACACCAATAGATAAATAATAATGATCTCTATTTACTAGTATACAGTACGTGGAGAGTGTATTATCACTAAATCACCTGAAGAGTGGAGATTCCACCCAAGCAATAATTGCAAATTTGTTGCAAAGCACAACAAGCACACGCAAAGTTTCAACCAATGGACCTCCGGGTAAAACCCGGAGGTTCATTGGCTGAAACATTGCTTGTGGTTTTTGTCCATATGTACAAAATTTGGAAGTTATAGTTTGGGTGATAACTCCACTCCGCGGGTGATTTAGTTACAATCCACTCTACACGTACTGTAGATTTGTTGCGCATGCTGTTTTTCTTCAGGAATTGCGTTACATTAATGGGGCAGTTTGAATCTGATCAGGACAAAAAGTGCACTAACTCACTACTTCAAAATTGTGCACAATACATGACAGGACTTCTTGCTTCAATTGTATTTCAAACATAGAATAAAATTAACACATGTACCTAGAATACACACGTTATGAAGGCTTAACATTTTTAATGAAATAAAGGGTTAATGTAAGCGATTCATTGATTCAAGAAGAATTAGGTTTTCCGAAGATACATCACAAAATCCAAAATAACAACTTCCTCCATAACAGATACTTCGTCAACATTGAAACCCAAAACGAGATTTCTCCAAACAAAAAGAATTTCCCTCCAAAACTACAGAGGCAAACAACGACCAGGAAATCGAAGCGAAAACCGTAACATAAGCCAAAACGCATTTATGCAACGAGCGCAAATAACCTGCATGTATAATAAATAAATGACCAGAAATACAGTTGAAACTATAAGTCTGATACAGTTAAAGCAGAAAACGCTCGTTAGTTAATGCGCTCCTTACTGCAGTAGAATCAGGGATGTGGCGACAGAGGGGGGTGGGGGACATGTGCCACCCCCCCCCCCCCAGCTAGGAGTATCTCTTTTTGCAATAGTTGGAAATTCCGAGGTCAAAAATCAAATGGTTGGAACTTCAATATATTAACATTGTTCATGAAAAATATTAAAATTCCAACTAATGATGAGAAATTTTGATCTTTTATTTCCAACTGGAAACTTGAGTTTCAAATTTCCTACTCTAAAAGTGACATGGCCTCAAAATTTCGACTCTGACATCAATTCGGTAAATTTTCTGACCCAGACACATTATAAATGATGCTTTTTCCGTTTCAGGACTAGTGAAAATTTTCAGAAGGGTTCATAACCCTTTACCCAACACAGACGATTTCAAAACTCATTATTTTAAATATCATTTTTTCAAATTTTTTTAAAAATTTCAACAAAACCATATCATGTGACCCCTCTTTGGAACGAGCTCGATGAGCTCGTCCCAAAGAGGGGTCACATGATATGGTTTTGTTGAAATTTTTCGAAAAATAATATTTTTCAGTAGCTGTATTTACATATTACGCAGGCGGATGCGGGCGATTCGTTGGATAAAGGGTTAAAAGATATTACCCAGCGCTGCAGTGCAACCACCTATCGAAACCACTCACAGTTGGAATTTACACCGGTGCCCCCCCCCCCCCCCCCCCCCCCATCCCCAGCTGAAAACCTCTAGCCACATCCCTGAGTAGAATGATGTAGTCTGAAATACACAAGAGCGTTTGCGCGGTGCAATGCAAAATGTAACGCGCTATTAGCGAGGTCGGTTGTGAAATCACAAACTGAAACGATCGAACAGAAAGAAAATATTGAGACTACAGTTTGTGGAGGGTGGATTACCAGTAAATCGCTGTGGAATAGATTTTTCACTCCATGTTGTGGTCACGTTTAGCCATTTTGCAGAAATATGTTACATTAAACACCAATAAATAAATAAATAAATAAAGAGAGACGAGTCAGTTATGACCAGTAGCGGCGCCATGGAGGGGTGTGTGGGGGTACTTACCCCTCCACTTTTTTTCGCAAAGCATAGTAAAACAATACTATCATTTTAATTTTTGTTGTATTGAAAGTTGCGGTGTAATGGTCGGTATGCTTAATCCCATATTCCCATTCCCAAGAGCACTAAATCAGAGAAGTTTTGAAATTATGTTTGCCCCCCGTTCCCCCACACACACGCTAGCTGCAAACAACAAACAAGAGTCGAGGGTCCAAATTGCAAGAAGGCATGCCGCGTGTAAACGGACTGAAACATAGTGCTTAAGAGTATTCGACGAATGCTAGAATCGAGAGCGTGCAAGACATCCGTTTGGAATTCAGCCTACAGCAATTTTAAAAAATAAATAAAATTTAATATTTTAGAAAAATTCTCAAAGGTATAACTCAATGAAATCATGCAAATATGAATATTATTGGAACCGGCTTGTTCAGCCGGTTCCAGTGATATCCATATTCGCATGATTTAGTTGCAAAACAGTTAAAAATTTTCTCAACTTAGGGAGAGGACCCCCAGCCCCGCCCCCCCCCCCCCCCACGAAACCTACCCCAGCTCGGCGCTGCACAATCCCCAACTGTACCCCCCTCACTTTTGTAACTATGGCGCCGCCACTGTTTATGACCTTCGCGGGATAATTCTGTGGAGGATAAATAACGAATTGATGTTGGTTGGGCGAAAAAAAGCTTCCCGTCGAGGGGCGTTACTTCTTGTCTATATATCAACTAGTAATTAAACCTACTTAGAAAGTTTTTGTTGTTGGATAGTTAATTAGATGTAAAATATCCCACAGTTACCTGTTGGTTATACAACTATCCAACTATTAAGCATTGGGTAGTCAAACTATATACCTATGATAAGCAATGGATGAAGTCAGTAAAAGTTTTTAAAGCAATATAAAAGTTATTGTCACTGCAAACACAAACTTCCGCACCGGTTTCGATTTTCCGAATCGATTTGATTCGGTTCGAAATCAAACCTTAAACACGCGATTCGATTCGTATTCAATTCAAACGGTAAAAATCCGATTCCTGAGGCCCTAATAGAAGATGGGAGGACTGCATGATTACTGAATATTATAGATTAAGGCAAAACACAGCTAGGATTGAGTATGGGGTACAGGAATCAACGACCCGAAGTGTAGTTTTTCCAGTATTTCACGAGCGCCAAAGGCGCGCGTGAAATACTGGAAAAACGTCCCCAATGGTTGTTGATTCCTGCACTCCACACTCTATCCGAGTTGTGTTCTGTATTTATACCCAGATTAAACTTGATTAAACTGAATGAAGCTGCTATTCTTAAAGAAAAATATCACCTCCGTCGGCCTGATAACTTTCTTACGTGATACTTTTATCCCCCCGCCAAAACGAAGTTTTCGGGAGATCTTGCAATGGGACCCGTCGGTCCGTCTGTGACGACTTTAGACCTCTGTATCAAGGTCAGTGCATTTGAATGATCTTTGGCATGCTGATAAACCAACATGGGGGAAATGATGTCCTCAAGTAACAGGTTTTGTTCAATCATTATTCCTAGTGTTATGGGCCTTTTTCGACTTGGAAAATTAATTCGTCCGTTCGTCCGTCCATAACAAAAATCTCGGATTTGAATGATCTTTGGTATACTGATGGCTCACCATGGGGGAAAGGATATTTGTCCGATCATTTTTTCTAGATCTATGGATGGGCCTTTTTCGACTTAGAAAATTTCAATTTTTATGGTTTCTGGATGATAACTTTGTTGTGTATGTTGGATTTGAACTATCTTTGGTATGCTGATGGACCACCATGAGGTGAAGGATACCCACAAGTAACAGGTTTTGTACAATCATTTTTCCTAGAGCTATGGGCCTTTTTTGACTTGAAAAATTCCAGTTTTTCTGGTTTCTGGGTGATAACTTTGGTATTGTATGTCGGATTTGAATGATCTTTGACATAGCTGATAGAACTGCATATAAAAGCCAACCCCCAACTTTGTCCCCTTTTTAGTAAACAACTTTTCGGCGGGGGATACGGGTGGCGTTGCATCTTGTCTTTTTTCATTCATGCCTTAACGCCAATCAGACGTATTACGTCCAATCAGATGTGTTCTTTACATGACGTTCTTACGCGTAACCCGGATAGCACGCATGGTGTATCAAGCGCATTCCCTAATGTCTGTAATGCGACGCGTAACGCTCAATACCCACAGCAATCTAGAGCTGAAACGGTTAAGAGGTTTTCTTGATCGATTAATCACATGGATTAACCTTGGTTAACCGATTAAGCACTTGTCCAAATAGATATCCGAATAACTGCCATACCGTTGATGATTTACAGCATGAACCCTTTACCCAGCGTAACAAACAAAACCGACCAGGCCAATATACAAAACTCTCCATTCAAATTTATTATGTTTCAATTTTTGTCTCAAAAAACATAGCTTATGACCCCTCATTGGAACGAGCTCGTGCTTATGGCCCCTTATAACATAGCTTATGAGGGCCATAAGCTATGTTTTTGAGACAATTTTCGAAACTTTTTAGTAATTCATGAATTTATTTTGCGAGTATCACCTGCTACCTGCAATGGGTAAAGGGTTAAGAATGACCATTTCTTGCCACTGATACAGAATGATGATCATACACGTAAACAGGTATGTCAGCAAGTAACTTGCATGCTTTACTCTGTCTCATATTATTGATGTGAGTCAGTGTGACAATGTTTGCCTCTTTTCGAGCAAGTGTGTTCCTTTGTTAACCCTATAATACAGTAGTTCAAAAGTAACGGTTAATCGATCAATTACTTTTTGGATCGATCAAGATGTTGATCATTGATTAATCGATTAATCGATTAACCGATTCAGCTCTACAGCAATCGTAGTAAAATACTTCTGATTTGCTGATACGAAAGGTCTCGACGAACGAAGCTTAATATACATGTTTTCTGAAGTGTGAAGAGAGTGTGAATTACTACAAAATTCACAGTGGGAAAGAGAACGAGAACTAGGGAACTTTCCACTCATGGACCCGTGGTTGATCCTGGTGATCCATGAGCTTAAAATATATACTACTGCTTCTTACGTCGTATTTAGACGATGCGATTTTTGTTGGGTCTCTCGCATGAGTCGGACGCATGAGTCCAAAACATGCCGTTTAAACTGTACGTACCACAAAATTTCATGACCTTGTGGTGACGTATTTCTTACTACATCGCAAACAGGACTGAACATGCCGACCAATCAGATAGGTGAGAATAGGTCACGTGCTTAGGATAGGCTACTCCACACACTACTACGTGTTACCACTCATTTATTACGTATTACTGCTACGACCCTTAGTACCATAATAATACGTAGTAATACGTATAAATAGCTTCAAGTCGGTCTCCTCCTGCAAACCAACTTCTCGCTCAACAAGTTCGTCTCCTTCTGTGTAAATAATCATGTTTTTTTTTTATTCCTGCCACAAGAAGAGACAGTGTGGCAATTTTCTTCAGTCGTCTTGGACGTGGTCGCACCATGACCGCCGGCCGCCAACTAAGTTTGCGTCCTGCACTCATTGACAATGGACTCATTGACATAAGGAACCGAATGACCCATGCGTCGCAAAACTCGTGCGACAGGCGCACGAATGCTGGACGCACGTCCAGGACGCGTCGTGTAAATAGACCTTTATGCGTTTTGAAAAATTATGACTAATTGTTCTCGGGTGGAAGATCCGCTCCACTGTAATGTAGTCCCTCCTGTACAGCCGGAATAAAAGTTGCACGTTTGTCACTAAATAGCCATTGTCGCTGAAAGTGGCAATCAGCTTTACTGAATACACGCCAGGTGTTACTCGTTTTTGTCTGTTTGGTCGAAACGACGATGTGTTATGTGCAGAGAGGTGAAATAAGCCTCTTCTATCACTCAATTACTAACAGTATTGCTCCAGAAACGTCAAGCAATATCAGGCTAATGTATTTCAACACAAGTATCGGAATTGAATAAGCGTCCCTTGAGTTCCAATGTGTTCTATGTGCCTACTGGCACATAGAACACATTGGAACTCATGGGACGTAAATAGTACACGAGGGGACTGCGACCCATATTCGTAATCTCCTATTGTACTCGTTTTCACGGTTTCACTCGATCATCGAATCTTTGTAGGAAACGAAGCTTTGCTTTGGGTGGGTGCGGGGTGGGAGGGGCGTCAGGAATGACTTCATTTGTGCTGAAGATTCTAAATCGGTCCCCAAGTTCCTCCTACTACAGTACAATGATTAGAAAAGCGGACAGCAAATTTTGACCTGATCGCCACTGAGTCCCGATTCGGTCGAAATTATCTTTACGCGTTTCTTCCCACAGTATAGAATTTCACCTGTTGGAAAAGACATGCGAGAACATTAAATCCAACAAGTTTGCTTTTTTGATTATGTTTTGAGTTCGCAGTTTTTTATTTATATACAGTTCAAACTAGAAGTACTGTCACTATATTGTGCACTATTCTGAAGTAATAGCACGCCATTTAAGTGCACTTTTGTCCCTATCAAACTCAAACTGCTTCATTATCGTAATCCAATTCCTGTTGACAAACAGCGTTCCCAACAATTCTATATTAGCAAATAGCGATTCCTACCATCCACTGGGATACATGCATAAGTAATGACGAAAATAGATATTAAAATTCGACTGCATATGCAGAATGAAGAGAGTGAATTCCTACTACGCCCAGCTTCCCGTCGTTGCTCGATGGTTCTCTCCGGGTACTCCGGCTTCCTCCACCCGTAAAACCGTCACGGTAATGATTGGCCAATGTGCATAAGTATGTGACCTTAAACACCAATAAATAAATAAATAAATAATCGCAACGCCAAATATTCTCCACTCTTAAAGCATTTATAATTGCTCATAACAGAACAAGAAACATTTGCAAACTTTCATATCATGGGCCACCGGGTGCAAGTGCTTGTTGTGTTTTTTCCTCAGAAACTGTAAATAAGTACCTGGTGAAAAATATATCCCACCGTGATTTTGTAGTAAACTACACTCCACATACTGTAGTCTCACTTTTTTTCCATTTGATCGGTTCAGTTCGTGACCGACTTGGCAAATAGGGTATTATGTTTTGCATTGCAGAGCACTCTGCAGTAAGGAGCGTATTAACTAACGAGCATTTTCTGCGCTAATTGTGAAAGGACTTCAAGTTTCAAATCTACCCCCTTCCACTGGAATGTAAGTATGTCGTAACTCAATCAAGATTTCATCGAGAAAAAATTCCCTTTTTGGGACCCAGATCTGTTGACTGCTGCTACACTATAAAATCAGTTGGGTTAAAAGTCATCCCAAATCAACTTGAGAGTTGATTTGGGTTAATTGTTAACCCAACTGATCTTTGAGTGTACTATGTTATATAACACCACCTTTAAAAACATAGAGTGCTCTTACCAACAATGCTTGTTTACTGCTGTAAACACGTTCTGCTTTACTGGTAAAATAGGACCTGGAACCAACGCCTGGAGTGAAAGCCCTCTAAAAGGGCAGCAGTGTCTTTACCTTGAACGTTCATACATCCTTCCGCCCGTACCTCCGACCAAAATTATTGTGTGTGAGTAGTATAGCAGGTTGTTTTCGTCCCTGATTACCCGGATTTTTGCCTGTGAAGCTAGTGTTAAATTCCCATAGGAACCGGATTTTTGCCGATGTAACTTTTGCAGCAGTCACGACGTCAACAGCAACGTCAACCGTTTCGCAGGGAAAAACTTTCAAGAAAAGTCTCACCTTTAACATCGATTTTCCATCACATGCCCACACTATATACCCATAGCCCAGTGTGTTCATATATCACTGTATATACCATAGCATTCTATATATGTTGTACGTACACCGCTTGTCGGATCTAGCTGGATAGGGCCGAAGTTTTGCACCGGCAAAAGTTGCACCGGCAAAAGTCCGGTTCCTTTGGGAATTTAACACCTAGCTGCACCGGCAAAAATCCGGGACGAAAACCCCCTGCTATACTACCTGTGTCCAACGAATGCTATATTTATGAACTGACTTCGATTAAAGGTCTTAAACATGACCGTAAATGAACATGTACATATTCCAAAATTTTCAATCTAAGACGATTCTAAACGAGTTATATCCCTTCAACTTAGAAGATTTAATATATATTTTTAGATTAGACTCCTGTCTTCCCAACACTTCCAACATTTGTGAAGTGATTCCAGTGATATGTTTGATACATGACCACTATCAAATGAACATGGGCGTATTTGTAACTTGTTCAGTCTGCGATGATTTCAATCACGCTACGTCCTTCTTATCTTAGAAGATTTAACCCTTTAGGCCCTGGTGGTACCTTCCATGTCAGTTCAATGACAGCAACTGGAAGAGTCGACCTTCATTATTTGGGGTTAGACCAATTAATATTTTCAACGCGCAGCCTAAGGGCTGCCCGTTGAAAATATTGATTGTTCTACACCACAGATTTACCTTGTAGCCATCCCACTTAAATGACATTATGACGTAGCTTGTGGTACGGACGGAAAAACAGCCTGTGGGGTTCAAAGGGTTAATATCAAGTTGTATAACATATTTGCGTGCGTGTAACTTATCGTACATTTTTTAACCGATCTCGATGAAACTTTTTAAACATGCCCATTAACAAGTAATATGCGTACATTCCAAATTTTCAATCTGCGACGATTAGAACCAGTTAACACCGGTTGGACTAAGAAGATTTAAACCTTTGAACCCTAGTTTCCTATGGTGGTATCGCCTTTGTGTGCACTTGCTGTGAGATGGGTCAGTCCAATATACAGGGATGATAAAATACTAACTGCAGTCTGCAGACGTCTGGCTTCAGACTGCAGTTATTATATCATCATCAATACTCCGTGTATTGACCTCTTATAATAAGACAAAAATGGGACGAAATTGTACTTTGGACCGAAAAATCGACCTTACTAGTCTAAGGGGGTTAATACTGATTTTTATCAGTATGCGACCTGTGTGTGTAACTCCTCCTTCACTCAAGAATCAATTTCGATTAAACTTTTTAAGCACACACTTATATATTGAAAATGCTTCCTGTGTTTTGTCCTCAGAAATTGTGAATAATGTCCAATTGAAATATCAATACCACAGCGATTTGGTATTAATTCACCCTCCACCCCGCGTTGTGTCCTTGGGCAAGGCACTTAACCCCGATTTTTCACGTGGGGGCACGATGACGCCGTGTACTAAGGCGTACTGCACGTCGATGGTGTGCATGTCTTCAACCAATCTAACCCTGCCTGTGGTGCAGTACGGAGTTACGACGTTGGGGAGCTGACAGCTGCTCGTCGTTGCTCGGTGGTTCTCTCCGGGTACTCCGGCTTCCTCCATCCGTACAACTGTCACCGACACGATATGACCTTGACTGTTAATGTGTCGTTAAACCCTAATAATAATAATAAAAAAATCCACCCTCCACATTCTGTAGTCTCAATATTTTTGTTCTGTTTGATCGTTTCAGTTCGTCATTTCGTTACCGATCTCGCTAAAAGCACATTATATTTTGCATTGCACAGCGCAAACGTTCTCGTGTATTTCAGACTACTTCATTTTTCTGCAGTAAGGAGCACGTTAACTGACGAGCATTTCCTGTGCTAATTGTGGAAGGATTTCAAGGTTCAACTGTAGATTCAAAGTGTACTTCTGTGTGAATTCTTTAGGTGTGTAACTACTCCAACATTTCTGAACTGATTTTAAGGCGACTCCTTAGACGTGCCTACATGCAAATAAGTGCAGGGCTTAAAATATTCCTGCGAGAATCAGAATCGATTCTTGCAAATGATTCTCGCAGGGAAAACAATGAGAATCAACACTGATTCTCGCAAAATGTTCATTTGATCCTCGTCATAGATTCAAACAGTGTCCTTAAACGCAAGGAGGATTTTACTTATTTTAATGCCTCCTCTGATAAGGGAGCACGTTGACTTAACAGTGCTGTTTGGTGAAGTCTTGGCTGCCTATACAGGCAGCCGAGACTACAACAAAAACCACTGCCAAGGTACTGTAACTTCTATAAGCAAGACCACTATCTATATGTTGGAACACGTGTTCTGCAGTACACATAAGGCAAGAGTCATACAACAATTGAAAATGGGTCCTTCAGGGTTAAACTGTAGTAAATATTTTTATATATAAATATGAGGTTTGTTTTTTTATTAGGAATTATGGACTGGTTGTACTCAAAAGAACAAGATTATAACAGTACTATCAAATTCTGAATTGAGAACTGAAAATTGATTCTCACGCAGGCATTTGCGAGAATCCAAACTGATTCTCTCAAATCGGGACGAATTGTAAGGCATGAAGTGTCATCATATTCCTTTTTGGAGAAAAGGCCCAGCTCGTGTGTCTTTCCAGAACAATGGAGAAACGGATTTGGAAGCTGTTTTGGAGTTCAGCTTGTGCGCATCTCTGACTTATATCGTCATGAAAATCGATTTTCGATAAAGTTATCTTCTTGAAATTACAAGACGAGCTAGAAATATGCAATTAACAAGCAAGTAATTGTTGAGAACACCTATGACGTCAGTACAAAATAAAGCCAACTATTTTTTTTTGTGACTTTTTATAAACGAAAACAATAGGCATCAAAGAGACCTGTTTGTTACGGAAGCGTATTAGGGACATGATAAAAAATAATTCTCAGACCCAGAAAGTCGAAATTTCGACTTTTTAGTCCCTAACACGCTTCCGTAGTTTGTTGTTTTCATTTACTAAAAGTTAGAAATGGAAATCTCAGCAGTTAAAAAATATAAAATTACGAAACCATAGTATTCGTTCCAATGAGGAGTCACATCATATGGCTTTCTTGAACTTTTTTATTTTTTAAAAAAAAATTGAAAAAATAATATTTAAAATAGTAAATTTTGATTCTGTCTGCGTTGGGTAAAGGGTTAAACAAGGGCATTGTATCAGCGAGTTTCCATTGTTAGTATTTAGTTTAAACATTATTTTTTTTCTCAAAGTTAAACTGATACACCATAGTGTAATAACGTAATAATCAACACGAATAACAGTATAGTCAATGAAATTGGATTCAGCAGCAATCATGAATGTTTATGTAAGCTGTTTCCATACGAAAAATTGAACATTAGTGTATATACAGTACGTGGATAGTATACTATCACTAAATCACCCGCCGAGTGGAGATTCCACCCACGCAATAATTGCAAATTTGTTGCAAAGCATAACAAGCACGGGCAAAGTTTCAACCAATGGACCTCCGGGTTAAACCCGGAGGTCCATTGGCTGAAACATTGCTTGTGTTTTTTGTCCATATGTACAAAATTTGGAAGTTATAGTTTGGGTGATTTAATTACAATCCACTCTCCGCGTACTGTACATATGGCGAGCTGGTCATATCTTGTATCAAATTAGGCTGAAAGGCATAGTTATATTTATGGAAAGAGTTGATACTAAAGAAAAGACAAGGAAAGAGTTATCGGTAACGAGAACACCAGTGAAGAGAAATTAGGGAAGAGAAAAGAAATAAAAAAAATGAAATACCCAGGTTAGACAGATGATTCCTCAGTACTTAAGACGAAGTCCACGCCCCAGACAGATTTACTCCATCTTCTAAATGTCTTCGCACGACACAGCACTAGAATCGCTTTGTCGCTATAATAAATTCGTGTACCCTGTGAAATATTTACTTGTTGACCTGGGAGGTATAGTTAATGCTCCCATTTTGGATAATATCCGTATTTATGTAATGTATTTGACGTAGGGGGTCCAATATACGATTTCGTTCTGTCGAATAGATAGGGCATCTGAAGGGGACACGATGACGCCGTGTACTAAGGCGTACTGCACATCGATGGTGCGCATGTCTTCAACCAATCTAACCCTGCCTGTGCTGCAGTGCGGAGTTACGATGTTGGGGAGCTGGCAGCTGCTCGTCGTTGCTCGGTGGTTCTCTCTGGGTACTCCGGCTTCCTCCACCCGTAAAACTGTCACGGTCATGATTAGCCATTGTGCATAAATATGTGACCTTAAACACCAATAAATAATAATAATAGGGCATCTGAAAAAGTAGTGTTCCGCTGTTTCTCGAACACCGCATTTGCATAAAGGTGTTACAGAGATGTAATTATTGAAAAGGTGGTCGTTCAAGTTACTGCAACCTTGGCGCAGCCTGCAATGGTGTAATTGCGCTTTCCGTGATTTATCATAATAAAAACAGCCTGGACTAACTGTTTATTTCTATTAACCCTTTACCCAACATAACGGGAAAAACCGGCCAGCGCTCTACACAAAAATCGCCAATTAATTTCCATTATATTTTCATTTGTGTCTCAAAAACATAGATTGTGACCCCTCTTTGGAACGAGCTCGTTGAGCTCGTCCCAACGAGGGGTCATAACCTATGTTTTTGAGACAAAAAATTTTAAAAAATTAGTTATTCAAGAATTTTGTTTGCAAGAGTCGTCTGCTTTTCATGTAAGGTAAAGGGTTAAGGTATGTAATAAAGTTGTATGCGGAGTTATTTTCACGTATTCCGCTTGGTAATTTATTCCAAAGTTGGGTTGGTACAAAGGGCCTCTGATGCGAATAAGTTCAACAGAATGGGATTTTCAAGTTTGTGTTACAACGTAAGTTGCAATCATGCGACGCAGGCAGCATCTGGGGTGTAAGTCCCGAAAGATATACAGGGGCCAGGCGATGATACATTTTGAAGAATTGCATAAGTTTGTGTTTTTCGTTAGTATTTTGTTTATTCGACGTGGCGGATCATTTTCCATGATGGGATATTTGGTTGTGATTATGTGTTAAAACAGTTTGGCTACAATTGACATTTATTGTCAGGCTTTTTCATTTTTTACATCACGAATTGTTGTGACAGTCATCACTAAACAGTTATTCCTTTAGCAAACACAGTATTTTTAAAAACTAAATTAAATTTAACATTCTTTCGACAACAAAGTCACAAAAACATACAAATATGGTTGTCACTAGAACCAGCTCGATGAGCAGGTTCTAATGATATCCAAATTTGTATGGTTTTATTGAGAAACTTTCGAGATATTTTAGGCTGTTGTAGGCTTATTGTGGTTATTTTTTCTGGTCGTTTTTGGTCGCTATTGACCGCTATGTTAGGTAAAGGAGAAAACCGCGTTATTCGTGAGGTGAATATGCCGCCAGTCATTGGGTAAAAGTCACTTAAAATATCTGACAGCAGAAACACCACGTGACACCAAGTAGTTTTGTATGGCAGCTTGCATTATAAGCGTTACACTCTATGAGTACAGTCTAGGCTTCAAATAGAGACAGGTTGAGAGTTTAGCAATGTTCAGACTATGAGGAAATTATTTACGCTGCAGACCTTTTCCAATCCGGGAATCACCCACCACTCCTATTGTGCCCGTTATTTTTTTCCGCCTTCTCCCCAGACTCGATAAGTAGCGGACATATTACAGTACAATCACCACGCGGGCAGTGATGTCCAAGACTGTTCTTGGTGGAAATCCCCATTTTGTTTTATGGTTCGTTTATGATTTTGCACATGTGTGGTTTATCTCTTGTAAGTGGTGGCAACACGTGGTGCCATTGGTTTACTCACCTATTTTGTGTGTTCATTTGAACATAAATACTTTCGTGGCTCGAATCTTTGTTTGTCTGCTTAAAACAAGTCCTGTATACCCAATTATTGGAATAGAATACGCATTTAATTCCCTTTTTTGGCTTTTCGTCTGTCCTGTCCCTTCCCTGTTCAATTTTTTTCTATTCCTGTTCTTGTTTGGACTATCTCAATGAATTAGTTGCCTAATTATGAACCGAGTCGATACATCAAATCGATAGGTTGAAACACGCAATCAGAGTGCACCTTTCACTTTAGCCCGTCCGTCTGCCCACCCGATATCATTACTTACAGTCCTTTCAAACAGTGAAGACTTAAGACTGCCTTGACTTATCCACCGATATTGCCCCGGTGTGCCTTACTGTAACTTCATGGCGTATGCAGAGCACAAGTAGTATATACGCACGTGTGTTATAACTCTCGGAGTCCATAGTTTGAAGAAGGCAGCCTCCCCCAAACAAAAGGAACGACAGAAACACGTGTCGTAAGAACAACATGCGCTGTTCTGTGCATGAGCAATAACACCACGCATCACCATGGTGGTGATAACGTCGCAATTGCACCGCCCGCATCTACTTCTCGAACCAATGAATTGACTTCTATGCTGAACACAGCTCTCTGAATTCTACCTCCTTATGGAAGTACTTAGGTCTGCCACCTTTTAGCAATCAATAGCAAAAATTGAGAATAAACGAAGCGAAAAGTCAAAAGAGGTGGTTTTGTATACCTTGTTGGAACGATTTACAAAACGTAAATGGTGAACCCCCCACCACCTATCCACCCCCCCCCCCCACCCCCAAACAAAAAATAAATAAAAGTAATGCCAGCTGTTTAATTTTTAAAACAAATCTGTTATTCTCTGTTGCTTTTTAATTGCCCTCTTTTGATCCTGGCCACTGAAAAAAAACCGTTTGACAAACAGCATGACCGGAAAGCCATTTTATTGTTTTGTATCCGCATATGAGTACAACACGTACTTAAACGAGATTGTTACGACCCGTAATGTAATAAATGCCCATAATGTAATACCTACCCATAATGTAATACAAAAACGACCCATAATGTAATACGAACCCATAATGTAATAAAAAACGACCCATAATGTAATAAATGTAATAACGTGTAATAAATGTTAGGTACCCATAATGTAATAAAATTTTTAAAAAATTAGATACAAATTACACTTTTCCAGGCCCGTAATGTAATAAAATTCTAAGTTTGGTTTTTGTTTTTTCTCTTTACTCCAGCAGTGCGTTCGGCTACTTATGACACATCCTACGCCTTCATCAATGCTGCCAATGGCCCCTATGCCGTACACAGCCAACATGTGCGGGTGTGTTGGGATTATGATGGAGAGTATTCCGGGACCTGGGGCGGGTATACTCTGCTCTGAGTGGCAGGCATAATCCCTCTTCTATTTGTACCACCCGCGCAAACGTCTTCCTCAATAGCCTCTACTGCCCTGCCACAACCATATAGGTCTACCTTACCAGACATTCAGTAATTTTGATTTCAGGATGGTCATTTATAACTGCAATCATCATATTCGACCGGCTGTTCACTTGCACAAAAGCAATGTGGGTAGCAGGTTCCTACTGTTAATAAATGCAAGTAACTCTGGCCAAAGTTGCTGGGGCAAAGGGTGGAGTGGGTGCCGTGGGATTTGGGTGCACCAAGACTGGATAGTGGCGGGGGGGGGGGTGGTAGTGTGGGATACAAGGAAAAGATGGAACAGAAGCAAGACGTTGAGTCAAGCGGCGCAGAGGAATGTCGGGAGGCGATATAGTAGGTGTACTGGTATTGGGATAGGGGATATCCTATAGCTCGATGGGATTTGGATTAGGCTACTTTCCTCCAAATTAAGCGTACGATCTATCCTCTGTCTCTCCACTTTTCACTACCTGAACAAATTAGATATTTCCCTGTACTGTACTACTATAAGTTTATGTCACACTCACCGCACCTGGAAACCAATGAGCCCGATCTCAGGATGACACTTAATAACGACCACATCATATTCCCGATCCTGTGATAACATGTGTCATGTAATATTATTAGTCCACCACACGGCCTTCCACTTAAACTACCTACAGTCATGGCAGTTTCTGGCGGTTGGCAGGAACTTCCTGCCAACCGCCTACTCTATCACATCGACTATTCGCGTGTTCATCTCCGCTATCGTGCCATCTTCTCATAAGTTACACTCAAACAACATACATAGCTAGACACGAGGAGTAACATGGGCGTATCCGTTTGACCGGGTGTGTGACCTTGACCATCAAACCGGAAACCTTGAACCTGTGTATCGGCTCCTGCTGGGCGATTGTCCTGAAACTTGGTGTGTGGTTCGGGCGCCCAACATTTTCGCCACACCCGATGCCCGTCATGTGTGACCTTGATGTTCAAACCGTTGACCTTGAACCTGTATCTCGGTTCATGCTGGGCCGATTTTCGTGAAACTTGGTATGTGGGAGTAGTTCAGGACGCTCAATATATATATATATATATATATATATATATATAGAGAGAGAGAGAGAGAGAGAGAGAGAGAGCCCCGAACTACCCCCACATACCAAGTTTCACGCAAATCGGCCCAACATGAGCCGAGATATAGGTTCAAGGTCAACGGTGTGAATATCAATCAAGGTCACACATGACGGGCATCGGGTGTGGCAAAATTGTTGGGCGCCCAAACCACACACCAAGTTTCATAAAAATCGGCCCATACACAGGTTCAAGGTCACCGGATTGATGGTCAAGGTCACACATCACGGTCAAACGGATATGCCCATGTTACACCTGGTGTTTAGCTACGTATGTTGTTTGAGAGTAGGCTAGGAGAAGATGGCACAATAGCGGGGATGAACACGCGAATAGTCGATGTGATAGCGTATGCGGTTGGCAGGAAGTTCCTGCCAACCGCCAGGAACTGTCAGGAAATGTAGGTGGTTTAAGTGGTAGTCCCCACAGCTCAGAAAATGCTGTGGAATGCTTTTCCAATCAACATAATCTCAAGAACCACCAAAACTACTCTCTATTATAGATCTGCATTCGTCCTGTGCATACTATGAGTGAAGCCACACCACTGGTGAAATTTATTTGAGAATGCAATCCCCTGAGCTCAATACAAAGAGGCTGCTTTGTACAACCAAGTGATGTGCACATTAACTCGACTCAGTTGCTGGTCACAGCCACAGGTGAACATGACATACTCTTAACCAATCTTCTCGCAAAGGTGGCCTGCGTAGATGATAGCAGTCTACAAGGCGTTTAACTTGCTTCGGTTCATGTCAATTGAGGGTGTTCAATCTGTGGTGTGTTGAGGTTTTAGAAAAATAACACTGAGAGGAGTTGAAACCATTTCACTCAGGGCTGTCACTATTGAAACTGATACAATTTTTATTGAAAATGTAAGGTCTTTCTTGCATGTGCGAAGTGCAAACTATTTGACTGGAAAGCATTTGATAATATTACTTGACACATGTGATCACAGGACCGGGAATATGATGTGGTCGTTATTAAGTGTGGTCCTCGGCTCGGGCTCATTGGTTTCAAAGTGCGGAGGGTGCGACATGAACTTATAGTAGTACAGTACAGGCAAATTACTAATTTGTTTAGGTAGTGAAAATTGGAGAGACAGAGGATAGATTCTTAATTTGGAGCAAAGTAGCCTAATCCAAATCCCATCGAGCTAGAGGATATCCCCCATTCCAATACCAGTACACTCACCATATCGCCTCCCGATATTCCTCTGCGCCGGTTGACTCAACGTCTTGCTTCTGTTCTATCTTTTCCTTGTATCCCACACTATACGCCCCCCCCCCCCCCCCCACTATCCGGTTATTGTGCACGCAAACCCCACTGCACCCCACTACATCCTCTGCCACAGCAACTTTGGCCAGAATTGCTTGCACTTATTAATAGTATAGGAACCTGCTACCCGCATTGCTTTTATGCAAGTGAATTGCCGGTCGAATATGATGATTGCAGTTATAAATGACCATCCTGGAATCAAAATTATTGAATGTCTTGTAAGGTAGACCTATATGGTTGGGGCAGGGCAGTAGAGGCTATCGAGGAAGTCGTTTGCGTGGGTGGTACAAATGGAAGAGGGATAATGCCTGTCACTCATAGCAGAGTATACCCGCCCCAGGTCCCGGAATACTCTCTATCGTAATCCCAACACACCCACACATGTTGGCTGTGTACGGCATAGGGGCCATTGGCAGCGTTGATGAAGGCGCAGAATGTGTCATAAGTAGCCGATCGCACTGCTGGAGTAAAGAGAAAAAACAAAAATCAAGCTTGGAATTCTATTACATTACGGGCCTGGAAAAGTGTAATTTGTATCTAATTTTTTTAAATTTTTATTACATTATGGGTACCTAACATTTATTACACGTTATTACATTTATTACATTATGGGTCGTTTTTTGCTACATTATGGGTTCGTATTACATTATGGGTAGTTTTTGTATTACATTATGGGTAGGTATTACATTATGGGCATTTATTACATTACGGGTCGTAACAGAGATGTTCCCGCCATGTAAATTTCCCAGCTGACTGAAAGTTGTTTCCAGCTGTTAGAGACCTATATCGAACTGTTTCATCATTTTATTTCAAATCACCACAATCCGCTTTATGATACAGTTCGTGACGAATGGATTGGAATAGCAACTGTTGAAAGGTGGGGGTTCTACCCCACTGTTTGTGGCGTATGTGTAGGGGTGGGGGGGGGGGGGGCAATATTAATCCAAACAGTTCATCTAAAAGCCATGGCAAAAATTGTGCAGTTCATATTTTAAATGAAATTTATATTAGACCTATATTAATTTCAATTTTTCAACAATAATTTTGTGAAATAACATATTCTGAAATAAATTTCATACTTGCCAGTTTGTCTATCCTAGTACAAAATGGCATCCCTTGAGTTCCAATGTGTTCTATGTGCCAGAGGGCACATAGAACACATTGGAGCTCAGGGGACGATAGGGCAACAGTGTCAAATCTAATTACAGTTTTGTCAGTCATATGAAAGATACAACCTCGACTATTGTGGCAACTGTCATACACCGCGATTGACACCAATGCAAGCAAGTTATAAAAGAGAAAGATTACAAGCTCGATCTCAACTCGATTTCAGCAGATACATTATTCAGTTATTTACTTTTGTGTAATATCTACATGGTCATTGTGAAGTAAGCACGTGATGTTTTTTTCAAGTTGAGAATGCATGTGTAGCAGGCAAAGGTGCAACAGCTGATTACAAATTCCGATAAGAAGTTTCGAACAGGAAGAAAAACACAACGCGCAACATGACAACAGTCAACAGATCGGTGATAAAAGCAACTTAAAACACACATTGCCCTCGTTGGGAGAAACTTTTTACTTCTGTGTTTTATTCGTATAGTTACTGTAATGTGAATAATATGAAACAATTTTCCAATTTGTGAATGGTTTTACAACAGCCGGAAGTGCAATAAACGGACAAGAAATATGAGTAGCGCGTCATGTTTGGATAAAGAAGAAACCACAGAGCACGTAGCTGACGACAGTCAACAGAACGACGATAAAAACAACATAATTACTGAAACATTAGACAGATACTGCATAAAACATAACAAAGACCTTCTGTATTTCTGCCAGAATCACCAAAATGAATACTGTGAAGCGTGTGTGAATGAAGATCATGAGAGTTGTTGTGTTGAGTTGGTATCCGAGATTGAATTTTGTTTTCATAACTGTCTTAAACGTATGAAACGAGTTCGTTTCAGCTTGGAAGAGATGGAGAGTGATTTTAGAAATGATTTCCGGAGAGCAAGGTTCCACCTCACACTTGCTACAGACAAAATAAAAGACACTTTTTTAGACATTCACAAAAGGATTGATGACACAGAAAAAGAGTTTTTGAGGAAGCTCGACAAGGTCAGTAAAAATGAACTTTCTCTTATATCATCTAGTCTAAGTCAGGCCATCAAACTGAAAGACGAGATTAACTGTATTACTGAGGAAGGTGACAAAATTTATAATAATATAGCGAAAATTCGACAAACTACACAATCCTCCGAACAATGTGAAGATGACGAAAAATCAAGTTACGTAACATCAGATTGCAAAAACAAGGGAGCAGTCGCATTGATAAGATTTTCTTCTGACCACGAGGAACAAATCGTAAACATTGAGAAATGTTTGAAAGAACTTGATGAATTGTGCGACAAAACCAATGTTAGTGTTGCTGACAAGGACGAAAATGTCATCACGGATGTTGTGTCAAAACTCGGCCAAGTTATCAAAATTGTACCACTACGTCTGTGTGAATACGAATCAGACACTGAAATAAAAAAGAAAAAAAGAAAAAAGAAAAAAAGAAAAAACAAGCAAAGTCAGCAACAATCCGTATTGAGTGTCAATGTTGAGGAAAAGGACGACGTCATTACGGATGATGTATCAAAAATTAAGCAAATTGTTACTGTTGAACCATTACGCTCAAGTTTAAATGTAGATTCAGAGCTCAAAAATCGAGCATCGCCTTCCAGTTTTCAACATCAGTCGGGGGCTCCTGAACCGCTTCGTCCATTTAAATTGCATCACATTGAAGAACAAACCGCCAAACAGTTCAGTTCCAACAGAGTGTTTAGTTTGGCAGGTACGATCAATGCGACGCAGTTTGTACCTAATACTGACGGGAACCTGCTAGTTGTGACACAAACTCCCGACAGGCTGCAGTTTATAAGTTATGAAAGTACGGAAATTGGGTTTGTTGACTTACCAGATAGTCCACGTGATGTTTGTGTTTATGGGACTAATGTAGCCATTACGTTTCCGCGCCTGCATTACATCATTGTATACGATATAAACCATCTAAATGAAAAATTCCGTCTTCTGATTCCAGGAAAGTGTAATGGCATTTGTAGAATAGATGATAGTTTTGTGGTAACTCTTCTGGACAAGAACACCGCCATCGAAATAAATGACAAAAATAAAGTTTTGAACGAAACATGTGCATTATTCCGCAATCCTAGATTCGTTATATCATCCGAATGTGGTCAGAATGTGTTGATATCAGATGGCTACAACAACAGAGTCGTGGCTATGAGTCGAGATTTAAAATCTATCCTGTTTGTAATGCGGGATCCAAATTTACGTGAACCACGGGGTTTGTGTATCGGTCCCAGTGGTAGTGTTTATGTTTGTAGTTACAACAAGCATTGCATTGTGGAGTTTACAAAGAATGGACAGTTTGTCGCTACAATTCTGTCTACTGAACATGGACTGGGAACACCGTTTTCTATATGCTATGATGCCGAAATTCGGCGCCTGGTTGTGGCTCGATTATATAAACGTATACTGATATTCAAAGGAGAATTATAGCATCAAAGGGCGGAGCAGGGTATCATCACTAAATTTACCCTCTGTGTATTTCAATCTGAATCAAGGTCTCAGGCGTAAACAGAAAGAGGTACCCAGAGGATGAATTGACCAAGTGTATGGGATAGCATCAGAAAATTCACCCTCTGAGGACCTCATTCTGCAAATGGCAAATTGCTTATTTATTGGCTAAGCTTGGAACTATAGAGTGGGATTACCTCATTTGAGATCTTTCAGTTATAATCGCCTCATTTGTTAAGATCAAATACAGAACTATTCTTAGCCACAGGTCCCCACAGACACTGGAATCATGACACTGCCTACTGGCAATATAGGCGACAGAAAGCACCACGCAATGGCGCCACAAACTCTGTATTATTAGCCCGATTTGCCCTGAAGGTGGTGTCGCAAATCTCACCAGATAAACTACATACCTTGAGGTGGAATATTTGACATTCTAGATTGCAGTTAAAACAACTGGCGTGTTCTGAAAAATATATTTGTGTATAAATACCAGCAGGAGTCGTGACGCTTGGGTTGATGACAATATTATGTAATTAGCACGTTCCGTACTCCAAACTGCTCATGCTGTTCACCCAAGAGGCCGAATCGGATACCATACACTTCTATCTGTATGGTCGACTGGGTGTGTTGAAAAAGCGCACGCATCAAATGTAGTCCCGTAAGAAAGCACTCGATTAATAGCAGGGGTGAATCGATTTCTAAGACCCCAATCGAGACGAGAATGTTCCCACTGAAAAAAAAAACAAATATTTTCACGCCCCTGTTAAAAGGAACACGTAATTGAAGAACACGGACTATTTGCGTCAGAGCAGTACAAGAATATGAAGTTCTATTTTTAACATTTTTTTCCTTTTCATAATTATGCTCCCACTTGAACAAACGGGATGAAGTGTCTTGCCCAAAGACACAACGCTGATTTAGCAAGTCAGGATCGAACCTGCGGCCTTTCGATCTTAAATCAAGTGCTTTAACCACATAACCAACGCACTCTATTACACAATATTAACCTTTGAACTCTCGTGGTATCTTCCATGTCAGTTCAATAGCAACAATTAGGAAAGTCCATATTCATTATTTAGAGTAGATCAATCAATATTTGTTGGTCTACCTAACATGTTTACTGAACAGCCATCTTATTTAATAACGTTATGACGTATCATGATCCTGGCCGAAAAATAGGCCCCTAGGGATCAAAGGGTTAATCATCACGTGGCTTTTTGTTCCTTTGATTGGCTGATTGAAAGCCAGCAGTATTTTAGTCAATCATTCGAAAAAAGGAATGAATCGGTGGACGCTGTCGACTTTATGAAACTGCAAAGCAGTTTGAAACCTTCCCGGCATATACAGGCTTCCCGGTTGATTATCGGTAAGACAGATTCACACTTTGACTGTTCGCTCTACTTAACAAATAAGCTACATTTTTCTTGATGGGTTTTCGATATAATATAAGGATTAGTGCATGTTTTATTGTTTACTATGCCCCTGTTAAAAGGAACACGTAATTGAAGAACACGGACTATTAGCGTCAGAGCAGTACAAGAATATGAAGTTCTATTTTTAACATTTTTTTCCTTTTCATAATTATGCTCCCACTTGAACAAACGGGATGAAGTGTCTTGCCCAAAGACACAACGCTGATTTAGCAAGTCAGGATCGAACCTGCGGCCTTTCGATCTTAAATCAAGTGCTTTAACCACATAACCAACGCACTCTATTACACAATATTAACCTTTTGAACTCTCGTGGTATCTTCCATGTCAGTTCAATAGCAACAATTAGGAAAGTCCATATTCATTATTTAGAGTAGATCAATCAATATTTGTTAGTCTACCTAACATGTTTACTGAACAGCCATCTTATTTAATAACGTTATGGCGTATCATGATCCTGGCCGCAAAATAGGCCACTAGGGTTCAAAGGGTTAATCCTTTACCCAACGAATCGCCCGCATCCGCCCGCGTAATATGCAAATTCAGCAGCTGAAAAAATATTATTTTTCAAAAAATTTCAGCAAAACCATATCATGTGACCCCCTCTTTGGAACGAAGTCTCGCTCCGGGTTCTAAAGGTAGATCACGATCTGCCCTTAGAATCCGGAGCGAGACTATGATACACATTTTGTACATCCACATAATGGTAATAATTTTTATGTATCAGCCAGCTACACGCCATCTAACTTATAATATCACTTCAATATGAAGCACATCCGCAGATGTGAAGCCTTTTAACCCTTTACCTAACATGAAAAGCAGACGACACTTGCAAAAAATATTCTTGAATAACTATTTTTTTTCATTTTTTGTCTCAAAAACATAGGCTATGACCCCTCATTGGAACGAGCTTCCAAAGAGGGGTGATAACCTATGTTTTTGAGACAAAAAATGAAAAATTAATAAAAATTAATTGGCGATTTTTGTGAATAGCACTGACTGGTTTGGCCGTTACGTTAATAAATCTCTATTTACCTCGAAATCAAACAGGCTCAATCACTTATCTTTACCCAGCCAATTCACATAAAGGAGTGTTCGAAAGTCGTCGTTATTATGGTTAAAATTCGTTAGCGAGGGTGGAAGAAGAGTCCTTGGAGTGAGGCCTTCGGCTCCGGGCGTTAGTTCAGTATCACAGAAACCGGGGTTTCATACCAGGTCTTGGTAATGCTGAACCGGCGCCCGCGGTCCTGGGAATATTTTCAAGGACTAAAGTATGGAATCGTGGTTTTCCAACCTGTGAATTTCCAATGTTTTAACTAACGAGAAGGGTACCTAACACACAACTGATGCCGGAACAACTTTTGCTGATAAGGCAGGTTCCGTGTCTTTTAAACCCCAAGTGTGATAATTTGGAACCCACGGGTCTAGAGTGCATGGGGTGAAATTGTTATGGAACTTGTTATGCGATGAAAAGGAAGTCTCCTATCAAGGACTGGGCAAATTGACTGATCTCGTCGTTGGCGGGGCTAAATCTACGCGCCCGCCACCATATCTTATCTCCACATAATTATTACTGGGCTCCTTGCACTGACAAACTGATCTCATTTTCCGTATTGTTTCACTGTTTTTATTCTATAAATACCTAGGTTGCATCACTGTAAACTTAAAGAGTTACGCTGTAATTTCCCAGTCTTTGGAGACGACTTCTATAAGCTCAATGCTTGCAGTCGAATCCATCTTATACATCTATTGACACAAGAATATTTGAACACCATTAGTTATGTAAATGTTTTCAAATTGTAGTTAACATATGCAATATTCTTTCAATAAAGATTGTTTAAACTAAATCCCGACTGCTAAATCGCCCACTTGTGAGTACGGTGGCGTTGTATACTAGGGCACCCTGCACATCGATAATGCACTTGTCTTCATCGCAGCTAATTCTGCTTGTGTAGAGTTACTAAGTTGGAGAATCTGACAGTTGCTCGCCGCTGTTAGGTGGTTCTCATCGGGTACCCCGGCTTCCTCCAGCCGTAACACTTTCCAACACAGTGTGAGCCTGACTGTTGAAAGAATCGTTAAACTCCCAGTAAACAATTTGTTCGTTATATCGATGTTACAATCAGAAAAGTCGTCGATGGATCTGGAAGTCTTTTTTTTCTGGTGGATGATGAAGATAAAAAACCTCCTGGCATTGAATGGAAAATGCAACGATACGCCATCAACGTTTCTAACACTCTCCTGGGGCAGTATTTCTTTGACTTTGGATATTTGTGCCTTTCAATATGATTGCTTTAGGGGCTATCGTGAAAATAGAAAGTTTGGAACAAAGGGGGTGGGTGGGTTAGCTCCCAGGCTCTTCACCAAAACACCCTTGGTCAGAGTTTATCGCATACTCGTAGAAATGGATCACAAGAATGGAATCACACGCAGACCACAACAAATACGATTACGTATTATTGCAGTGTCATATCTCCATCTAACTGCAGGAATATAATTATTATGTACTGGGTGCTATTCTTATTTAACCCCCTGAGCTCTGGTGGTATCTTCCATGTCAGTTCCATGGTCGCAATAGGAAGAGTCCATATTTATTATTTGGGGGTAGACAAATTAATAAGGCTGCACGTTGAAAATATTGATTGGTCTACACCACATATTTACCTTGCAGTCACCCCCCTTAATGACATTATGACGTAGCTTGTGCCCCGGCCGAAAAAAACGGCCTCTGGAGTTCAAAGGGTTAATGTGAATTGTTAGATGAATGGAAAGTAGTTATGAAGTACCCCATGTCCCACGACACCAGTCTATTTCTGTACTAAGGAATCCGACACTATTATGGGCTTTTTGTTAACCCATGTTTCGTTAACGGTGATCGCAGATTGTCACTGATTTGATGTAACGTCCTTTTGTTCAGAAAGATACACTGATATGCTTCCGTACTCCTGATATTGCTATTCCAGGCAGATATATTTCATTCGCGTTGAAAATATCAAGATTTTCGCACACTTGATGGAATTACACAGCGTATTCATAAAAGTACAGATGTGGGGAGTCTTCGTTCCAATTTCGTTAGTAACAAAACATGTCTAATAGTCTTGATAAAATCATTAAACATTTGGTCAAATTAAGTCCCGATTGAGAAACACTTCTCGTGTTCGTTCAATGAAAAATAATTTTTATGGTATTTTCAGATTCGATCTTCTGGAATATTTCAGTTGGTCGGAAAAGCTAACCACGGGTTCGCCTTCTCATCCGACTATTTGAAGGTAGGGACCTGCGAAGCTTGGAGATTCGATTCGATTTCGAATCTTATCTTAAATTGCTATTCGGTTCGATTCGACTCGGCTGTACGATTCGTTTCCATTCGAATCCTTTCACTGGAGTATAGCTTGGCATCAGTCATCTTCGTCGTCTCACAATACATATAGTTCTAGTGGAAATTGTACATATATAATATTGAAAATAAAGACCGAGTGCAGTTGCCGCTGTCCAGGCAGAAACAACATTTGTACCCATACCACCAGACGCTTATTGAAGTCTCACTAGACACTCCGCACCCGTTTCTGTTTTTGAACCATAATCCTTACTGGGTAATATTCCAACTACATCACAAAGGCATGCCTTCGACGAAGGCATGCCTTGGTGATGTGGTTGGAATATTTTATCAGTTGGGACTTGTGCCATTATTGTTGGAACAAATCAGGTTTGCAGCACTCCCTTCCACCAGTCGGTCATCTTCAAGGCGCCCTGATTCGATTCGAATAATCAATTCGAATAATAGACCCGATTCGATTCGAGATTCCATTCGAAGAGAAATGGGTGATTCGCAGGACCTTACTTAAGGGCTAGACTGGTTCCATGCCATAATATCACGGGTATTTAACCCTTTCAATGAGATTTGCATATTTTGAGGGTAAACAAGAGATTGGCCACATATGACCTTGCATCAATGTGAATGCCAAAAATGGCAAGGAGGACTAGGGAAGATTTAATCCTACAGCCCTATAGGGCTGTGGGACTAAATTATTACTGAACCTCCCTACAAAGACAAACTAGACTTGCTCATTTCTCCGTCGACGGAAGTACATCAGACGATACCATTCAAGGCGTCAGAGTTGAAAGAGTTAAGAGGTACCCTTCTTTTTATTGATGGTGCCCCCGTGGGATCCACGAAAAATGAAGCAGTGTCTGTTTACTGTGATAGACAAGCTCTGTTGTACTGGTAAAATAGGACCCAGTCACCAATGCTTGGGCGAAGTAATCTAAGATGGGCAGCCTGGGTATAAACCGTTGACTAAAAGTTGACATATCTCCATGTTGCCGACATGATTAGCTATTGTGCAGGAATATGTGATCTTGAACACCAATAAATAAATAAATATGGACGACAACTAAAAAAGTAACCATTGCCATTTAAGCATGTCGAACAGCAATGCTATGCCATTTAAAACACCTGGAAACCCCCAAAACATTTAGTCAAGTTTTTTGAGGGATTGCCTTGTTTCAAAATGAATGGCTTTAGTTCACTGATCATGACGAGTGGTGCACAACTGAACCTCTCATGACTACGAGTTTCGTCCCAGACAGTAAATCATTATCTATGAAAAAGTTATAAGATGCACAAGCTAAGTTTCAGTCAAATGACCTCCGCGTTGAACCGAACTTCTTGAGGCTTTATTCGTGCTTTTATTTCGATTTTGCAGGTGATTTTATTGTCAATAAATCGATGGGAGTTCCGTTTCGCAGGTGTTTCACTCGTAACCTCACACCTCCACTCACAACATATAAGTAATAAAGTCTGACACAATTGATACGGTACAAGATTAGCAAGAGAGTAGTCATCTACCTGTAAACAGTGGGTGGTTATCTACCTGTAAACGTGTTTGCTTGTACAGAGGAGATTGAGGACTCACACAAGCAAATGTAACACCGTTGCATAATGGTGCTTTGTGGACTTTACACGCGAAACAACGTGGTAATAATTGACAATTTAACCCTTTACCCAACGTAACGTAACGACCAAAACCGGCCAGCGCTATTAAAAGAAATCACCATTCAATTTTCATTATTTTCTTCCTTTTTTGTCTCATAAACATAGCTTATGACCCCTCGTTGGAACGAGCTCGATGAGCTCGTTCCAATGAGAGGATATAAGCTATGGTTTTGACACTAAAAGTGAAAACATTTAGTTATTCAAGAATTTTATTTGCAACTGTCGTCTGCTTTTGGTGTTAGGTAAAGGGTTAAACGTGACACGCATCAATTTTTGCTTAGAATACAAATTTGTTCCTGAATTTTAAAACAACACGAAAAACACAAAATGTTGAGGAAATACAGTAATTATTGAGCTCCACAGCCCCGTAAGCATGTGGGATTCAATTATTTCTGAAACGTCCATATAATACAAAATAGATTCGCACATTGTCTTGTAAATAATCTCCTGTTGAATAAACCCTAACTCTGTTGAAAGGGTAACAAACTTTCATAATTAATAATTGAATCTGAGGTCGAAATGTACCACAAGGCCTGGAAATTCGAATTAAGTTCATCGGAATATATTTTGTCTAGTCTATGGATGGAGTCCGCCTGATGGTCTCTTCCAAGGCGAGTCATCGTTCCACATGGAAGCTGACATTCTGCAAAAGCAGAACTTAATACGTTCGTTCTCACAAACTTGTCTCGTCGAACTTGATACCAGATACCTGATACCTAACTTGGATGTGGCGAGGATGTGGATGTGGCGAGACTGCTGTTTCTCCAGATGCAGATTTGAAGACCTTTCTCTTTAATAGGTTTTTCACCCAATTAAATTTTAATTTCTAGTCGAGTGAGTCATAGCGTCCCCTGAATTCCAATGTGTTCTATGCGCCAGTGGACACATAGAACACATTGGAGCTCAGGGGAAGATCGGGCAACAGTGTCAAATCTAATGCATGTCATCTAATCTTTTATAATTACAGTTTTATCGATCATGTGAAAGATAAAACCTTGACTGTTGTGGCAACTGTCATACACCGCGATTGACACCAATGCAAGCAAGCTATAGAAGAGAAAGATTACAAGCTCGATCTCAACTCGATTTCCGCAGATACATTATTTAGTTATTTACTTTTGTGTAATATGTACATGGTCATTGTGAAGTAAGCACGTGATGTTTTTTTCAAGTTAAGAATCTGTGCGTAGCAGGCGAAAGTGCAAGACACTGATTACAAAGTACGAGAAGAGTTTTAGAACAGAAAGAATCAACACAACGGGCATGTGACAACAATCAAATGATCGGTGATAAAGTCATCATAAAACACACATTGCCCTCGTTGGAAGAAACTTTTTACTTCTGTGTTTCATTCGTATAGTTACTGTAATATGAATAACATGAAACAATTTCACAAATTGTGAATGATTTTATAACAGCCGGAAGTGCAATAAACGAATAAGAAATATGAGTAGCGCATCTTGTATGGATAAAGAAGAAACAACAGAGCACGTAGCTGACAGCAGTCAACGGAACGGCGATAAAAACAACACAATTACTGAAACATTAGACAGATACTGCATAAAACATAACAAAGACCTACTGTATTTCTGCCCGAATCACCAAAATGAATATTGTGAAGCGTGTGTGAATGAAGATCACGAGAGTTGTTGTGTTGAGTTGGTATCAGAGATTGAATTTTGTTTTCATAACTGTCTCAAACGTGTGAAACGAGTTCGTTTCAGCTTGGAAGAGATGGAGAGTGATTTTAGAAATGATTTCCGGAGAGCAAAGTTCCACCTCACACTTGCTACAGACAAAATAAAAGACACTTTTCTCGACATTCACAAAAAGATTGATGACACAGAAAAAGAGCTTTTGAGGAAGCTCGACAAGGTCAGTAAAGATGAACTTTCTGTTATATCATCTAGTCTGAGTCGAGCCATCAAACTGAAAGACGAGATTAACTGTATTTCTGAGGAAGGTGACCAACTTAATAATAATATAGCGACAATTCGACAAACTACACAATCCTCCGACAAATGTGAAGATAACGAAAAATCAAGTTACGTAATATCAGATTGCAAAAAGAAGGGAGCAATCGCATTGATAAGATTTTCTTCCGACCACGAGGAACAAATCGTAAACATTGAGAAATGTTTGAAAGAACTTGATCAATTGTGCGACAAAACCAGCGAAAGTGCTGTTGACAAGGACGAAAATATCATCACGGATATTGTGTCAAAACTCGACCAAGTTATCACAATTACACCACTACGTCTGCGTGAACACGAATCAGACACCGAAATAAAAAAGAAAAAAAGACAAAACAAGCAAAGCCAGCAACAATTCGCAGTGAGTGTCAATGTTGAGGAAAATGACGACGTCATTACGGATGATGTATCAACAATTAAGCAAATTGTTACTGTTGAACCATTACGCCTAAGTTTAAACGTAGATTCTGAGCTTAAAAATCGAGCATCGCCTTCCAGCTTTCAACATCAGACGGGAATTCCTGAACCGCTTCGTCCGTTTAAATTGCATCCCATTGAACAATAAACCGGCAAACAGTTCAGTTCCGACAGAGTGTTTAGTTGGGATGGTATGATCAATGCGATGCAATTTGTACCTAATACTGGCGGGAACCTGCTAGTTGTAACACAACACCCTGACAAGCTGCAGTTTATAAGTTGTGGAAGTCAGGAAATTGGGTTTGTGGACTTACCAGAATGTCCACGTGATGCTTGTATTTATGGGACTAATGTAGCCATTACGTTTCCGCGTCTGTTTAACATCATTGTGTACGACATAAATCATCTAAATGAAACATTTCGTCTTCAAATATCAGGAGATTGTCATGGCATTTGTAGAATGGATGATAGATCGCCATCCAAATAAATGACAAAAACAAAGTTTTAAACGAAACATGTGCATTATTCGGTCATCCAAGATTCGTTATATCATCCAAACGTGGTCAGTTTGTGTTGATATCAGATGGCCACAACAATCGAGTCGTGGCAATGAGAAGAGATTTAAAATCTATCCTGTTCACAATGCGGGACCCCAATTTACGTGAACCACGGGGTTTGTGTATCGGTCCCAGTGGTAGTGTTTATGTTTGTAGTTACAAAAAGCATTGCATTGTGGAGTTTACAAAGAATGGACAGTTTGTTGCTATAATTCTATCTACTGAACATGGACTGGTAACACCGTTTTCTATATGCTATGATGCCGAAATTCGGCGCCTGGCTGTGGCTCGATTATATAAACTCATACTGATGTTGAAAGGAGAATTATAACATTTTATCTCACGTACACCGTGATACGAACGATACGATAATCTTATAACGATTTTCTTATTTCATTCCCTTGACCACCACAACCCACAGTGATGAAAATAGATTTACAAATATTGTGTCACACCACAATCAAGTTACTGTCATCAGAAAGATGATGTTGCAGATATATTGCCGTATTTTGTCTGTAGATGGAGAACTATACAGATTTGGAAATAAGCAGACTGACATTTACAAAATGAGGTCCCCAGAGAGTTAATTGGGTGATGCTACCCTGCTGAGCAGGGTAGCATCACTAAATTTACCCTCTGTGTACCTCAGTCTGAATCAAGGACTCGGGCATAAACAGAAAGAGGTAACCAGAGGATGAACTGGCCAACTGTATGGGATAGCATCAGAAAATTCACCCTTTGAGGACCTCATTCAGCAAATGACAGATTGTTTATTTCTTGGCTAAGCTTGGAACTATAGAGTAAGATTATCTCACGATATATCCTTCAGTTATAATCGCCTCATTTGTTGAGATCAAATACAGAATCATTCTTAGACATGGGTCTCCAAAGACACTGAAATCATGAAACTTGCTACAGACAATATAGGCGATGGAAAGCACCACGCAATGGCACCGCAAATACTCTGTGTTACTAACCCGATTTGCCCTGAAGGTGGTGTGGCAAATCCCAACTGATAAACTACATACCTTGAGGTGGAATATTTGTCATTCTAGATTACAGTTAAAACAACTCGCGTGTTCTGGAATATATTTGTGTATAATTATTAGTAGGAATCGTCAAAATCTTTTGTCGTTGGGCCGAACTAGGGTTGGCCTGATGAGTCCGGGAGTGGGGGGGGGGGGGGGGGGGGGTTGCACCATTCGTGCAACCATTTTTGCCAATTGAGAGACAAAGATGAAACAAAAATGTCGTCGAAAATGCACTCTATGTGGATTGTCATTGATCATATAGATGCAAGGAAGCAGCGTTATTCCGGTTCGAAAAAATACAATTCTGTACACGTCCGGGGCCTCCTTGTACGATTCCCGGCACATTTTGGGTGCCCGGTCCGCCTCTGCAATCACGGTCGTTACAAATCAGCACCCCCCCCCCCCCCCCCCGGTAGATTCGTTTTGTGAGAATAAAATGAATAAAATAAATCGAAAAAATATCGACACACGCTCAAAGCTGCCGATTAAACGTTTAATTCCGAGGGGCGGAAAAAATTATATTCCGGGCAATAACTTTAGTTTTATTTAATGCGGATATTCAAAATTTACTTGGTGTGTACTACCGTGAAAGGGAAAGATTCATCTTTCAGGTTTGTCTACCGACGGTCAAGATCACAGTTCACGGTATTGTTATTATATATAGACTTTGTTGAAAATAGTTTTTTGGGCAATAACATTTGTTTTCCATGTCACACACCAGATTTACAAATTAGACACCCCTATGAGAAAGAAATAGTTCTGCCGATTTTTAAGCTACCAAATATCAAGGTCATTGTCACAAAAATAGCATTTTATGGTTTCCGAGTGATAAGTTTATTTCTGTTTAACACAGCTAGGCTTAACTTTCTTAAAGTAATCGTTTCCGTGTATGAACGGTGAAGAACTCAATTGACTTTGGCATGGAAGGCGCAACAGAAATGTTAATATAAAAATAGAAATTGGTTTGGGGGCAATACATTTCGTTTTATTTGTCACGTGTTCACCCGATGTTCTGATCGAATGCCCATATGGGTGAAAAAGAATCTTGTCGATTTTTCTGTCGGCAATCGAAACGTCAAAGGGCACGGGACTTTTGCTAAAAATAAAAATTGGCAAAAAATGGTTTCCGAGCAACAATATCAATTCTACATAACACAGAATCCCCAAATTCACAGAACTGGAACCTTATAGAAGGCGAAAACGTCTATTGATTTAAAGATTCATTGAGCAAAGGTCAAGGTCACTGTTACTAAAATAGCTCTTTTTGGTTTCCAAGTGTCATCTTCTGGTCGCGTTGAATATTGGGTAAATGGTTAACCCTTTCAACAATGGCACCCTGGAAGATATCATTTCATTCAACGGCGAAATGATCGAAACCATCCTGGTTTGTTGGGAGGTTCGGCGACAATGTAATCCAACAGCTCGACAGAGCTGTTGGATTAAATTATTACCGAGCCTCACTTCAGATTTTTTGCTCTTTATATCGTCTGCTCGTCAATTACCAATTTTTCTTCATGCAAACATTTATGCACACCGGGTTGGAAGGGTTAGAGATCCATTTTTCGTTGGTGGTGGTGGATCGCCACAATGGAAGCATGGTTGTCTACAATTTGTGGCTTGGGCAGAATGTTTTCATCTTTTATAGCTGATTGAAGTAATTTTTGATGGATGGCGTATGCCTCGGAAGTGACGTCAAACATAACGTGACCAGTCATGTCACCTGGGTCTTTTCAGGTTAGACCTCTTGAGCGGCCATGTGATGTCATCCACATTGTCGTAGTTACGTAGAGGATATCTACACTACTTTAGTGAATATCGGGAATTATCTCCTGAGTGTGGACCTGAAAGTTTTATTTTTGACGAGCGCTTGCAAGAGTGAAAAATCAATTTTTTCAGGTCCACACGAATGAGATAAATAGAACCGCACAAGCGTTTGAATGGGTTAATGTTTATCACACGAGTTTGATTGGGCGCAAGAATACCACTCGAGGCCAAGCCTCGAGTGGTATTCTGCGCCAAACCAAACGAGTGCGATAAACATTAACCCATTCAAACGCTTGTGTGGTTCTGTATTTATTACACACCTTCGGAAATTTCTAAAAGAGGCCTTTTACGGTAATACTAAGTAAGAATTTACCTATCCTTCTAAGACAAAAGGATATAAAACAAGACAAAAATCCAAATTAATCTTCACAAGCAGGAGACCAGTCTTATTTTTATTTCGTACGCTGATTGAACTTGAATTCATCGTTTCCTTGTAAATTGTAATGCGTCACCACTTCGATCGATCGATCGATGAAACACTGTTCGCCTAAAATACAGTTCATCGTCTTTTTATGCCTCAATTTTACAGCACGAATTGTGAATGGTTGATTTGATCCCCACCAAAAAGTTACCATACTTTCACAACAAACAATAGGTGTAAATTCGGAAAATACTTCGATGAGAAATTACAAAAAAACTCACATGTTTATCTGACTTCCAATTTCCATGCGGTTGTTGTTACTCGACTGATTGACAGGTTAGGATTTTAGTTAAGATTACAGTACCTAGTTATTGTCGTTTCATCCCACGTAAATGAAATTTATATCCCTATTGTCCAAGAGAAATGATCGTATTGTTCACAATGCCTGCTCAAAATGTATTAAAGTTCGTGTTATATCCATTAACAGGGGTGCAGAATCCATATGAATTCCACTTGAATATCGACAGGCAATTTGTTTTGTACTTCGATTTTGGTGACCTAGAAACTTGCTCGCGCAACGTCATTCATTCGAAATGTCGTCACTTTAGACGCTTTCATATTCTGTTTACATTGTTCTTTAGTTTGAACTGCATGTCAGTCATTGCCAAGTCATACTTTAACCCATCGGGTTATTTAATCAATAGTCAGAATTGTTCACGTGAAGAAAATAAATTAGAAAGATTCATTTGATGGTCGGTGAATGTATAGGACATGAGTTTCTACGTAAACAATAGAAAGTAAGATACTAGAGACCGCTAACATCCACTTTACAACATCAAAATAATGACCCATTCCATCGAGACGGGCCCATGTATGACATTAACTATTTCTTTCTAGACAAGTTGCTCGTCAAAAACTGAAAACTTCGAAAAATGCTATTTGGAAACTTAATTTGATCGATCTTGTCATAATACAAAAATAAATGTAACAATGTCAATTCTCGAATATCATAATATGTAAATAAATGTAACAATGTCATTTCTCGAATATCGTAATATGTATATAAATGTAGCAATGTCATTTCTCGAATATCGTAATATGTATATGAATGTAACAATGTCAATTCTCGTATATCATATTCATATAAATGTAACAATGTCAGTCCTCGAATGTCATAATATGTACATAAATGTAACAATGTCAGTTCTCGAATATCATAATATGTATATAAATGTAACAATGTCAATTCTCGAATATCATAATATGTATATAAATGTAGCAATGTCATTTCTCGAATATCGTAATATGTATATAAATGTAACAATGTCAATTCTCGTATGTCATGTTTATATAAATGTAACAATGTCAGTCCTCGAATGTCATAATATGTACATAAATGTAACAATGTCAGTTCTCGAATATCATAATATGTATATAAATGTAACAATGTCAGTCCTCGAATATCATAATATGTATATAAATGTAACAATGTTAGTTCTCGAACAATCATAATATGTATATAAATGTAACAATGTCAATTCTCGAATATCATAATATGTTATTAAATGTAACAATGTCAATTCTCGAATATCATAATATGTATATAAATGTAACAATGTCAGTCCAGGAATATCATTATATGTATTTAAATGTAACAATGTCAGTTCTCGAACATCGGTGTGGGGTTGGGTTGTAAATGTGACCTGACTTACTAACTGGGCAACATCTGTGTGTGTGTGTGTGGGGGAGGGGGGGGGGTACCGTTAGCTCATTCGGTATAGTGGCAGAGCATTTATGGCTAGACGATTGAGTGCCAGAGACACGGGATCAATTCCCTTTGAGGCCAACTTCAAAAAGAGTTTTCAGTCCAGTGGCTCGAACCTAGCACTCAGTCTGGTAGAATTCCTGCTTGACAAATGCGATAAAACATTAACCCTTTACCTACCATGAAAAGTGGACGACACCTGCAAAAAAAAATTCTTGAATGACTAATTTTTTCATTTTTTGTCTAAAAAACATATGTTATGACCCTTCGTTGGAACGCGCTCGACAAGCTCGTTCCAACGAGGGGTCATAACCTATGTTTTTGAGACAAAAAAGAAAAAAATAATGAAAATTAATTGACCATTTTTTAGAATAGCGTGTTTCGGTTTTAGCCGTTATGTTAGGTAAAGGGTTAAATTCAAACAGTTGCATCTCCACAAGTCTTCCACTAATTGAGATTCTTGTGTTTAAAAGTTGGGACCATAGACCATTATAAATGTAACAATGTACGCAACTAGCGTTTTCATAACATGACAATCGATCTTCTTCGAACTGGATTAAATGTTGAATCACTTTGCATCTTCTCGGTTACCCAGTAGTAAATGATAGCGGAGACAATAAGAGTTACTATGACGTTTCCTTTGATCTTTGGACTCTCCTGAATTTTCCATACCGTAATTACTGAGATTTTCGGGGAAATATTTTTAGTAAAACATTCCCACGAACGCGCAAAAACTGGATCAATACTTCAATTTCTCATTGCTGTTTCTGGATACAAATAGAAAGTAGCCAATGGGAGGACGGTGATGTTTTTTTGTGATGGCTCTATTGGTGTGAAACATTTCAGACTGACAGAGTTAAAATGTAAAAGTGAGACATATGGTCATCACGCGTGACAAAGATCAATAATACGAAACGGGTAAAGCCTTAAAAAAGTTAAAAATCTGTTTCTCAGACCCTCTTGCATGATCCTTTTTGGCTGCTGCATGTTCACTTTTTATAACCAATGCAAACTTTAAAAAAATAAAAATCGACTGGTTTATGTCTGATATCTTACCCAAATTAATAAAATTGATAAATGTGTCACTTGAGGGCAACGGGGCTTTGCTATGCCTTTGAATTGCAAAACCTTCTTACACTCAAGGGGCGAAATACACAACCACCTGTGTTATTCTGTAGATTATGAGGCCTAAAACATAAAACAAACCAAGAACATAAACGTTTGATGGCAAAGAAATAATTACAAAAATAAAAAATAAAATAAAAACGGCCCTCCCGCATGCACTTCTACAAACAATAGCCTGAGAAACAGATATACTGTGTGGTGTCTTCCCTTTTAAGAACGGAAAAATGTTGGTCTGATCGTACCGCCGAGACATTTTGGTGATGATTTAGTTATTACACGTTTTATTGAATTATTTTCTGAGTTTGCCTCCGAAACAGTTTTATAGATTGCTGAAATCGGAGTGTACAGACAGAACCACCGACCAGTGACGAGTAACTGCCAACTGTCGAGATCAAGGTTGTAATATTTTTATCTGAATAACACCCGTACATTAATATCGGTATGAATTAGGGTGTGCATCAAGTGTCGTCACAGTCTGCTTCTTATCTTTTACATCATAAACAAAGTTTTATTCATTATCATTCAAGTCGCGATTATGGACTGTCCTGACGCTTCTCATGTGTGGTGTCAAATTTGTTGATAGTTTCCCAATCAAGTTTCGTACATCAGGCATTGGGCGAATATCGCATGTACGAACCGGCATATAACGAAAAGGGATATTAACAATTGTGCAGGTTTGTCATGAATGAGGGTGAGGGTTATTTTGTTTGTAGATGCACACATATACTGCTCAAAACAAGAAACGCATAACGGGTATAGTTACGATAACACGGCAAATTTTAGATAATATAGTAACGAGGTGTGGCTGTAGATATGGTTAACGGCATATCGTGGTGATCTAAACATTATGTAACATTTTGGACACCGGGGCATCATTTCGGCAACCGTCACCCCACAAATATTGGAAATTAAGAAAACAAAGTTTCCACTGAGTGAATACCTGATCATGAAGTTGCACGCTCCGTGCAGGCGAGCAAAGCGTGTGGGGGTATAAATTGACGTGGAACTCGATCGAAATTCGCACAGGCTTAAAGCGATACTGTCTCATGCAAAATGTCGTATTTGACCGAAGATCAGAGAAATAATGCCATTGGCCGCTTGGAAACAGACGATTCGAATGTAGCGAGAGTATTCAATGTCTTACCGAGCACCATTACACGCCTGTGGAACCGCTACCAGTGGACAACGCAGGACTTTCCAAGATCCGGGAGACCCCCGAGTGACCACCCCAGCCCAGGACTGATACATCCGGTTACATCATTTGCGGGAGAGAACAACCACAGCGACCTCTAAAGCGCCAAGACTACCAGGTCGGCGGAGTATTTCAGATCAGACGGTTCGCAACCGTCTACACGAGGCAGGTCTGCGTGTTAGACGGCCAGTTCGTGGCGTTATTTTGACGGCGCCACATCGTCGTCCGCGCCCTCAATGACGTCCGATGCAAAGGGCATGGCCTCATCAGAAATGGATAACGGTATGTTTCAGTGGCGAGTCACATTTTCTTCTTCGTCGAGTTGGTGGACGATGCCGTGTGTGCAGACGTCATGGAGAATGTTTTGCGTATAGCTGCGTTCGGGAGGTGGACAGATTTGGCGGCGGTAGCGTTATGATGTGGGCAGCCATCTCACACACTGGTAGAACGGACCTCGTCCATGTTGAGGGTAACTTGACGGCGCAGAGGTACATAGATGAACTTTTGCATCTACATGTGCTCCCCATTATTCAGAATGCCAACGCTATTTTCCGGCATGATAACGTCGGACCGCACTCAGCGACGTTCACGACAGCTTATCTAAAGGATAACACATCGAAGTCCTGCCCTGGCCCTTCAGATCGCCAGATGTGAACCCGATGGAACATCTATGGGATCAACTGGATCGACATGTGCGACTGCGTCAGCCACAATCTCAGACGTGTTGGCGCACGCGTTGCAGAGAGAGTAGGCCACCATACCTCAAGCTTCCATCCGGAATCTGATAGCTTCAATGAACAGATGGTGCCAAGCAGGATTGGACTCAAATGGCGGCCACACTAGATATTGAGTTTGGATGACGTCGACTCGTGACGTTAACGTTTGAAACGCCTCCAGTTGTGCTTCATTCATCCATTAAAACTTTGGTAAGAATTAATTTCGTTTTCAATGTCAGTATCCCAAAACGCGGGAAGGTACCTCATCGCAGAAAACCCGTTTTGCTTTTCTTTTTTTTTTGAACAGTATATTTTGTAGTTAAAACCGCCGTTGGAGCAGAAAACATACCCTAAGACTGTACAATGAAAAAAGTACATAAATCGAAATGTACGTAACGAGTGTATTTTTCATAACTCTTTATCAACCACGATTTATTTTGTTTGTTTTTTATTAAGGTTTAACGACACTTTAACAGCCAAGGTCATATCGTGTCGGTGACAGTTTTACGTGTGGAGGAAGCCGGAGTACGCAGAGAGAACCACCAACACTTCAAACAATAATTTCTTGAGTTAAATTTTACAGCAGTCATGACTCGATTTGTTCAAAAATATTTACCTAGAAGGTTAAGAGTAAAGAGTTCGTTCCAAATTGATGCTCTAAGCTAAGTAAGTTCTTGAGGCAAATAATTAACAATAATATTTGAAGGTCGATTTTTGTGAAGAGCCCTGGCCTGGTATAAGAGCTGCGTTTGAAGGCTCTTCTACGTTACTGCAGCGCTGTACCCAGGAATCGAACTGAAGAGAAATAGCACAAAACCCAAGGTGGTACAGTATATGGATCTAAATAGATCAATGGATGCCACCAAGGCTAACATGACCAAATGGGTACAAAGCGTCAATACAATGCCACCACACTGGAGGATCTAGTAAACCCAACACCACCACACAACCTACCATTTCGTACTGCCCATGGCAGCCAGGCGACAGTAAAATGCGTAAGGAAAGTAAGTAGCACCATGGACAAACACTACACCAACAGGGGCACATGTCGCCCATACTATACAACCACCACTGACAACCCACACACACCCAACAATACAATATGACCTAGAATTACGTACTACCCAAGGGAACAGCGCGATGATGAAAGGTGTTTTTTATGCGAGTGGACAAAGTACATGTAATGTCTTACAAAAACCTGTTGATTTCTATGACAAAAGTGGTGATATTGTATATGACAAAACCTGTCGATAGTTATTACAAAACTGGTATCCTAATTTTTGACAAAACCTGGCGATTTCAACTACAAAAGTGTGAACTATGACAAAACTCGTTCGTTATGACAAAAGTGGGTGTGACCGGTGTGGTTTTTGAATCCATCGGGTGTGCGACAGTATTGTAGTACATTTTGATGTAGTAGTATTTTGACCAGGGTGATTGTGTAGCTGTAGTTGTTGTAGTAGTTGTTGGTATAGTAGTTGTTGTATTTGAAAATGTTTGTGTGTAAGTTGTGGTGTATTTGTTGTTGGCGCTGTGTGGATTAGTGCAGTAGTTGTTTGGTGTTGTAGTAGTTGGTGGAGTAGCTATTTTTTAATGTTGTACATTTAGAGGTAAATATAATAGTGGTTATGGTTGTGGTTGTGGTTGTTGGGGTGTAAAACCAGTCCCCGAAGGTCCTTCAAATTGTCATACCACAAGTGTAATCAGACATAAAAGTCCCAGAACCGATATTTTCATGACGCGTATAGTCTAGGAGCTATAGGAACCTTGAAAGCAATGTTGAAGGAGCGTATAGCTGCAAGACTAGGAGCCATATTATTATTTATTTATTGATGTTTAAGGTCACACATTTATGCTCAATGGCTAATCATGACCGTGACAGTTTTACGGGTGGAGGAAACCGAAGTACCCGGAGAGAACCACCGAGCAACGACGAGCAGCTGCCAGCTCCCCAACACTGTAACTCGCGTTAGATTGGTTGGAGACATGCGCACCATCGACGTACAGTACGCCTTAGTACACGGCGTCATCTTGCCCCCACGCAGGCAATGGAGATGAAGTGTCTTGCCCAAGGACACAACGCGGTTGCCGCAGGTGGGATTCGAACCGGGGACCTCTCGGTTTGCAGCCTGCACCTCTACCTACTGAGCCACCGCGCTCCCAGGAGCCATATAGGAGCTAGAAATCGTGAAGGCTCTTCTACGCTACTGGAGCACTGTCCAGAAAAGTAGAATTGTTGAGAAATAGCATAACACAGATAGGGTGGTACATAATGCGGCTGCAAATAGATCAATGGATGTCCCAAGGCTAAACTTACCAAAATGGGTACAAATCGCCGATACTATGCTACTAGACGATCTAACATTTCCCACACATCACACCACCACATGGTCTACCATTTCGTACTGCCCATAGCAACCAGGCGACCAGTAACCACAGCAGCCAGACGAAAGTAAAAGGCGTAAGGTGAGTTAGTAGCACCAGGTACTAAACGGGGTATATACCGTCCATACTGTACAGCCATATCTGACAACCACACACACAAAACAATATCACATGACCTAGAAATATGTACTACTAAGGATAACAACATGATAGAATAAGGTGAGGTAATGGAAATAATGGCTAACAGTTTTTTGGTGCAAGTGGAAGAAAAGTAATGTCCTACAAAATGTTTTGATTTCTACGACAAAAGTGGTGGGATTTTTTTAGGCCAAAACCTGTCGATTTTTATTACAATAATGGTAACCTAATTTATGACAACACATGACTGTTTTATTACAAAAGTGGTAAGCTTTGACAAAGCCTGGCGAGTTTTATTACACAAGTAGTTGCTATGACAAACCCGTCTGTTATGACAAAAGTGGGCGTTACAAACCAGCAGGAGCAGGAGGTGGATTTGAGAAATGATTTCACCTTACTCTTGTTAGAGATAAAATCAAGGACATCTTTTCCTATATACGGAAAAAGTTGATGACGCAGAAAATGAGATACTGAAGGAACACGAGAAGGCCGGAAAAGTTGTATCTGCTCGGGTTCTAATAGACACTTGGGTTATTAATCATTTCAGCCGGGTCGTTAATAAACTGTAACGCCCTGACAAAATCATGTTATTGTTACATTAGCTCTGACGTCACTAGCGACATTACACTTTAACCCTTTACCCAACGAATCGGCCTCATCCGCCCGCGTAATATGCAAATTCAGCAGTTGAAAAAATATTATTTTTCAAACAATTTCAGCAAAACCGTATCATGTGACCCTTCGTTGGAACGAGCTCTTTCCAACGATGGTCACATGATATGGTTTTGTCGAAATTGTTTGAAAAATTTCAAAAAATGATATTTAAAATAATAAATTTTGACACCGTCTGCGTTGGGTAAAGGGTTGAAAAGATTTTACGACGCAGTCCATCCTTTATAGTGAATAACATTGAAATATAAATGATCAGTGTTTGAGTTTCAAACTTTTTATTGTAACTGTTGTAAATATTATATCCATTACGGTGAAAAAAAAAAAAATATCAGTATTTGAGTTTCAAAGTCTTATTGTAAATGTTGGCTATTTTGACCCATAGTAATGAACAATGGTTTGGGTTAAATGTTTAAATAAAAACTGTGTCAAATGTGAGCGATATCAATGTTATTGTTTTTTCTCCACGTTTTATTTTCAACCTATTTTTGAGCAGGCCTTTAAATTCCACCACACTCACACCTGTTATCGGAGTCACCTCATTAAAAAAAATGTTCCCAAATGAGAGGGAATAACGCATAGGATAGTAATAAAAATAATTTAACCCTGGGGGTGAAAGGGTTGGAAATTGTCTAAAGTTTGCTAAAAAAACAGACACTCTGGCTTTGAAGTTGTTTCTAGGCAAGCATTGTTTGCCTATTTAGGCATCCAATATTTGCCTAGAGCCAACTGTCTGGTTACTTAGAATGTAACTTCGAGTTTACACAGAGTGAATGTTGGGGGCACCTGCTCTGTTACCGTAAAAAGTGATCAAACCTCGAATTTGGCCCTCTCGATTTAATTGATATTTTGAGGCCTCAATAAACCACCGAAAAGGAAAAAAAAATAGCATTTCAGGCGGTCAGTGGGCGTTACAAACCATCATGAGCAGGAGGTGGATTTGAGAAATGATTTCCCCTTACTCTTGCTAGAGATAAAATAAAGGATATCTTTTCCGATATACGCAAAAAAAGTTGATGACGCCGAAAATGAGATACTGAAGGAACATGAGAAGGTCGGAAAAGGTGTATATTCATCGATATAATCTTCTCTCAATCAGATCCTCAGAGATTCGTTGTATGACGAGGAATGGTAACAAACGTAAGAGCAATGTAGTTACAATTCGACAACTTACTCAGTCGACCTGCCAATGTGAAGATGACGTTAAACCAAGTTGCATAATAGGTCACAGCACTAAGGGAACTATTCAATTAATAAAGTTTTCTTCCAATCACGAGTTACCAATACAATACGACCGCCATGGACTGGTCACTTTTAAGTATGGCCAATGTTTCCACGCGTGCAATACCAAACACCAATTACATTAATAATCATCGAAAACTTAATTAATGAAGCACCGCATGCAACCCTGGACTTCATTAATTAAAATTTTACTGATGATTTTTATTACCCAGTGAACGCATGCGTGGACATCACTGCCCAGGCGTGGATTACGACCAGTCCATAACGGCTGTACTGCAACGAGCCACGAGACATATTTGAAATAACTTGATGAATTATGCAATGAAATAGGTGTTACTGTTGCTAAAAAGTGTGAAAATATCATTACTGATGCTGTGTCAAAGCTCAAGAAAATCATTACTGTTGTATCATTTTGTCCAAGCGAAAATGTGGATTCCAAACTCAAAAACCAGACAAAGCCATCCAGATCTCAGATTGTGATTCCTGACCTGGTGTATCCCATTAGTTCCGAATTTTTCCCTTCAAATCCGATACAACCCTTCAGTTCAGAATCGGCAGAGTGTTCAGTTGTCCTGGTGTGATCAACGTGATGATCAGGGATGTGGCAACAAGGGGAAGTGTGTGTGTGTGGGGGGGGGGGGGGGGGGGGGTCTCACCATCCCCCTCCCCCCAGCTAGGAATATTTTTTTCAATAGATAGTTGGAAATTCCGAGGTCAAAAATCCAATAGTTGGAAATTAAATAAATTAACATTGTTCATGAAAAATATTAAAATTCCAACTTAATGAAGAGAAGTTTTGATCTTTTATTTCCAACTGGAAACTTGAGTTTCAAATTTCCTACTCTAAAATTGGCATTGGCCTCAAAATTTCGACTCTGACATCAATCCGGTAAATGTTCTGACCAAGACACATTTTCCGTTTCAGGACTAGTGAAAATTTACGGAAGGGTTCATAAGCATGTGTATATATATATAAAATCACTTTAACCCTTTACCCAACGCAGACGATTTCAAAATTAATTATTTTAAATATCATTGTTTTAAAAAATTTCAACGTTGCAGTGCAACCACCTATCGAAACTACTCACAGTTGGAATTTACACCGGTGCCCCCCCCCCCCCCCCCCCCCCCCCCCCCCCAGCTGAAACCCTCTAGCCACATCCCTGGTGATGACGTTTGTACCTAATACAGACGAAAGGATTCTGTCAGTTGCAATACAACACAGGGAAATGTTACGTTTTATTGGTTCTGAAAATCAGCGAATTGGACATTCCTAGGCGATGAAACTGGTCTAGTTTATCATTCAGGACTTGAGCCATTACAGTCGGGACAAATCAAGTTCATACTCCCCTCCCCCACAATCCGTCATTTTCGCGACTCGTTTGGGTGAAGTATTTCTAATCTCTGGCTAAAATACGAGAATAATTTGAGATGTCCTTTCAACTATTCCATCTTTTCTTGAGGGAGACTGACGTAGATGCGCATGCAAAAATAACCTTTTCCTTACACGGATAGAAGTTGACCTTGCAAAAATTGTCCTGAATAACTCAACAGTTTCATTTGTTGCCTCAAAAACTCAACTTATGGCACCACCAAGTGAAGTGCCAAAAGCTATGTTTTGACGGCAAAAAATAAAAAGATGATAAAAAATGAATTGCGATTTTTGTAAATAGCGTAGGACGTATATTACTGTCATATCGAACTTAAGGCATCTATAGTAAGTCCACAAAAGAGCCTTGAGATTTATTCGAACCACATGGAATGGCCTAATCACCGAAATCCATTACATCAAGTTTCAAAACATTCTCTTCACTGGGCATTGAGAAGATTGTTTTCAAATGCGTGTTCTCTTACTTGAATGAAGTTAAAATTCAGGTTCCCAACAAAGAGCCTAATTATGCACTCACCATTGTTCTCCATGTAACTGGATTGGTGGAACGTCATTGAAAAAACTCACCTAAGAGAGCGCCAAGTGAATCAACGCGATAACTTCTCCCATCAAACGTCTTTCCATGACGATAACTACTGCGTCAGTCTATGACGTTTAATGACGTGAAAGCTGTTTCGCTGTGTCACAGCGAAATAGCTTTCACGTCATCAAACGTAATGGTCTTTACACTGCATAAGAAACACTAGATACACAATAGTAGTATGTGATGTGGTTTTCAGGGGTTATTTGGGGGTTATTTGGGGAACCCCGGAAGTGACGTCATGTCACGTGACGTAGTGTCGCCATGTTGTGTTGTCATGGTAACCCGCGCGAGCGGCCATGTTGTGACGTCATCTCCATAGTGATACTTGGTGTGAGTGCGCATGCGTTAGGGTGATACGTGTTTCCGTCGTCCATTTTGAATACTGGAGGCCGCCATCTTGGTTTCTATGGTAGCACGTGGTTTCTATGTTACCCAATTTTTCTGCAATAGGACGGGGATGTTCGGAGGATGTGTTCGATTGAATCGGAGTAAATCTAATTACCACAAACAACCCGACAATTCTTCCAAATCACCAAAATCTATCCCAACTTGTATTATTTCGAATTCTTTCAGACTTCTCTGCTTCTATCTATATATGCAATAGTTTACGTCTATCTGGCCATGTTCCTTTGTTCTAGAGTATACTCCAGTAACGTAGAAGAGCCTATTAGTTGGAACAGCTTTGCTTATTATTACTATATTTAGCTATTTTGGTCTATTCTTGTTAGTTCTGACCCTATTCCAAGTACTCTTGTTGTTTCATTTATCTAGATCATTTATAACCAATCAGATTGCTTGATTTCCCATAATCTGTATACAGAGTTATCTCCCTTCTGTATAATAAAAGACTATATCCAATGGCCATATCCCATGGAATCCCATTTTTTGCAAAACACCTGTGACTATGGAATCCCTTTTTTTGTCGTATGAAGCCATGAGGGCTAGGTAGAAGCCCTCAATAAGTCCTCATTTATTATCCCTCATAACCTCATTGAATTTTGAGGTTATGAGGACCTTGAAAAATCCCTCAATGAGGTATAATTTACTACGACTCTTAGCCTCATTTCAGTATTTAACAGGTATATCCCATGGAATCCCAGTTTGGAAAACGCCTGTGACTGTGGAATCCCTTTTTATGTCGTATGAGGCCATGAGGGCTATGTAAAAACCCTCAGTGAGTCCTCATTTATTATCCCTCACAGCCTCATTGAATTCTGAGGTTATGAGGACCATTAAAAATCCCTCAATGAGGCATAATTTACTACGACTCTAGCCTCATCTCGGTATTTGAGGATACCTATCGAGGATACCTATCGAGGATGCCTTTTATAGGATACTTATCTGAGGATACTATATAGGCTGTACATATCCCTATAGGTCTCTTGCTGGCCCTTAGTACTATTAATCCACCTGATGCTTTATGTTATCCTATGGCTGGTATAGGTAATATGCAATGCTAGGCATGGGGGTATTGTGGGTAGGGGTACTGCCTGGTAGTTTAGAACGGTACTATAGTATGGCGGTATAAACACCTATAGGCCCCTGTTAGTGCTTGGTACTATTAATCAACCAATTGCTTTGTTCTTTTATATGGCTGGTATATGTAGTACGTTATGGTAGACCTAGTGGTTTTGTGGGGGTGGGGGTAATGCTTGGTAGTTTAGAACGGTAGTATAGCATAGGCTGTACATATGCCTGTAGGTCTCTTGCTGGCCCTTGGTACCACTGATCCACCAGGTGCTTCATATTATTGAGCGGTATTCTGGGGTGGGGTCAATGCCTGGTAATACAGAACGGCAGCAGAGTATGGTTGGTATATTCCCCTATAGACCCCATCCTAACCGTTGAGAGTATTAACCTACCAAATGCTTTTTATCATACTGTTACTGGTAAGGTGGTACGTAATACCAGTAGATCCTACCTTATTCCGAGTACTCTTGTTGTTTCATTTATCTACATCATTTATATAAATTATAATTAACCAATTAGATTGCTTGATTTCCAATAACCTATACTTAATCGTACAGAATCCTTCTGTATAATAAAAACCTATATCAATGGCAATTTCCCCGCAACCCCAATTTCGCCACCCATTTCTTGAAAAGCATATGGCCTTCGGCACCCTTTTTTCTGAAATGAGGACAAGAGTCGTATTAAAAATCCCTCATTGAGGGATTTTTAATACGACTCTTATCCTCATTTCAGAAAAGAGGGGTGCCGAAGGCCATATGTTTTTCAAAAACGGAGTGCCGAAATTGGGGTGCCTTCTGGAGAATCCCTTTTTGTCAAATGAGGATAAGAGTCGTATTAAAAATCCCTCAATGAGGTCTAATTTACTACGACTCTTATCCTCATTTGACAAAAAAAGGGATTCTCCAGAAGGCACCCCAATTTCGGCACCCCTTTTTTGAAAAGCATATGGCCTTCGGCACCCCTTTTTCTGAAATGAGGATAAGAGTCGGTTTAAAAATCCCTCATTGAAGGGATGCCGAAATTAGGGTGCCGGGGAAATTGCCATTGATATAGGTTTTTATTATACAGAATGGAGATAACTCTGTACGACAGGCGACACTCACGGGCGTTTTCCAAAATGGGATTCCATAGGATATACCTGTTAAATACTGAAAAGAGGCTAAGAGTCGTAGTAAATTATACCTCATTGAGGGATTTTTCAAGGTCCTCATAACCTCAAAATTCAATGAGGGTATGAGGGATAATAAATGAAGACTCATTGAGGGCTTTTACATAGCCCGCATGGCCTCATACGACAAAAAAGGGATTCCATAGACACAGGTGTTTTGCAAAAAAATGGGATTCCATGGGATATGGCCATTGGATATAGTCTTTTATTATACAGAAGGTAGATAACTCTGCATACAGATTATGAGAAATCAAGCAATCTGATCGGTTATAAATGATCTAGATAAATGAAACAACAAGAGTACTTGGAATAGGGTCAGAACTAACAAGAATAGACCAAAATAGCTAAATATAGTAATAATAAGCAAAGCTGTTCCAACTAATAGGCTCTTCTACGTTACTGGAGTATACTCTAGAACAAAGGAACATGGCCCGATGGACGTAAACTATTGCATATATAGATAGAAGCAGAGAATTCTGAAAGAATTCGAAATAATACAAGTTGGGATAGATTTTGGTGATTTGAAGGGATTGTCGGGTTGTTTATGGTAATTAGATTTACTCCGATTCAATCGAACACATCCTCCGAACATCCCCCGTCCTATTGCAGAAAAATTGGGTAACATAGCAACCACGTGCTTCCATAGAAACTAAGAGGACGGCCTCCAATATTCAAAATGGACGACGGAAACACGTATCACCCTAACAACACGCACTGCGCATACGCACTCACACCACGTATCACTATGGAGATGACGTCACAACATGGCCGCTCACGCGGGTTACCATGACAACACAACATAGCGCCACTACGTCACGTGACATGACGTCACTTCCGGGGTCCCCCACCGGTGTCCCCCAAATAACCCCTGAAAACCACATCACATACTACTCACAATATATCATCTTTCCAATCCCGGTACTTGTTTTTTGTCACTAATAAAAAAAACATGTTGTAAATATTCAATCTGTATTGCCACGAGGAATGAGTGTATCATCAACAAATTGTTTTCACAGACATCAACGTATATTCTTTAACTCATTACCTAACACGAAAGACAGAAAACACTTGCAAATAAAATTCTTGAATAATTTTTTTTTTCATTTTTTTGCGTCAAAAACATAGCTTATGACCCCTCATTGGAACAAGCTCAACGAGCTCGTTCTAATGAGGGGGTGATAAGCTATGTTTTTGAGACAAAAAGTGAAAAAATAATGAAAATTTGATGGTGATTTTTGTAAATAGCGCTGGTCGGTTTGGGCCTTCACGTTGGGTAAAGGGTTAAAAAGAACGATGGGCGCTTGCGAAACGTCTGGAAATTGAAAACCGTCAATATTTTGTTTCTTGAACATGGTTTATTTACAGCAATATCCGCACCACCACCCCATCCCCCCCCCCCTCCCCCCACTATACAATTGAGGCGGTTATGACACGTTTCTATGTTTGACAATAAACATTCCAGAAATCCAGTTGTTTGGATGTCAGCTAGACTCACAAAATCGTCATTTTTGCCTTTGCCTACCTCAAGAAGCAAAACTATTTTTTTGTGAATAGCGATCGCTTATTATTAGCGTTGCGTTGGGTGAATTGTTAAAGAAAGTCGGGCAAAAAGAACACTAAGTCGAAATTCTGGACCTCATAGCTTACTTCGCACCCCCAATAATGATTCATATCAAATGTCGATTACATCTTGAGATTATAATTTCGAAATTGTCCTCGTTTTGTCTAACTTCACAATTCGCGTTCCCTCGGCGAAGCAGTATGTGAAAGCGGGAGCTTAATATGCGCAAACTTGATTCTTATGCCCTTAAGCATGACTTCTACCAAATAAGAAATATACACACGGAACTTACTTAAGCACCCCCTGAATTGTTTCATGACAGTGAAGTTGCTGTTACTGATTATTATGTTTTGATGATTGCTATGCCTTACAGTACATTTCATCTTTTTTGAAACATGATGTTTCTGGTTGATAGCGTACCCCAAACACATCCCCTCGTCCACGTAAATCATACTTCCAGCGAATCTCACAAAAAAACGTTATCATCCACATGCAATATCTGGGTATAAAACAATAAAATTTGTCACATCTTTTATCAATAAATGTTGATATGGCAAGTAGGAGATCGTCAGAGGCTCTGAGATGGCAAATCGTTGGCATGCGTGCAGCAGGCATGTCATTCAAAGCTATTGGAAGGCAACTTGGCTATAGTCATTCTGTAAGCAACATACTTGTCCGAAAACATCAACAAACCAACGACGTTAAGGACCGACCAAATCCTGGACAACCCCAAACGGCCTCTCGTCGGGAAGATCGGAGTCTGGCACGCCTCGTTAGGCGTGAACCCTTTGCTTCAAGTGGGGTTTAGAAACGCCTTGGGCTACCCAACAGGCGTTTGTGCAACATAACTGTCTGAAGCCGTCTCAAAGCAGTGGGTATGAGATCCAGAAGGGCCATCAAGCGTCCAGCTCTATCCGATCAGCATCAAAGACGACGTTTGGAGTGGTGTATGGCACAACAAGATTGGAATCTCAGGACGTGGAGGAGAGTCCATTGGTCAGACGAGAGTAGGTCCCTAATTCACATCACAGATGGTCACATGAGAGTGTAGAGGCATAGAAATACTACTTACGTGCCCAGGAACACCAGACATACTGTTCCTTATGGTGGAGGATCAGTAATGATCTGGGGACACCTCTCTCATGATTGTAAACTTGATATGGTGACTGTACGTGGGAATCTCAGTGGCCATGAGTAAATCCGGGACATTCTCAATCCAGTTGTCGTGCCTCATTTTGACAACCACCCTTTGGCTACTCGCTCTGTATTCATGGACGACAATGTAAGGCCACATCGTTCCCATGCTGCGAGAGCATTTCTTCAGAACAACTCTATTACAACACTACCTTGGCCTGCAATGAGCCCGGATTTGAATCCCTTAGAAGACATCTGTGACTTTCTTGGACGTCGTGTGCAAGCAAGGGATCCTCCAGCACAGAATGTAGCCGATTTGGAAGCTGCATTGCATGAGGAGTGGCAGCAGTTGCCTCTGGACCGTATCAGAAGGCTCACTGGTAGCATAAGGAGGAGACTTCAGGCTATCATCCGTGCTCGTGGTGGATACACTCGCTACTGACGTCAGACGCTGCTATTGTGTTCAGATCACAAGTTACATTTTTTTGTCAGTAATTACCGGCATTGTTTCATCGCGGACCGTTCCAGCACCATACTTGTCGAGAGAACATTTTTCCATCAAAAACATTAGTGACAGGTTTGTGTAATTAGCGCCATTAAAATACTGCTTAAATTCATCAGTGTGTTGTCTTTCATTTGCCAATGGACCATTCTTTCCACAAGCACTTACTTTGTAGCCATCTGAAAGTTAGTATGAAAGTAATGACAGTTTCTATTAATACCACTGCGAAAAAACACGGAGTGCTTAATTGAGTTCCAGGTGTATATTTCTGGATAACTGGACGGAGAAATGAAAAAGTACTCCAGCGTGATGAACAATATACTACACCCTACATCTTGTGATTATTATGATATTGCTTTAAAACTCCACAGTCCCCGTGGGAACCACAGGAAGTGAAGCAATACAAGTATCTGCTCCTTTTCTACCGTTGAAACTAGAAGTACCGTCTCAATAAGCTCAGAACATGTCTGAAATTCACAAAAGCGTTTGCGCTGTGGAAAGCAAAATTACTTCACAATGGTGCACAAAACAGTGACAGGACATCTAGTTAATGATCCCTGTGTAGTAGTATATTGTTGGGCACACTGTTTCTCCCGGAACTGAGTTACGCTAATGGGACAGTCTGTGCTTGATAGGGGCAAAAAAAATGCTCTTACTCAGCGCGCTGTCACTTCACAATAGTGCACAAAACAGTGACAGGACTTTTAGTTTATTATTTTTCGAAAAATTTTGACAAAATTATGTCATTTGATCCCTCATTGGAACGAGCTCGACGAGCTCGTTCCAAAGAGGGGGTCACATGATATTGTTTTGTTGAAATTTTTTGAAAAACATTTAAAAAATGATATTTAAAATAATAAATTTTGATATCGTCTGTCATGGGTAAAGGTTTAAAAGCACACAAAATATCAGTCTGAGAACAGAGAAAAAAATACATAAATTAAGAGGCGTGCATTTTTACGACTGCAACAACAGAGTAAATGTTGCAAAAAACTGAGTTGACAGAAAAAATTAACCCCCCTCCCCCGCCCCCCTGCTCTCAACAAATAAACATAAAGAATTAATGCCCTTCAAGAGTAAAAGGTCTATTGAAAACCGTGTCAAGATCGATGGAACTACTGGTACTTAACTTATTAACACAAAATGTTTGCCGAGAAACACGCTGAAATCTGTTCTCCATGTTGAAGGCTTGAAAGAGCGTGAATAGGTGAGCAGCTGTCATGTCATTTAATAAATCAGGTGGAAACACAACACGTAATAGTGTCGGATGTCTTGGAGAATTAGACTGGTGGCCTCAGAGCATGTGTACATAGTTCATGACTGGTTCTGTTGCTCCTTGAATTCCTTGGCTTGAAAGTCTTGGAATTTTGAAAGTGCCAATGGCTGTCCAGCTACTTGAATATTTGAGCTTCCTTGAAGGACCCTGAAAACGAGATGTCAGGGGAGGTTTATTGCAGCAATATTCAACACTCTTCACACATTCTGAGATAGATGTTCTTCACCAAAGTGAATATCTCCCTATTATTATGCCTCACGTTTGTAACATCAGCCGTGATTGGTTAATTTGACGCCTTCTAAAAGTCATAGTACTGGAGTTTTGGGGCAAAAGACGGGCACTATCGGAACGTTCTTCCCTGGAGAGAAGAGAACAAAGAAAATGTAAGCTCCACTACCATTGATCAGCGTCGATTACGCACGCTGGTGCTGTGTCTGATTACACGTAACTTCTTTTCGTCACCGAAAGACACAAACTTACCATCAAATATATCATCTTCAGTGGGTGTGTTTTTAATTTTAACTGCAAACAATGAATTCAAAAGAATCAGAAATATTAAAAACTCACGTGTTGTTCACCACTTCAGTGAATCCTGAATATGAGTTTATGACTTCAATCAATTATTTCCACAAGTTTAGTACTCCCGACTTCACTGAGCCTCCGCCTGAGCCCTCAAGTTCAAAATAAATTGTTTCACTCCGCTTAATTCTAACAACTATCGTCGTCAAAGAAACATGAATTTATATTCCATTAATTTATACCACTTATCACACAAGCATTAATAATGAATTATAATATAACATGAACAGCATGATGCAGTTGTAAACACTGGCATTTGGTGATATAGAAACTCGCAAAGCGATGGCACTTGTGACAAGTCATTTTCGAAGAGACGTCATTCGTTCGAAATGACGTCATGTTTTGGATTCGACTACATTGTTATTACAAGATTAATGGCATGAACATTGCAGTTAACGCTTAACAATAACAATGAAAGTTATTTTTTGTTCGGCATAATAAAATAATTAGAACGTTTCTTTTCTCTATCGGTCACCCTGAACAATCCTGACAAATCCTTGAAATGATTACTCATCTGAGTGAAGAAACTCTTGATGCAATGGTTTAAAAATGATCAGCAGCTTTGATCAGATCTCATCCATTCTAATCAACTCGGTAGCTCTTTTTCTGACACGTCTTATAAATAAACGTTTCCAATATCACACTGCCTAATCGAACACCGGATTCTCAGTGCAAATATGGGATTTTCAGAGAATACTATGAGATTCTTAGAGAAAAATCGTGAAAAAACGATAATCGCTAATTAAGATTTTGACATTTTTGTCGAAAGAGATGATATATGGAAAGGTCGTACTATTACATTTACTTTATCCAGTAGTTTAGCTATCCCCTCGAATCCAGTTCGCGACCAGTATCTGTTACTGACCATTAAATTAGAAAAATAGGCTGCACAAAATGGGAGGGCATGCTGAATTTTTGGCTTTGTTCCAGTACGAGTGGACTTTTTCCAAATTCTCGAGGAGTTTCATGTCGACTTATAAGCTTATAATCACGGCGGAACATCTCTCCAATGGAGACGCACTTGTAACATGCCCTTCCTTGCTCCAAAATATTGAAAATTTTACGATCTCTTGGGGATGGTCGAAAACAAGAATGACAACGCTGTATTCCAGAGAGTGATAATGGGTTTCAGGGCGGCAAGAGAAGTCTCACGTCAGCTGAAGCCACTCTGGTGAGGCGGAATTCGAACATTTTTAACCAGTACCACAAATCTAAATGTTATAGTTCAGCTGCTGATATTAGAGGAGCATCCACATAATATTTTAGACCTATGCACTAACCAAATCTCGGCGCCTTCTACGAGCAGGTTCAGGCATTTTTAAGCTGGTATAATTTAGTAGTAATAGTAGTAGTAACAGTATTTTATTTCAAGAAAGATACTTCATACAAGCATGTTGCAAAATTAGATGGTGAAAGGATTGCGAAGTATGGAATTTGGATTCAGCAGAAAGCTTGAGCTTATGTAAGCTGTCTCCACCAATAAAGAATATGCACTAACGTTCACGTGACAGGAAGTGACAGATGCAAATGACATGCTACTAAATTCCGAAGGTTATAGAATGTATAAAAGGAGTTTTGGGGAATAATGCATTGAGTGCGTTAGACAGTTTGCAGGTTAGTTTGGACTATTGGTAGATGGTTACCTGTGCTAACGTAGAACGGTGGTGCCATTTCCAGTTTAAGTATCTGAAGTTATGACGACGATCGTAAGATGGTAGGGCAGGGACACCACACCACAGTACTCTACTCTATCTGCTTAACCCTTTACCCAACGTAACGGCCAAAACCGGCCAGCGCTATTCTCAAAAATCGCCAATTAATTTTCAAAATATTTTCATTTTTTGTCTCAAAAACATAGGTTATGACCCCTCGTTGGAACGAGCTCGTCGAGCTCGTTCCAACGAGGGGTCATAACCTATGTTTTTGAGACAAAAAATGAAAAAAATTAGTTATTCAAGAATTTTTTTTGCAAGTGTCGTCTGCTTTTCATGTTAGGTAAAGGGTTAACCCTTTGATACTTCTGTACATCATATGACGTACGAAATTAAACAGCGCCTTGATACTTTGTGTCCATTTGTTTTGTTATTATTTTTCGATTTTTTAAAGTTTTAACCTCAATTCCTATTTTCTCCCGAATAGTGCTCAGTGACAATCGTTGAGCCAAATGTTATCGCAGCTTTAAATACTAATATAATCCTGCAGTCAAGACCTCTTAACTGGCTTAGTGCAAGAAGCTACTATCACAGCGTTAAAAAAAATGAGGATACCAGAGCAAACGCCAACTCTTTCCTTGCTCATATTTCATATTCAGTGAAACACAAATAATATTTTGTTTATATGAATTTGTTTATTACAAATTATTGGAGAGTGCCTATGGGCACTCTCCAATAATTTGTCATAAAACAAGTTTTGAATAACAAATTCTGACCACCAAAAATAATCTAGCCCTCAACCAGACAATCCCTAATACGAAAAATATCTTGTTTTTTGTAGTTACGACGTTTGACGTCGCATTTTGAAAAACGTTGAAGAAACTGAGTTCCCAGTGACGTTTGAACGTCAGGATAATTAAAGTCTCAAAGAGTCAAGTGGACCTGCTCAGTACAAGGGAGCCTGGTAAACCGTCAGTCAGCGGGCAACTGGGTTGATGCCGGCGGTTCGTAAACCGCTAACTTTGCCAGCACCCCTGCATGTTTCAAGAGATAGTAAATATTGATTGGGTGGAAAACCACCACCACGAGCCGGTGGCAATCCACCCATAGCTCCCTGAATATTGTTATTTAACTGAAGATCATCTAACTAGTAATTGTACAATGTTTATGTATTTGAAGTCACTTTAAACATAACTAGCTATATCAAACACATGCATGATACTAATATCTATGCATTTCGTTGGTTTAAGGATGTCACATGGTCGCGCAATCCGCCGGTGACCCAACATGGGACACGTGGCGTCAGTTGCCCCTCACTGGACCTAAACTACGCTCTCGTCCAATATGGAAGCAATCGAAACTATGTACAGCACACCTGACCACCCACAAACCGTGTAACCAACAATAAAATCATGTCTGTTTACGTCACGAGTGTAGTATCACGATTTGCCAGGTCCATATCCACAGAAGAAGATTTATATCCCAGGTATTGTGATTGATTTCTATTATTCATATTTAGTATTGCTCGACTTCCCGGTGTTCTCTCGCGTGTTGTGCTTACAATAGCATATTATCACGGCTATCGGGATGGCTGGCGTATAGCGTTAGCAAATGGCACGTTAAATCTGATTAGCAATATATTGGTTTGTAGAAAAGGGGGGCCCAGGAATAAAATTCACAAACAAATAGTTTCACGAACTAAAAATGATAAAGAAAACTGACCAGTACTGCAAGAACTTAACCCTTTACCTAACCTGAAAAGCAGACGACAATTGCAAAAATAATTCTTGAATAACTAATTTTTGTCATTTTTTGTCTCAAAAACATAGGTTATGACTCCTCGTTGGAAAGAGCTCAACGAGCTCGTTCCGACGAGGGGTCTTAACCTTTGTTTTTGAGACAAAAAATGAAAAAAATAATGAAAACTAATTGGCGATTTTTGAGAATCGCGCTGGCCGGTTTTGGCAGTTACGTTAGGTAAAGGGTTAAGAAAGATTTTTAGAGAAGAATCATTTGAATCTGTGAGTTGCTTCTATATATTTGTGAATACAGTAAAAGATCTCCATGTTAATTTCGACATTATATACTAAGCACCAAATATTTGACACGTCATTGTGAAATTTGATTGTGACGTATTTGCGATATTTTTGGTGGATATGATTGAGGAATGTATTTACATTGTGTTTACATTAGCTCTCTTGACAGGCAGACTTTTCGTGACAGTCATGGAAAGCATGTACCCTTGATTTTCATGATGTGTTCGTGCACTGGCTGCATGTACATGATATGTGTAGGACATTCAATCTTCATTTCAACACAAACCCTTGTGATTTAATGATTGAATATGGCAAATGCAAATGTAAGAAGGCATTTGTCTGAAGCAGAAATGTGGCGGGCTGTGGGGATGGTGGAGCAAGGGGCTACCCATCGTCAGGTTGGTGAAGCCTTTGGTGTGAACCATACGGTGATCACCTGAGCCTGGACAAGATTTCAGCAGTATGGCACACCAGTAAGACGGCATGGTGGTGGCAGAGACAGAGCAACATCTGCAGCTGAAGTTTTTGATCATTCAGGCCCGTAGGTACCGCTTTGCCACAGCAACCCAGCTTCGCAGTGACCTTCAGAATGCATCCGGGTGAAATGTGTCGACGCAGACTATCCGGGCAAGGTTGCACGAAGGTGATTTCCGATCAAGAAGACCATGTATTCGCATTCCGCTGTCGCAGAACCACCTCCAAGCACGATATGAATGGGCCATGGACCACGTTGGATGGACCAGAGAAGATTGGCGACCTGTCCTTTTTACAGATGAGTCAAGATACTGCCTAGACCACACAGATAGGCGTTCTAGGGTATGGAGAAAAACAGGAGAGCGATTCCATGCAACAAACATTGCTGATCATGACAGCTATGGTGGAGGGTCAATCGTGGTCTGGGGTGGCATCAGCTGGGATGGACGTATAGAGCTCTGTGTCCTTGAACGTGGTACATTGACTGCACAACGGTATATTGATGAGATCCTGATGTCCACGTCAGATTGTATGCAGGTGCAGTGGGTGATAGATTCATTCTGATGGACGATAATGTCCGTCCCCATGTTGCCCATACTGTCGGGGAGTACCGAGGCAGAGGGAGGGGATTGAGCGTATGGACTGGCCAGCAAGATCCCCTGACCTCAATCCAATCGAACATGTCCGGAATGAGTTGCAGCTTGCAATTTCAGCCCGTCCAGCCCAGCCAAGAAGTGTCCAGGAGCTTGGTGCCATGCTGGTCTTTAAATGGAACAACATCCTACAAAGAACCTCCAGGAACCTGATTGGGGAGATGATAAGGCGTTGTCAAGCTGTAATCAACAGTAATGGGTTTCATACTCGATATTGAAGGCATACCAGGTCGCTCCGTCAACTATTTGGCATATTGAAAAAAATCCTCTTTTACCAAAAATATCCTTGGTTATCGTATTCAAAAGCTAAAACATAATGTCAAACACAAATAAAATCTTAATTTCTGTACTTAAATCATTAAAGATATAATTAAATAAAAATATATACACTTTTCTTTACAATATTTCAACTAAAACGTAAAACTGGGTGGTGGGTGTACTTGGTGCTTAGCAAACTTTGAGTAGTATATTATAAATGAGATCCATAAAACAAGGTGTTAACATCAGTGTTATAAGGAAGTCGATCGAGAGTGTCTGTTCTTATATCAGAATACAGGGGGTAGTTGAAAAGATAATGATGGGTTGTTTCAGGTTCACCACAGCCACAGAGAGGTGAACTTGTGAGAAAGTTATTGAGTAGATTATCATTAAGATTGCTACCGCCAAAAACGTAATCTACAGTGGAATATTTGATATTTTCTTGATTTTTGATAGTACAACCACTTGGGAGTGAAAAACTTATCCTAATTCAGGAAGGATTTGAAGTGAGTCAGCGAGTTATTTTCTCTGACGTCCAAGGGTAAGCCATTCCACAGCCTTGTTGTGGAAAGTGAAAAGGAATTCTGGTGTAAACTTGTACGACTGTAAGGGACTTGTAGATCTGCACAGTTTCGGAGTCCATAGTTATGAGCCACTAAGACTGGAGGAGGTACTAAAGACGATAGATATTCTGATACAAGATGGTGAACCATTTTGAAGTATTGAATAAGTTTATGTTTTTCTCTGCGAGTTTGGAGCGTTTTACAACCAGTTTCGGCATACAGAGAGGTTTTGCTTGCACTACGTATTGCACCGGTGATTATTCGGGTTGCTTCAATTTGGATTTTTTCCATTTCAGAGGACTCTGCTTCAGTTTAATTGTCCCGTACTGTGTCTGTATATTCAAGCAGTGGACGTATAAAAGCAAAGTAAATCTTTTCAAGAGCTTTGATGTCGAGGGAAAGCTTGTACCTTCTCAAGCCCAGGCTCGTTGAGTTACTTCACAGATGTGATTGCTCCAGGACCCGTTGTTGTTCAAGATTAAACCAAGGTGCTTGTGGTGGTCTACTTCGTTAATGTCAGTACCGGCCATTTTAAGAGGGGGTGGTAATTTTTGATAGTCTTGCGGGAAATAATTAAGTACACAGTCTCAGTTGGATTAAAGTCAACTAGCCATTGTGCAGCCCATTTGTCAAATTTCTCTAAATTTGTGGATATAAGCATTGCAGCACGTTGCGAATCCTCAACAATAAAATACAGAGATGTATCATCAGCAAAGAGACTAATGTTGCAGGTTACATAGTCGACGATGTTATTGATGTAAATGAGGAAAAGTAGAGGCCCAAGGATTGAACTCCGTGGAACCCCTGCACATACGACGTTCCAAGAAGAGAATTCTGATTTTACTTCAACCCGCTGTTGTCTGTTACAAAGGTAAGAATCAAACCAAGCGAGCAGGTTACCCGTTATTCCGATTTGTTCAAGTTTATAAAGGAGACCCTTGTGCCAGACTTTATCAAAGGTCTTACTAATATCACAAAAGACACACCTTATTTCTTTTCCTTCATCGAGAGCCGCACTGATAGTATGACATATTTCAGTGAGTTGAAGTACTGTAGAATCTATCGAGACGAAACCTTATTGGAAACGTGGCAGGAGACAATTAGACTCGAGAAAGTCAAGGACTTTGGTCGCTAGGCACCTTTCAAACACTTTACCAACACATCTCAATAAAGATATTGGTCGGTAGTTTGCAACTTGATTGGGTGACCCTTTTTTGAAGACTGGAGAGATGTTTGATCTCTTCCACGCAAGGGGAACAGATGCTCGCCGAGTAGTAGGTTGAAGACATCAGTCAAGGGTTGGTATAGGGAAGTGGAACACTCTTTCGAGATTTTTGACTGATATTGTCGGGCCCGCGCGCCTTAGATACGTTAAGAGATTTAAGTGATTTGATAATGTCTTCTTGTTGTAGAAAAATCTGATCAAGTGTAGGTCGGTTTGGATAAGAGACAGCTGGTGGTAAAGAAGCATTCTCATCATTTACTCTAGAAATTGAGCAAAAGTACTCATTGAGGGCCTCTGCTTTCTCTTTATCTTGTGTGTGAATCATGCCGTTTTGGGATAGGTTGGGTATAACTGACTGTCTGTTGCTAAAAAGTAATTTGAGCGTTTTCCACCACGTTTCAGGGGGTGTCATGTGGGAATTTAGTATATTCTCTATTTTCTGCAGGAACCTAGTCTTGGATTCTCGAATGGCGGTGGTTGTTTCGTTTCGTTTACTTCGATATTTTTGTCATGCCAGATTGGAGTTTTTACGTTTAGCGATACGGTGCAGACGCTTACGCTGTCGTGTTTGGTATCCAGAGGGGTTCATTGGGACGGGTTGAAATTATTTTGTTGGGAACATACTCAGTAATAAGTTTATGAAGGTAGTTTGTCATGCGTTCAGCGATTTTGTCGGGACAAATTCTAAGGAGCAAGTCATCCCAGTTTGTGTTGATAAGATCATTATTAAATTGTTCCAAATTAGCTTCGGTGAAGTACCATATTCTTCGCCGAATTGACGTATGGGGGTTTTGTGACAAATTTTAGTTCGGACATTAGGGGACAATGATAGCGAATAAGATCTCCAAGAAAAGGATCCCCAACTTCGCATGATTCAATAAGACCTGGGGTGTTGGTTATGAGTAAGTCAAGAAGTGAGGATGAGTTTTCAGTAAAGAAGGTTGGTTGATTAACTATTTGAGCCAGGTTGAATTGTCTGAGGATTTTTTGTATTGGACCATTTAAAGTACATGTATTAAGCTCATCACCATTGAAGTCACCCATGATAATTATTGGCATGGTTTGTGTATCTAGACTTCTCTCAAAGGTAGTGATTATTAGATTCCATGTTTCAGAGCCTGCGTTTGGTGGTCTATAGAAGGATCCTAAGAGAAAGCTTTTCTTTCCTAAAAAGATTTGTAGCCAAATATACTCGATATTCTCGATCTCCAGATCAGGTCTAGGTTCAAAGGCAGCCGTTAATTTTATATACACCGCAACGCCGCCGACTCGCGTAGATCGGTCTTTTCTTATGGGATCTTCAAAACCCGGAATATGGAGACCAGAATTATCATCAGTTGATTTAAGCCCCGAATCTGAAAACAGAAATGTCGTGTTTATTAACCTCACTCTTGATAATGTCAAGTTTAGGTTTTAAACTCTGTATATTCATGTGAAATAAAGATAATCCATTGGTGTTAGAGACAGAGTGTTGTGGGCTGTTGGGATCATCAGTTCCATTTGATACCGAAGAAAGGTTAAGTGGTTCCGGGTTTGTTTCGATATCACCAGATAAGAGGAGTATAATAAGGATTGTCACATAGTTATGACGTCACGCCTTTGTTAAAAGTGTGTGATATATTTCGAAGAGTTGGTTAGAGCATGTGTGATATTCAACATATATCGCCACACTTTTACCAATCAAGGAACAATAGACAGTGATTGTGTAACCTGTCAGTTTTAATACAAACACAGCCGAGAGGAAAGATTAAGGGCACCTGTGCTAAAATGTTTTGAACAGAGAAACGAGAATTTACCTGACTTTTGATTTTATTGAAAGAGTTAAAGAAAGAAATCCACACCCGGGTGTAAATGATAAATTGAACGTTTAATTTCTCGCTCAACCTTTTGAGCGCAATGACGAAACGGAAAAAATGAAGTAATATCACTTGCTTTCCATCAATCTTCATGTGTCTTGCAAGTTTGGCTTAAGAAATTAACTAATTAAACGGGAATGGACACGTGTCAGACAAGGGTTCAGTGGAGTGTTTGATTGTTCGTGTTTTGATTGTTTGTGCAAACAACAATGTGACAAGTCGGTTACAGCACAAAAACTCGTGATATTGAACATACAATCGCTCGAGCTAGTTACTCGGACAAGTCCTCGTTAACTAACTCTCGCGATTGTATATTCAATATCACTCGTTTTCTATGCTGTAACCTATACATAATGTGCATATCGTCGGCTGAGTGCTAGAATGTTCTATGTCCCATAGGGGACATAGAACATTCTAGCACTCAGCCGACGATATGTAGATGTTGGGAACCACATCAGCAGAAGGGTTGCCGATGAATATACCAAGTCCATCAGCGGCTTTGTTGGGAGTATTTGTGTTTGCAGAATTTCTAGCAAGACCCGTGAGTTCCTGACGCAAAGGTTTTTTTGTACGAAGGTTCTCCTACACAGAGAGTGTGGTGTGTGCAGGTCGTCAATGTTTGACCTCTACTTCCGTATCTCAAGAGAAGATTCACAAACAGAACATCAAGTAAATTGCAATGTTTTTTTGCGGTGCCTGCCGGGTTTCGCAACTGATAGGAAGAGATAATTTAGTTATTCAATCGGAACATGCACACATGCAAATTACTCAGGTATGAATATCACACTGCTCAATCGAAAACCGCTTTCTCAGAGTAAATATGGGACTATCAGAGAATATTGAGATTCTCAGAGATATATCCTGAAAAATCGATAACCGATATTCCAGATTTTGACATTTTTATCGAAAGAAAAGATATATGGAAAGATAGGTACCAATACATTTACTTTTATCCAGTAGTTTAACTATCCTCAAGAAGTCATGTTCGCGAACAATATCTGTTGCTGTCCATTAAGTGGGAAAAACAGGCTGCACAAATGGGAGAGTCCGCTGAATGTTTGGCTTTGCTCCAGTACGAGTGGCCTTTTTTTCAAAATTACTGGGTTTTCATATCAACTTATAGGCTTATAATCACGGCGGAACATCTTTCCAATGGAGACGCCCAGGTCCTTTGACCTTCATTGCTCCCAATATATTGAAAAATTTACGATTTCTTGGGGATGGTGTAAAACAAGAATGACAACGCGGCATTTCAGAGGGTGACAACGAGGTTTCAGAGCGACAAGGGAAGTTTCACGTCAGTTGACGCGACTCCGGTGAGGAATCATTCGAACCTTTTTAACCAATTAAGCAAATCTAAATGTTATAGTTCAGTTCCTGATATTGGTGAGGCATCCACATGACCTTTTAGACCAATGCAATAAACAAATCTTGTCGAGTTTTACGAGCAGGTTCTGGCATTTTTGAAGCTGGTATAATTTATTCAATCGGAACATGCACAAATTCAGTTTACTCAGGTATGAATTTGTAGGGCTTATATTTATATTTCATCTAAATTTGGGAGAATCCATTTAGATTCTCGCAAAAATGGTTGCGAGAATCCATACGTGCTTTCATTGTCTCAGGATCCCATGAGGCCACCATGGTTGAACCCCTGTCTTGTTGAAGACTGATAACACATGTTAACCCTTTACCCTACACAGCTTTTTAATTTTTAAAACATAAACTGAATTTGATAGTTTTTTTTAAAAAAATAAACAAGTAAAACCTTACAAATATGGATGCCATTGGAACCGGCTCATTGAGCCGGTTCCAATGGCAGCCATATTTGTACAATTTTTCTGACAAAGTGTCAAGATATTTCAGGTCATGTTAGTCTTATATTGGTTAATTTGATTCCATTATGTTAGGTAAATGGCTAAATTGACACATTTTTTTCATGACAATCCTAGCAGTGGCGAAGCGAGAATCCACATGGATTCTCACTGGTTTCGTTGCGCGAATCATTGCGTGAATCGATTCTCGGATTCTCGTCGAAATATAAGCCCTGATTTGCTGCAGAACACGTTGTCAAATCATATTGGTCGAAATGTATCTTATTGAACATTTGCTGTGGAATACAGGGGTAAGTTTTCATTTTAAAAACTACTATGTCGAAATGAAATTAAGTCGATAAACGATGGGATATAGTAATCTCATATAATTGCTACTGGATACCATGAATGTAATTTGTTTGCCTTCCCGATATAATAAAAATGGTCGACAGCTTAAACCCATTATGTATAACCCTTCTAGATAGCTCTTTATGTAGGTGTTCGATAAGTTTATATATGATGATTTGCAGATATAGTAGAAAAGAAAGCAGTGAGTTGAGTTAGCTTCGCTCTCAAATTAGGGGGGGGGTAGTATTAAGATGTATAAAATTGACACAAATTTGCATTCTCTTTCCAGGAAACGCAAACGTGAACACAGCTGGCATGTACGTAAGAAGGCCAGGTAAAAAGACTGAGTCTGCTGAGTAACAGAGAAACAATTAGCCCTTTACCAAACGCAGACGATATCAAAAATTATTATTTTAAATATTATTTTTTCAAATCTTTTAAAAAATTTCAACAAAACCATATCATGTGACCCATCGTTGGAACGAGCTCGACGAGCTCGTTCCAACGAGGGGTCACATGATATGGTTTTGTTGATTTTAAAAAAAAAAAAAATTCAACTGCTGAATTTACATATTACGCGGTCGGATGCGGGCGATCGTTAGGTAAAGGGTTAAATCACCACAGCTAAATGAAATAGACATGGGTGTCAAGGGCAGCGACAGGACTTCGAGGAGATAGTTAAAACTACTGGATAAAGGTAACTATACTGGTACCATCTTTCTATGCATCTTCTCTTTCGATAAAGATGTCAAAATCTTGATTAGCGGTTATCGCCTTTTCACGATTTTCCTTTGAGAATCCGCTTTTCGATTGAGCAGTGTGAATATAGATGAGAACATTACTTGACTGTGTCGACAATACATGATATCCACGTCAAGATTGCAACCTCGTTTTGATGTGTGTTCTCAACTGTGTTCTCACGATCATGTCAACAGATATGTTTATCACTTGTACATTTTATGTACAATGAAATTCTAAAGTGAACATCTATATATTTTTTCAGGTTGGGAATTTGTTCGCACCAGTCGGAGAGCAATAATCGAATACCAAGAAAATGAGAAGCGGTTCTTGTTTGGACGAGGAAGACAAAACACCGTGGGAAGTTGACAACAATAAGCAGAACGGCGAGAGCAACAACATAGTTACTCGAGCATCAGACAGATATTGCACGAAGCATAAGAAAGACCTCATCTATTTCTGTAAGACTCATCGAAATGAATATTGTGAAGGGTGTGTTAGTGATAATCATCAGAGTTGTTGTGTGGTCTCAATGGCTGAGATTGAATTCAGTTTTCATCGGTATCTTAAACGTGTTAAAAGGATCCGATTCAACCTCGAAGAGCGGGAGGGTGATTTGAGGAACAGTTTTCGGAGAGTGAATTTTCACCGCACACTTGCTGGAGATAAAATAAAGAATATATTTTCCTACATACGGACAAAAGTTGATGATTCAGAAAAAGAGTTCCTGAAGAAATTTGAGAAGGTCGGAGAAAGTGAACTTTCTTCAATATCATCTTCTATCAGCCAGGCTATCAAACTGAAAGACACGATTGATAATATTATAAAGGAGGCTGACAAACTTAACAACGACTTAGTTAAAATTCAACGACCTACAATATCCTCCGCTCAATATGAAAATGAAGAACATTCAACTTAGGGACCTGCGAACCGTTCGAGATTCGGCTCGACTTGAAACCATCGCCGAGATTCGATTCGACTCGATACCTCACCGTCCGATTCGTATTTTTCGAACCGACCTCTGTTCAAACGGCGAATTATATGTGCACTCGCTCGCATCAAGAACACGCCGTCATACGCTAACGATAGTGTAATAAATCGCTCTCTGAACGTATTAGCTCTCCAATTTTGTTGATTGTTAAACCCCCGGGCTACCGTACGATCTCTGAGGGTCAGGGAAGATTCGTCCCCGGGAATATTCGTCCCCGGGTTTTTGAGAATATTGTATGTCTATCTTCACTATTAGTGCGCGATACTGTGTTTCGCGAGACTTTGAGTTTTGAGATTTTTTATCGTATTTTCCGACATGCCTTGTTTGCTTTTATAATAATGGTATTTGGTGCTGATGAGGCTGAGCACGAGCCACGACAACCAAGTGGGTAGAATAAAACTGCGAGTCTATGAATTCAGAATCAATTGGTCTGGAATCGAGTATTCTCGCAGTGCGAGAATACTCGATTCCAGACCAATTGATTCTGAACTCATCCAGCATGCAGAGTACCGGTATTGCAGACTATGGAAGCACGAATGTCGCCGTCGCGCCGGTTTCAAGGTTCGAGATTCGACTCGACTCGATACCAGAGGGATGATTCGGCTCGAGATTCGGCTCGAAGTTTTATCCCCGGCTCGCAGGTCCCTAATTCAACTCATGCAACATCAGATTACGGAAACAAGGGGACTATCGAACTGGATAACTTTCCTTCCGATCACGAGGAACAAATAATGAAGATTGAGAAATGTTTGCAAGAACTTGATGAATTGTGCAACACAGTCAGTGTCAGTGTTGTAGAAAAAAAACGAAAGTAGCATCATCGATGCTGTGTCAAAACTCAAGCAAGTTGTTAGCATTACAAAATTATGTCCAAGTGAAAACGCAGACTCAAAGATCAAACAACTAAAAACATCCAGAATTCAAAAGCAGACTGTGCCTCTGGCACCACAGTGTTGAGACGGATGGTTCGCCGAAAAATCAGAATCAACCCGTCACACAATTTCACAAGGACAGAGTGTTGAATTGTCCGAATGGTGTTGTTAACGCTGTGTGTTTTGTTCCAAATACAGAAGGAGACTTGTTAGTTCTAACACAACACCCCAACATGTTACAGCTCATAAATTACGAAAGCCAATTAATTGCGGAAATTGACTTACCTGCATTTCCTCGCGATATTTGTATCTATGGAACTAGTGTAGCCATTACATTTCCCTTCATGCAACACGTCATTGTGTACGACAGATATCACTTAATTGAAGATTTTCGTCTTGGGGTATCTGGCAATTGCCAAGGCATTTGTAGAATAGACGATAGTTTTATAGTAACTTTTGCTGATGAGAATAACGTTAAAAACATAAACGACAAAAACAAAGTTTTGAAAAAAACAGACGCAATATTCAAATATCCAAGGTTTGTTGTATTATCCGGATGTGGCCAATATCTGTTAATATCTGATGTCTACAAGAATAAGATAGTGGCCATGAGTCGAGACTTACGGTCTGTACTCTTTATAATGCGAAACTCAAATTTAGGTGAACCACACGGTTTGTGTGTCGGTCCTAATGGTGAAGTGTATGTTTGTAGCTACAGTAAGCATTGCATTGTTGAGTTCAAAAAGAAAGGACAGTCTGTTCGGAGAGTTCTGTCTCAAGAAGATGGAGTAAATTCTCCCCAATCTGTATGTTATAATGCAGATATGAGATGTCTAGTAGTAGCTCCACGGAGAGGTAACATTCAAATATTTAAAGCAGCAAACTCCAGCTTTGGACAGTGAGTGACCAGAGCGATGTGGACATTTATTTCAGGGAGAATTATTTGACATTTGATCGATAACAAATTAACCCTTTGAACACTTGTGGTATCTTGCATGTCAGTTGAAATGCAGCAGTCAGGAGAGTCCATATTTATTATTTGGGGGTAGACCAATCAATTTTTTCAAAGTGCAGCCGTGGGGCTGCACTTTGAAAATATCGATTGGTCTACCCCTCCCTTAACTCAGCAGGCATCCTACCTAATGAATGTATAACTAACATACCATGTCCCCGGTCCGGTAAAACGGCCTCTCGTGTTCAAAGGGTTAAGAAATCACAGACCTGCCATCACAAACATTGAATTCAGCAACGTACAGATGTTTGAATTAGCTCTGAAACTCGAAGCACATTTTCTTCCAAAGCAATTAGTCATGCTCAGTATAAAACCATATTCAGCGTTTCAGCTAATAGACCTCAGACTATGATTGGCACGATTATGAAATTTTATGATCACCTTTGTAGAAGAGAAATCGATTGAAGTCAAATTTAATCGTACTCTGTGACCCCTAGGGACAACTATATAGAAAACAAATATTTTGGGTCATTAAATGCTCAGGCCGGCCACTCTTTAGGCAAGCAGGCATGCTGCACGCCTACTGCTCTCCGAGGAAATTCACACTTCTGACTACCTCCGGCCCAAACCTGAGCCTAGACACAGGTTTGGACCCGAGGTGTACAAGAGTCTTATAATAGCTGCATTGAGATTAATCCTTTACCCAACGCAGACGATGTCAAAATTTATTATTTTAATTACCATTTTTTCAAAACAATTCAACAAAACCATATCATGTGACCCCTCTTTGAAACGAGCTCGACGAGCTCGTTCCAAAGAGGGGTCACATGTAATGGTTTTGTTGAAATATTCCGAAAAATAATATTTTTTCAGCTGCTGAATTTGCATATTACGCCGCCGGATGCGGGCGATTCGTTGCGTAAAGGGTTAAGGAAGGCAATTGCACTCCATTGCAAACTGGTAAGGGTAATTATTTGCACTTCCATGCTTTGTAGATTGCCAGACCTGGTGTCATGTGTTATATCTTTATACTTCTTTCCCATATCAATTCAATGTATTTTGATATTGTACAACCTCTGTCACTTCTTATGAGCACGATGGGGAGGAGAGTAATAACTAATAATTATCAGTAAATGAGTGATAAAAACCAATAATCGTCGACTTCGAAATCGTAGTCGATTTCCGACGCTAAGTCGACTTTTCGATTAATCACTTTATCTTTGCTTCCATTAGACTATGAAGAATATAATGGCTGGCTCGTATTCGCATTCTTCAATTCATTATTCCTTAGTGTTTTCTTAAATCAAGTAGTGAATTATTTCTTTTTCAGAAATTAAGACGGGAAATATGATGAGACGTCTCTAGTGATTTTCATGTAATCTTTTTTTTCAAAAAACTCACTTAATGGAGGATTCTCGATTATCCCTTCACCTCACACGAATAGAATACACGTGACAAACACATTTCTTGAATAACTACAAATTTTCATATTTGTCTCAAAGACATAACTTGTCACACTGCATTGGAGCGAGCTCACTGAGGTGTCATAAGCTAGAGTCTGGCGGCACAATGAACCCTTTGAACACTGGCACCTGGATCATTTCAGTCAATGCTGTTAACGGTGAAATGGACGAAACCATCTTGGTTTGTTGGGAGGTTCAGTAATAATTTAATCCAACAGCTCTGTCGAGCTGTTGGATTAAATTATTCCCGAGCCTCGCTTCAGATTTTTTGCTCTTTTTTTCGTTTGCTCGTCCACTACCATTTGTTTTCTTCGTGTAAAAATTAATGCACACCGGGTTGAAAGAGTTACAAAATGTTAATAAAATTTGAATGTAATGTTTGTGAATAGCGCCGGGCGATCGTTGCTGTTGAGGATTAATTTGTATATCGTGTGTTCCATGCACATATCCCACCCCATTGCGCTCCTAACGGAACGGTCAAGAAATTTAGTATTTTTCAAAAGACACCATTGATAAAGTTTGAGCACGGAATTACGTCATCCGTTGGCTCGTTCTGGATGTTTTACCACCATACCAATTGAGCAACTGTATCTTCGTCAAAAGGATGGACCAAAGTATGTATTTTGGCTTACAGTCGGCTCACACATTTTGGCTCACGATTCGAACGCATGTGCACACGTAATTTACAAATTAAGCAATAGAATGTTTTTTAAATTCCACTAAACCATATGATGTGACACCTCACTGGAACAAGCTTTTCGAGCTCATTCTAATATGGTATTAGATGATATGGTTTTGTGATATGGTTATGGAGACTTTGAAAAAATGTAGTAAAACGTTACTGAAATAAGAAATTTTCATATTGTGCGCTTTGGGTAAAGGGTTAAATGTTATCAATTATTTCCGACTTTACAAATAGTAATTACTTTATACTTTTAATGCCGCAGGTTGGAAATGTCGACCTCTATGGTTGAATTGAAAAATATTTTCGACCTGCAGTCACATGGCCTCATGCTGAAATATTCTAATCGTATAGAGTACCTTGCACACTGACTAAGGCTCAGTTCAGTATTCATTTAATGGGGTCAAATGGTGAGGGGGTTGTTTTGACGTTAACCGAAGTGGAAAGGTAACAAAATGAAATAATATAATGAAGCCTATATTCAGACCTTTAAATTCTTCCCAACTAATGACGGTACACGCTGTGCCCAAACAAGATAAGTGGGCCCAAATTATGCGAAGTTTGAAACTTTTTCCAAAGTTTTGCAGTGTTTCGGCAATATATAGTTTGTCCAGGTTTCCCTATGCTTGCAATTGACCACCTACTTCCCACCATTACAAGTATCCTTTGCTCATCTCTGGCTCTTGGAACTGTACCAACAACATTTAAGCATGCCCAAGTTATTCCACTCCTGAAGAAACCAAACCTAGATGTCAACGTTCTAAAAAACTACAGACCAGTGTCTAACCTTCCTTTTCTGTCTAAATGTATTGAAGAAGGTTATTGCCTCAAGAATTATTCAGCATATTTCAGATAATAACAATCTGGAAATATTTCAATCTGCATACAGACCCGGGCACAGCACTGAAACAGCCTCAATTCGTGTCAGCTCCGATGTGCTGAATTCGATGGACGATCGCAGGCTAACATCATTCGTGCTGCTCGACCTGTCTGCTGCATTTGATACGATTGACCACCGAACTCTTTTGTCGCGGTTAGAAAAACGACTCAAAATACGCGGATCTGCGCTTGAGTGGGTATGTTCCTACTTAAGTGACCGAACGCAATCTGTGAAAATATGCGATACTTTCTCAGAGCCCGTCGAGCTAAAATACGGCGTCCCCCAAGGCTCAGTTCTCGGACCCTTATTGTTCACAGTTTACACCCTACCACTCGGTGATCTCATAAGGAAGCACTCTGTAAATTTTCACCTGTACGCAGACGATACCCAGCTGTATCTGTCTTCTGATCTTTCCAATATGAATGACTCCTTAACAACACTGGAGGCATGCATTGAGGATATTCGACAGTGGATGGGGAGAAACTTTCTGAAATTAAATGATGATGAAACAGAATTTGTACAGTTAGGCGCCAAACATCAGTTAGACAAAGTTCCAATTAACTGCTCGAAAATAGGCGATAGCGCAGTTAGCCCAAGTAAAACTGGCCAAAACCTCGGTTTCACTTTTAATGATTGCTTTGATTTACATAACCAAATCACAAAAGTGAGCAAAAGTTGCTTCCTCCAAATAAGAAACATCAACAAAATCAGAAAGCTACTTGACTAAAACACTCTGAAAACTGTTATACAGTCTTTGGTCCTGTCTCGCTTGGACTATTGCAACTCTCTCTATTTCGGCCTTTCTCTGAAATCAATGTACCTGCTTCAACGTATTCAAAACACAGCAGCTAAGATCATTACTGGTGCGAAAAAATATGACCACATTACACCAATCCTGAAATCCCTGCATTGGCTGCCAGTTGAGTCTCTCATTAAGTATAAGGTACTGGCGGTGACACACAACATCTCACATAGCGACAAAGAAACCGATCTACCTTAAGCAGGTCATCAAAGTACACACACTGTCGAGGAATCTCAGATCAGCTTCTGAGAATCTCCTTGTCGTACTGCGAATTCGATCAACGGCAGGGAAGACTCCTTGTCGTACTGCGAATTCGATCAACGGCAGGGAAGAGATCGTTCACTTTCGCAGCTCCCTCACTCTGGAACGCCCTCCCTCAGAACTTTAGAAAAACCCTAAATACAGATAACTTCAAGAAAGCTCTGAAAACTCATCTCTTTCAAGCAGCCTTCGGCTACTGATTATACCATTGTTACCGACACCCATGTTTTCAGGGCTTTTGACCAGCGTTTCGCTGGAAAAAGCGCTACATAAATAAATTATTATTATTATTATTATTATAGAGCTTATAGCTTACCTTCGAATCAAATAATGCAACAGATAAAAATTTTAAAAAAACCCCACAGAGTTCGCCAGAGAAAAGTAATCAGCGTCGACAGTGTCGGATACGACACCGTCGACCGCGATTGCTTTTCTGTGGTGAATAGTATATGATCATGCACTTAAAGCTTGAGATCTATTATATTCATGTTTGCGGCATTTCTCCGTAAACGCCATGCGTAATTTACATCCAAATAGAACTTTGGCTCAACACTGGAAAACTAAGAGTTAGTCGAGTAAACTTACGTTAAAGAGTGGTGGGTGTGAGCCTGTGATAATGGTGAAGACCTATAAGAATGGTTTGTAAACTAGCATTTTTAGACGAAGGACCTAAAACAGACGCCAAGAAGAAGAAAATACCGGTGCTGTATCTCCAACCATGCCACATCCATATTTGCCGTTATGTCCAAATTAGACTGATCTAAAGGTCTGCATGTATCCCCAGAAATATGACAGGTTCCATTCTTACATTAACAAGTGCAAATATCTGTATCCCACACGTGTGCGATAAAAGTTTATTTTTATCACACATCCTAGAATGTCGTGAACAAATCTTAATTTTAACCCTTTACCCAACGAATCGCCCACATCCGCCCGCGTAATATGCAGATTCAGCAGCTGGAAAAATATTATTTTTCGAAAAATTTCAACAAAACCATATCATGTGACCCCTCTTTGGAAAGAGCTCGTCTAACTCGTTCCAATGGGGGGGGGGGGGGGGGGGTCCCATGATATGGTTTTGTTGAAATTTTTCGAAAAAAATGATATTTAAACTAATAAATTTTGATATCGTCTGCGTTGGGTAAAGGGATAAATAGATGTATAATTATTCTCGACATTTACTAAAATAGCGTGGATTTTCTTTTTATTATATGCGACGTGAAATTGTACTGCGTAATATTCAGCCCAATTCGACTGCAAACACGTTCTTTTCAAAACAATAGCAAAAGTTCCGCTCCACAATTTTCCAGGCATTTCCAAATATGACATGCCATACACTCTCTTCGCATACAAATATTCTGTAGCTTAGTTATCTAACTCATAACATGTATTACATTTCCCAAATCCAAAAAAAAAAAAACATATAACACTATCTGACTAAGTAGAAATAAACAATCTGAATGTGGGTGGAATAATTTATTGTCAAAGGCCAGACTTCAACCTGAAAAAATTGCATGAAAAAATGCCGAAACCAGTCATTTTCAGCCACCTAGCCGCCTCAAAAGCAGAATTTTCCCACCAACCCCACCTACCCACCCCTGGAACAGAGCATCCCCTGTTTCTAAAATGAAAAAAAAAAATATATATATATGTTTCCGTCTCATTTTTTTAGTTACCTGTCTGGTAACAAACCCGTGTAAATATTACATTTTAAAAAATAGCCAATTTTTCGAAGCCACTCTTTCCCATAATTCATCTGGTAATTTACCCCTATGTATCAGACTCCAACTTTGGGACCAAACCTTCAAATTCTCTTGTCCAACAAAAACCCTAATGTAATCATATATCTGATACTAAAAATATATCCCTATTTTACATGGCCTTAGTTTCAACATATGCCCTATGTTTAGAATTTCACCCCTGTGCAATAGTGCGAAACTGTAGAGCGGAACCAAAACAACAAAAAACATCAGATGACCGTTCCTTTAAGGCGACGTCATGTGCCGAAGCGTGACGCCATTTAAGAAGCTACTGGCGGATAATCCTCGTTATCCATCAAGTCGATGGGTACCGCGAAATATCTTTTACATTTCTTCGTTACTCTAAACCATTTTTTGTAATATAAGGAACAACAAATAAAGTATTACATCAAACGGAGGATAAGGGAAAAAGAAACTTATCAAAACAGATAAATAATGCGGGATACAAATTAGCTTTGAACTTTTCTTTGTCGTAGCGTAGTTTTTGGTGTTGCTTGTGTTAGAAATGACATAGGTGGGTCGATGTGACGTTTACCCTGAACTTCCCAAAATAGTGTGGTTTTCAAATAAGCATTGATTTTATGCGAGGGCAGTACTGGATACAATGTGCTATCCTGAAGAAGTTGCAGTTTTACAAATGACTTTTAAAAAATCCGTGTGCTAGAGTCTGCGGGGTGGTGTATAAAAATGAATGGGTGTCATGATGAATTAATTTCAAATTCAAATTGTCCCTCGAGTGCAACAAGATGCCACCTGGCATGTTGAAACATTGCGGGTAACACCCTGTTGCAACTAGGGGTCGAAATACAGCCTAACGGGGGAATGCTAGCGTAGAATATGCACAGAAGTCACAAATCACATTCAATTTGTCTAAGGATTGAACTCAGAGGTGGTGGGGCGGGGGTGATGTTGACTTGTATCTAAAAAATCTTGAAATCTCTATTTTGTTTCCATAATTCTAAAACTTCTGTCTCCCGTCAAAGTATTTCATGGTTTCGACAATAAAGCTCAGTGTGTCATATAGAAGTCAGGATACACCAAATCTTTCTTAATTTTTTTCCCCACAACAGACAATGATTCCTATTCGCAGTAACGAAAGCCAGCGGTACAAGTGAATAAGTGTCTATTATAAACTCCGTGGTGGTATACTGTAAGGCCGCCGTGGACTGGTCACTAATTATAGCAATAATTACCCAAAATGCTTCATAAAATAACATTTTGCTGATGATGTCCATGGCAACTGTACTGTATTGACTACACGAATGTGCTACACTTCATCATAAACAACAGGAAATTAGCACACAAAAGTACCTTCACTTGTTTTGTGGATGCAAAGAAGACTTTTGACACTGTCAGCAGGCTGTGTCTGTGGTACAAATTGCGATAGACTGGCTGGCCTACGTGGTAGTATATACAACGCAATCATGTCCTTATATTGTGGCTCAGAGTCTTCAGTGGCAGTTAACAGCAGACATAAATATATGCCGATTACCTAATTGAACTTTTAAACATAAATACCAGTGTTGGCGGTCAATTTTAATTTAAATTTTTGAAGGCCGACGATGGAACATTTGCATGTCGAAGAAAATCTTGAACCCCCAAAATGGGAGGATTTGACATCGGTATGCACATGTTGATTGATCGATCTCTCGAAGGCTTTATGTACATTGTTTGCTCTTTGTATATTTAGGCTTTCCCAAACCCAGTTTGGGAAAGACTCTTGTTATTCTTCTTTTTCAAAATTTTCTTCTCTATTTTTTTCCGCCGTGAATTTTGTCTGTTGAACTGCTCAAAAACAAGCTGTACGATTGTAACCAAATTTGGCATATTTATGTAATGTTATAAAATCTAATGAAATGTGGTATCGGCATGTCTGTGAAAACGCGTATTTTCAAAATATTCTGCCAAAACTTTTAAAATTTTAACATTTTTCGAAAGTCTCAAAACAGTTTACAGTTATTTAGCTCAAATTTTCTACACATTTAGAGCATAATATGATACACCACAATAACCACTCAAATCTTTCAATATTAACCCCCACTGGCCAAAAATGACATTAATATAGCTTTTTTTCTTCAAAATTGACCAACTTCAAGGGCAAATTTATCAAATTATAAGGTTGTTGTAACAATTATTTTAGTATGGATAGATGCAACAATGATTGTGGAAGATAGTCACTGTTTACTTTTTAATCTCAGATTTAACACTCAAGCACAAAGAGGGCGAGAATAAGAGTACCGTTTGAAAATGCCAAAATTGGCCAGCTTTGGTTGCATTTTCTATCATTTTGGAAAGGCTTAATTTCAAACACTTTTCATGTACGTATTCATAATTGACTGCCGAGCATATTTGCTGTTGTAAGTTTGGTTGTAAAGTTTAACTCTATCCCATTCTGGTTGCATAAAAGTAGGTACCATCAACAAAACTATATTTTGTCAGAATTTGGTAAGTTTAGGTGACGATGTACTCCATTTATTTATTTATTTATTTATTTACTGATGTTTAAGGTCACATACTTATACACAATGACTAATCATTACCATGACAGTTTTACAGGTGGAGGAAGCCGGAGTACCCGGAGAGAACCACCGAGACACGGCGAGCAACTGTCAGCTCCCCAACATACCAACTCCACACAAGCAGGGTTAGCATTGGTTGAAGACAAGTGCACAATCGACGTGCAGTACACCTTAGTACACAGCGCCACCGTGCCCCCACGTGGACAATGGGGGTGAAGTGTCTTGCCCAAAGACGCAAAGCGGTTGCCGCAGGTGGGATTCGAACCGAGGACCTCTCGGCTTGCAGCCTGCACCTCTGTCTACTGAGCCACCGCGCCCCCATTTCTCCATTTTTAATTGATTGAGCTCTGAATGTTTTCTATAGCTGCATGCAGCAGTCAAAGTATGACAAATTTTGTTTTATATGTTATTATAAAAAGTTTAACCCTTAGCAGATTTGAGACTTGCCATAAGGGTACTGTCGGAATAATTGTTATTTTCGCCAACTTTTACATGCAGTTTCTCAGCAATGGAGCCATATTGTCTCAAAAGCTTCACACGAGAAGATAGGGTATTCACCCAAGAACAATTTTGCTGTTATATGTTGTATTCCAAGTTTTAACCCTCACCCAGTTGCCAGGCCTTTAATTGGAGTACCCTCAACTTGTACATGTTCATTCAAATATTAGGATTCAAGATTAGTCCATGTCTCTTTTCAGACACTCAGTCTGTGATTGGTGTTCACACATTAAGAGCATAATATGATACACTAAAATCACCACACAAATATTTCAAAATTAACCCCTATTGGCCACAAATGATATGAATATATCATTTTATCTTCAAGATTTACTAACTTCAAGATCAAATTTCTCTTAATTGCGAGGTTGTTGTAACAATTATGTGAGTATGCATAAGTGTAACAATGCTTGCAGAAGAAAGTTACTGTTTAGTTTTTAATCTCGTCTTTAACCCTCAGACAAATGAGGGTAAGAGGACCATCCGAAAATGCCCAAATTAGCTAACTGTGGTTGCATCTTCCTGTCATTTTGGAAAGGGTTAATTCTAAACACTTTGGTTTGCTATAGGTAGAGATGCCTAATGAATAAATCCTCTGCTGTAAGTTATGCTTTGGGGCTTAACACAACATATGCTTTGGCCATGAAAAGAATAGTACCGTCAGAAAAAACATAGATTTTCAGTGAATTTTGCAAACATCTGTGCTCATTTCCTCTAATTGGAAGGTTGTTGTAGCAATTATTTTGGTATGGATAGATACAACAATGATCGTAGCAGAAGGTTACGGTTTACTTTTTAATCTCAAGATTTAACCCCCAAGTAAAATGAAGTCGTGAATAAGAGAATCGTGAGAGAATGCCAAAATTGAATACTTTGGATGCTTTTTGTCTATCATTTTGGAAATGGTTAATTTCAAACACTTTGCTTTGCTATATGTAATCTGCATTTTCACATTGGAGAGTTGGGAAAGCCCGTAATTTGTCCAACAAATTACAATTCTCTAGTTTTCTTTTTATCTTTTTATTTTTTTTTTTATTTTTTTTTTTTTCCTCCGTGAATTTTGTCTGTTGAACTGCTCAAAAACAAGCAGTACAATTTTAACCAAATTTGGCATACTTATGTTATGTCAGAAAATCTAGTGAGTAGTAGGAGAGCGATGAAACGGGCCTTATTGGATGGACCCCGGGCTGGACCCCGGAAGTGACGTCATGTCATGTGACCTGGAGGCGCCACGTTTGGTTGTCATGGCAACCCGCGTGAGCGGCCATCTTGTGACGTCATCCCCATAGTGATACGTGGTCCTAGTGCACATGCGCAGCGTGTGTTGTTAGGGTGATACGTGTTTCCGTCGGCCATTTTGTATACTGGAGGCTGCCATCTTGGTTTCTATGGTAGCACGTGGTTGCTATGTGACCCAAAACCTTCTAACAAAACAGGGGTATGTTCGGAGGGTGTGTTCGATTGAATCGGAGTTTTACGAATTACCACATACAACCCGACAATTCCTCCAAATCACCGAAATTTACTTTATTTGCTACGGATTCCCCAATTTATCGGTGTAGCACGTAGTGCTATAGTACCATGGGGTACAAGTGGGTGTGTTCCTTTGTAGAAGAGTAATTTTCTGGCTTAGAATTTTCCAGAATCCTCGTAGAATTACCACAAACAACCCGACAAGTTTTACTATTTCGAATTCTTTCAGAATTCTCTGCTTCTATCTATATATGCAATAGTTTTCATCTATCTGACCATGTTCCTTTGTTCCGAAGTATACTCCAGCAGCGTAGAAGAGCCTATCAGTTGGAACAGCTTACCTTATTATTACTATATTTAGCTATTCTGGTCTATTCTTGTTAGTTCTGACCCTATTCCAAGTACTCTTGTTGTTTCATTTATCTAGATCATTTGTATAACCAACCAATCAGATTGCTTGATTTCCCATAACCTGTATGCAGAGTTATCTCCCTTGTATATATCAAAAACATTCTAATCGCCTCTATATCCAATGGCCATATCCTACGGAATCCCTTTTTTGTCGTATGTGCTTATGTGAAAAGGCACAATGTGACACAATATACCCTAGCACATAGGCACATGCTTTATGTGCCGATATGTGCTTATATGTGCTTATGTGAAAAGGCACAATGTGACACAATGTGCCCTAGCACAAACGCACATACGGGTATTTTAGGATACCTATGACCTCGTATTGTATTATTCGAGGATACCTACTAGAGAATCCCTTTTTTGCCATATGTGCTTATGTGCAAAGGCACAATGTGACACAATGTGCCCTAGCACCTAGCACATAAGCACAATGTGACACAATGTGCCCTAGAACATAGGCACATACGGGTATTTGAGGATACCTATGACCTGGTATTGTATTATTCGAGGATACCTACTAGAGAATCCCTTTTTTGTCATATGTGCTTATATGTAAAGGCACAATGTGACACAATGTGCCCTAGCACATAAGCACATGCTTTATGTGCTTATGTGAAAAGGCACAATATGACACAATGTGCCCTAGCACATAGGCACATATGGGTATTGGAGGATACCTGACATTGGACTATTGGAGGATACTTGTAGAAACTTTTTATCTGGGTATTTCATGCTACATCCGGGTACTTCGGTTGGGAAAGGTATAAAAAGGGTGTTGGTACGCGAATAAATTCATTTGTGTCCTGACCGTCGTCGAGTGAAGACATGTTACCAGTTCGTTGCAGATACTGTTCCAAGTTATTTTCGACATCGGATCATGCAAGAAGACACGAGAACACCCGTCATCGGCGCCACTGCAGATATTGTACTAAGTTGTTCGCCAAACCATACAATAGGAAGAGGCATGAAGAACATAACTGTCCAAGAAGAAAAGAAGAGGAAAGCGATACTGGAGATTTAATGACTGGCCAGAATAAAAAGACTTTTAGAATTTGTACGGTATGCTGACAAGGAGGAAATCGATGCCGTTCTACGTGCTGCTGATGAAGATTTGATTACCTGTTTATGCAAAAGTGCTACCAACATTCTCGAAGATAAGATACCATTGAATTTGTCTGAATTTGATGACCTGCGAAAACACGAACATGTATTGAAGCTGCTAACACATGATGGAATTTCTACCGATATAAAAAGAAGTATACTATGAAAGAGTTGCTTTCTCTCGGCGCTTATCAACCCAGTCCTAGCTCTGAAAAAAGTATAAAAGGAGTGTTGATGTGAAAATAAACTCATTTGTTCTGCGACCACAGAAAGAGTGAAGTCATGAAATTCCATTGCTGCAGATATTGTGATAAAGAATTCTCCAGGAGTTTCGCATGTAAGAGACATGAAGATGATTACTGTCCAAACCGACAAACGGAAACATCGAGCAACACTACAAGATTAGAAAGAAATTTAGATACACTGTGAATCCTATCTGATGCAGATCGATATGAAGCCAAGACTATACTCAAGACAGCTAGTGATGATCTGATAGAATGTATATGTGATTGTGCCTCGAATATCTTGAAGGGGGGCAGTACCTATAACCAAATCCGAGAGAGCTAAGTTTTTTCCATACAAGTACGAAATAAGGAGAATTGTCTCACTAAAGACAGAACTATCTTATCGGAAAAGAAGACGGCTCATACAGAAAGGAGGATTTTTAGGAATGTTAATCAAACCCGTCATCAATGCGCTGTCCGATATCCTATAAAAGGGTCGTGCTCATAAGAAATTTGTTATTTGTAATCTGACCTTCGAAGAGAGCGGACACAATGCAATCCTGTTGTGCACCAAAAAATTGGTCAATAGATTCGGACACCGATGAGTCGTCGGAACTATCAGAAGATATGGAATATGAAGAAGAAGAAGAAGACGAAGAGGAAGAAGAAGACGAAGAAGAAGAAGAAGACGTTTCTGTGATGGAAACTATCGTCCAATGTGCCTATGGCAAATACTAGGATGATTTTGACAACCTCATGAACAAATATATCGAGGATGGCATGGATAGAGATAATGCAGTTGAAACAGCAAAAAGAGCACTTCAAAAGAATGTCAGAGAAGCCATAAATGAGAAATACATTAATACCCTTGTGCACATTAGAAATTTTTGCAACGACTCAATTCACAAAAAAATTCAAGAAACAGCCAAGCGTCTTCGTGAAGAAGAGGATTATGACTTTGAAGAATCCCAGAAATATGCTTTGGTAAAGCGAAGATTTCTGTTCGACAACCTTATGACAAACTACTCATTCAGAGTTGACGGTGGTGATGAAGAAGATGAAGAAGAAGACGATTAGAAAAAAAGGTATAAAGGGAGTGTTGGTATGAAAATAAATTCATTTCCGTTTTGAACGCCGAAGAATGAAGATGTCTGTGTCAACAACGGTGCTCAGATTCGAAGATGACTTACATATACAAATCTTCAAGAATGATGCTGGATTAAAGCTGACTTCCCTAGAACTGGCTCAAGTGAACCGTGTGGTACATGCAGCCAAGAGAAAAAAATCTAGACATGGTTGCTGGTGGAAAGAAACAAAGATGTGTGGATACTAACCGAACATTAACCAAAAGAATAAAGACAGAAGAACTGACTGATACTTCCAATACAAACAAGAATGAAGTTACTACTATGAACAAAGTTTCTACTGTCAAAGATGTTTCTACTAAGAAAGAATTTTCTACTGAAGACAAGAAAAAGATGCCAGCTCCCATAAAGAATGAAGTTACCACTAAGAACGAAGTTACGAAGAAGTCTGAAGTTTCTACTGTGAAGGAAGTTACCACTATGCATGAAGATTCAAAGAGGACCCAAACCAAGAAAGATGTTTCCACTCAAACCTCAAATGAAGTTACTACTAAGAATGATGTTCAGAAGACTGAAGTTACTACTATGAAACAACTAGAGAAAGCGAAACCCAAAGATGAGAGCCAGGAAATTAAAGCAGCCAACAAAACCAAGTTATCAAATGAGAGATTTATCAAGAACCTAGCCATGCAATGGGAAGAAGCTCCAACCCACAAGAAGATGAAATGGTTAGCCCATGCGAGAACAATTATAAAGACAGATACCTTGAGAAATTGAATTGTATACTTGAATAAAAATGAAATGTTATATACATTGTTGTTTGTTTGTTTTTATCTACTACCCCAACAGAAGTACCCGGATGTAGCATGAAATACCCGGATGTAAAGTTTCTACAACAAGTATCCTCCAACAGTCCAATGTCAGGTATCCTCCAATACCCATATGTGCCTATGTGCTAGGGCACATTGTGTCACATTGTGCCTTTTTCACATAAGCACATATCGGCACATAAAGCATGTGCTTATGTGCTAGGGCACATTGTGTCACATTGTGCCTTTGCACATAAGCACATATGACAAAAAAAGGATTCTCTAGTAGATATCCTCGAATAATACAATACCAGGTCATAGGTATCCTCAAATACCCGTATGTGCCTATGTGCTAGGGCACATTGTGTCACATTGTGCCTTTGCCCATAAGCACATATGACAAAAAAGGGATTTTCTAGTAGGTATCCTCGAATAATACAGTACCAGGTCATAGGTATCCTCAAATACCCGTATGTGCCTTTGCGCTAGGGCACATTGTGTCACATTGTGCTTTTTCACATAAGCACATATAAGCATATATCTGCACATAAAGCATGTGCCTATGTGCTAGGGTATATTGTGCCAATTTGTGCCTTTTCACATAAGCACATACGACAAAAAAAGGATTCCCTAGGATATGGCCATTGGATATAGAGGCGATTAGAATGTTTTTGATATACACAAGGGAGATAACTCTGCATACAGATTATGGGAAATTAAGCAATCTGATTGGTTATAAATGATCTAGATATATGAGTACAACAAGAGTACTTGGAATGGGGTCAGAACTAACAAGAATAGACCTGAAATTGCTAAATATAGTAATAATAAGCAAAACTGTTCCAACTAAAAGGCTCTTCTACGCTACTGGAGTATACTCCAGAACAAAGGAACATGGCTAGGTAGACATAAACTATTACATATATAGATAGAAGCAGAGAATTCTGAAAGAATTCGAAATAGTAATAGTTGGGTGGATTTTGGTGATTTGGAGGGATTGTCGGGTTGTTTGTGGTAATTACATTTACTCCGATTCAATCGAACACACCCTCAAAACATACCCCATCCTACTGCAGAAAAATTGGGTAACATAGCAATCACGTGCTACCATAGAAACCAAGATGGCGGCCTCCAGTGTACAAAATGGACGACGGAAACACGTATCACCCTAACAACATGAGCTGCGCATGCACACTCACACCACGTATCACTATGGAGATGACGTCACAAGATGGCCGCTCACGGGGTTACCATGACAACACAACATGGCGCCACTACGTCACGTGACATGACGTCACTTCCGAGGTCCTGCACCGAGGTCCTGCAACCCAGAGGTGAAAAGCCCCTGACATACTTCTCTAGTGAAATGCGGTATCGTCATGTCTGTGAAAACGCGTATTTTCAAAATATTCTGCCAACACTTTCAAAATTTTAACATTTGTCGAAAGTCTCAGAACTGTTTACGGTTATTTAGCTCAAAGTTTCCACACATTTAGAGCATAATATGATACACCACAATCACCACTCAAATCTGTCAAATTTAACCCCCATTGGCCAACAATGACATTAATATAGCTTTTTTCTTCTAAATTGACCAATTTCAAGGGCAACTTTCTCTAATTATAAGGTTGTTGTAACAATTATTTTGGTATGGCTAGATGCAACAATGATTGTGGAAGAAAGTTACTGTTTACTTTTTAATCTTAGATTTATCCCTCAAGCCCATTGAGCGCGAGAATAAGAGTACCGTTTGAAAATTCCAAAATTGGGCAACTTGGTTGCATTTTCTATCATTTTGGAAAGGCTTAATTTCACACACTTTTCATGTACGTATTCACAATTGACTACCGAGCATATTTGCTGTTGTAAGTTTGGTTGTAAAGTTTAACCCTATCCCATTCTGGTTGCATAAAAGTAGGTACCATCCAAAAAACTTTTTCAGAATTTGGTAAGTTTAGGTGACAATTTACTCCATTTTTAATTGATTGATCTCTGAATGTTTTCTATAGCTGCGTGCAGCAGTCAAAGTATTACAAATTTAGTTTTATATGTTATTATTAAAAGTTTAACCCTTGGCAAATTTGAGACTTCCCATAAGGGTACTGTCGAAATAATTGTCATTTTCGCCAAATTGTACATGCAATTTCTCAGCACTGGAGCCATATTGTCTTAAAACCCTTTACACGAGAAGATAAGGCATTCGCCCAAGAACAATTTTGCTGTTATATGTAGTATTCCAAGTTTTATCCCTCACCCAGTTATCAGGCCTTTAATTGGAGTACCCTCAACTTGTACATGTTCATTAAAATATTGAGATTCAAGATTAGTCCATGTCTCTTTTCAGACACTCAGTCTATGACTGATGTTCACACATTAAGAGTATAATATGATGCACTGAAATCACCACACAAATATTTCAAAATTAACCCCTATTGGCCACAAATGATATGAATATATCGTTTTATCTTCAAGATTTACCAACTTCAAGGGACAATTTCTCTTAATTGCGAGGTTGTTGTAACAATTATTTTTGTATGCTTAGATACAACAATTCTTGCAGAAGAAAGTTACTGTTTAGTTTTTAATCTCGTCTTTAACCCTCAGGCAAATGAGGGTAAGAGTACCATCGAAAATGCCCAAATTAGCTAACTGTGGTTGCACCTTCCTGTTATTTTGGAAAGGGTTAATTCTAAACACTTTGGTTTGGTATAGGTAGAGATGCCTAATGAACAAATCCTCTGCTGTGCGTTATGCTTTGGGGCTTAACACAACAGAAGCTTTGGCCATGTAAAGAATGGTACTGTCAGAAAAAAATGATTTTCAGTGAATTTTGCAAACATCTGTACTCATTTCCTCTAATTGGAAGGTTGTTGTAGCAATTATTTTGGTATGTATAGATGCAACAATGATTGTAGAAGAAAGTTACTGTTTACTTTTTAATCTCAAGATTTAACCCCCAGGCAAAATGAGGGCGTGAATAAGCGAACCGTGAGAGAATGCCAAAAACCCGTAATTTGTCCAACAAATTACAATTCTCCAGTTGTAAATACTTTTCAGCTTTTCGGACTTCTAAAATAGATTAAAATATTTGGTTGTATATGTACGTGGGTATATGCAGAAGCACATGGAAATGACTGCATGGGTGTATATACAATTCTTTTCTAGAGGTGTGGTGGGGTGGGGACGGGATGATGCTTAATGTATAACGACCAATCAATGATCAAAATGTGTTTCATTAGCCTTCAGAGGCTGGGTTTCATACAAATATTCTGTAAACATTCTATGTGTAATATATTCCATGTGTATCGGAACGTGACACTTAAATAAAATATTCTACTACTACTGTACTGTAACGTAACCTAAATGAGAGTTCAGCAATGGCGAAAACCAACTGGGGCCAGTTGCTATGCTTCCAATCAAGCCATCTCTACTGTTTTCAAGTATAAAAATATCTTACCTATAAATAATTTCTTTTTTCTTTCTTTTTCCTGCTAGATGGGTGACGTGTCCTTTCAGGTAACGTATTTGAGTATTAACCCCTTTTCCAACGCAGATGATATCAAAATTTATTATTAGGCTTTTCCCTCTGGCAAAGACTATTGTTTTTCTACGGATTATTATTTTTTTTTTTTTTAGGCTTTTCCCTCTGGAAAAGACTATTGTTTTTCTACGGATTATTATTATTTTTTTTTTTTTTTTTTTTTTTTTTCCACACATTTTGTCTGTACGATTCAGAAGCCATTTTCGAACCGATTTTCACAAAACTTTGCACACGCATAGAGGGGCACAAAATCTAAAAATGTACCCAAGCGGAATTTTCGATTTAACCCTTATTTCGTCAGAATTGGCAAAAAACTACCAAAATTGGGGTTTATCGGCACTTTCTCGAAACACGTCTTGTAGATTTTTTTTATACATTCGTCATTGCTAGACCTGTCTGTGACACGCCCTTTGATACACACGACATATCAGGTGATGCATATGGTAACCCTCCACAGGCTGCCAAACATCGAAATTTTGATGAAATAGGCCGGTTTCAGGCCACCACCGCACCCAAACAATACATGAGAGATGAACGTAACTTCCTTTTTTGGGAGTGGAATTCACCGAGGATCATTTTTGTCAGTAATAAAGGTGTTCAAAAAACCAAGCGTTAACCCACTTTGGGCTGGATAAACAGCAATACCCCCATAAAGCTCAAAAATTTGTGTCTTCCGTGGATTTCTCTAAACGAGTCTTGTAGATTTTCAAGAAAAATTTGTCACTCCCAGGCCTTGGTGTGACAATAGAAGTTGCAGGGACAAAATACTGCGGTGAGCATTTGTTAACCCTCCTCGGGCTGCTAAAAGTCAAAATTGTGATAAAATGGGCTGTTTTTGGACGCCAACAGCACCCAATGGGTACGCCACAAACAAACGTGCCTTCTTTTATCGAGCGCACAATCTATATGCAAACATTTTTGTAAGTAGTAAGGCTATTCAAAAGTCGAAGTCTTAACCCATTTTGGACAGGCTAAAGAGAGAGACCCCTTAAAATCTCAAAATTCCCATTTTCTGTGGATTTCTCTAAAAACATCCTGTAGGTTTTCAAGAAATATTGACTACTCACAGGTCTTTGTGTGATATTACAAGTCGAATGGACAAAATATTCGGGTGAGCGTTTATTAACCCTCTAGAGACTGCCAAGCATCGTATTTTTTTTGAAATGGGCTGTTTTCAGGCACGCACATCACCCAACGTGTACCTGAGAAATAAACATAATCTCCTTTGTTGGAAGTTGAATTCACCGAAGACCATTTTTGTAAGTAATAAGGGTATTCAAAAAACCAAGTGTTAACCCATTTTGTGGTTGTTAATAGTGATACCCATCAAAGGCTTAAAAATTTATGTTTTCCCTGGATTTCTTTACAAACATCTGGTAGGGTTTTCAAGAGAAAATGGCCATTGATAGGTCATGGTGTCACATTAGCAGTTGATTGGATACATTATTCCTCTAAGCATTTGTTAACCCTCCATGGGCTGCTAAATGTCAAAATTTTGAAAAAATAGTCTGTTTTTGAACCACAACAACATCAAATGGGAATACAATAGAGGAACATAACTTCTTTTACCGGACGCAAAACTGACAGGGAAACATTTTTGTAAGTAGTAAATGTATTCAAAGATCGAGGTCTTAACCCATTTTTGACTGGTTAAGGAGATATACCCCTTAAAAGCTTAAAATTCCAGTTTTATGTGGATTTCTCGATTTCTCCAAAAAAAAAATTTCAAGAGCAATTGATCATTCGCAGGTCTTCGTGTGACATTACATGTTGCATGAACAAAATGTTTCGGTAAGCATTTGTTAACCCCCCAGAGTCTGCCAAGCATTGACATTTGGAGAAAATGGGCTGTTCTTGGGCAACCATAACACCAAACGTGTACCTACGAGGTAAACATAACCTCCTTCACTGGAAGTGGAATTCACCGTTGATCATTTTTGTAAGTAATGAAGATATTCACAAAACCAAGCATTAACCCTTTAGAGCTGGTTAAAGAGAGATAACCCTCAAAAGGTTAAAAATTCATGTTATCTGAGGATTTCTTAAAAAACATCCCGTAGATTTTCAGGAAAAAATGGCCATTCTCATATCTTAGTGTGACATTACAAGGTGCATGTATAAAATATTCCTGTAAGCATTTGTTAACCCTATGCAGGTTCTCAAACATCAAAATGATGATAAAATAGGCTGTGTTTGCGTACCCACAGCACCCGAAGTTGGGAGGAGAGATCAAAATAAGTGGAAGTAGAATTCACTGAGAATTATTTTTGGAAGTAATAAGAGTATTCCAAAAACAACACTTAACCCGTTTTGGGCTGTAAAAACAATGATACCCATCAAAAGCTTAACATTCCTGTTCTCCCTGGATTTCTCTGAAAACATCTTGTAGATTTTAAAGAAAAAATGTCCATTCACAGTTCTTGGTGTGACATTACAAGTTGCATGAATAAATATTCCTGTTGGCACTTGTTAACTCTCTACAAGCTGCCAGACATCAATATTTTGGATACATTTGAGATAAAATAGACCGTTTTTAAATTGACACAGCATTTGTCAAACAAACATAACTCCTTTTGTCGGTCATTGACTTGTTGGACGACGATATTGACATTAACCCACTCCAACGTTAATGATGGTGTTTACCTAAACAATTTTTTATCAAACTGTGTCATTTGAGACTACTATCTTCACCTTTCTCATAACATCAATGAAGGAACTTCAGTGAGACAGTTAAAAACAATTCATCAGACACTGTGGGGTCAGGAAAATTCATGGAATCTCATCAGGAAAAGCCATGATTCTCCAGAATCATAAAGTCTAGTTTTTTGGGTTTTTTTTTTTTTTTTTTTTTTTTTTCCACACATTTTGTCCGTACGATTCAGAAGCCATTTTCGAACCGATTTTCACGAAATTTTGCACACGCATAGAGGGGCACAAAATCTAAAAATGTACCGAAGCGGAATTTTCGATTTAACCCTTATTTCGTCAGAATTGGCAAAAAACTGCCAAAATTGGGGTTTATCGGCACTTTCTCGAAACATGTCTTGTAGATTTTTTTTTATACATTCGTCATTGCTAGACCTGTCTGTGACACACCCTTTGGTACACATGACATATCAGGCGATGCATATGGTAACCCTCCACAGGCTGCCAAACATCGAAATTTTGATGAAATAGGCCGGTTTCAGGCCCCCACTGCACCCAAACAATACACGAGAGATAAACATAACTTCCTTTATTGGGAGTGGAATTCACCGTGGATCATTTTTGTCAGTAATAAGGGTGTTTAGAAAACCAAGCGTTAACCCATTTTGAGCTGGTTAAACAGCAATACCCCCATAATGCTCAAAAGTTCGTGTTTTCCGTGGATTTCTCTAAACGAGTCTTGTAGATTTTCAAGAAAAATTGGTCACTCTCAGGTCTTGGTGTGACATTACAAGTTGCATGGATAAAATATTCCGGTCAGCATTAGTTAACCCTCCACGAGCTGCTAAACGTAAAAATTGTGATAAAATGGGCTGTTTTTAGACGCCAACAGCACCCAAACGGTATACCAGAGAGAAAGGGGCCTTCAGTTATCGGACGCAAAATTGATTGGAAAATATTTATGAAAGTGGTAAGGGTATTCAAAATTTGACGTCTTAACCCATTTTGGGCTGGTTAAATAGAGATATCCATTAAAATCTTAAAATACCCGTTTTCTGTGGATTTCTCTATCAACATTTTGTAGGTTTTCAAGAAAAAATCGGCTATTTGCAGGTCTTGGTGTGACATTACAAGATGCATGAACAAAATATTCCGGTCAGCATTAGTTAACCCTCCCCGGGCTGCTGAAGGTCAAAATTGTGATAAAATGGGCTGTTTTTGGACACCAACAGCACCCAAAGGGTACACCACAAAGAAAAGTGTCTCCTTTTATCGAGCACACAATTTATACGGAAACATTTTTGTAAGTAGTAAGGATATTCAAAAGTCGACGTCTTAACCCATTTTGGGCAGGCTAAAGAGAGATATCCCTTGTAAGCTTTAAATTCCCATTTTCTGTGAATTTCCCTAACGGTAACTTGTAGGGTTTCAAGACAAATTGACTATTCGTAGGTCTTAATGTGACATTACAAGTTGCATGGACAAAATACTCCGGTGAGCGTTTATTAACCATCTACAAGCTGCCAAGCATCGTAATTTTGTTAACATGGGGCTGCTTTCAGACACGCACAGCACCCAATGTATACATGAGAGATAAACATAATCTCCGTTGTTGGAAGTGGAATTCACAGGGGACCATTTTTGTAAGTAATAAGGGTATTCAAAAAACCAATCGTTAACCCCTGTTTGGGAGGTTAACACGGATACCCATCGATAGCTTAAAAAATCGTTTTCCCTGGATTTCTTTACAAACATTTTGTGGGGTTTCCAAGAGAAAATGGCCGTTGATAGGTCTTGGTGTCATATGACCAGTTGCATGGATAAATTATTCTGGTAGGCATTTGTTAACCCTCCATGGGCTGCTAAATGTAAAAAAAATTGAAGAAATAGTCTGTTTTTGGACACCAACGAATGGAAATGCCACAGAGAAACGTAACTTCTTTTACCGGACACAAAACTGATAGGGAAACACATTGATCTTGATATTAACCCATTCTACCATTAATGATGGGTTTTAACTAAACATTTTTTTTTATCAAACTCAAACCGAGTCATTTGAGACTACTATACTCACCTTTCTCATAACATCAATGAGGGAACTGCGGTGAGACAGTTAAAAACAATTCATCAGACACTGTGGGGTCATGAAAAATCATGGAATCTAATCGGGAAAAGCCATGATTCTCCAGAATCATAAAGTCTAGTTTTAAATATCATTGTTTTAAATTTTCTAAAAATGTCAACAAAGCCATATCATGTGACCCCTCATTGGAACGAGCTTGGCGAGCTCGTTCCAAAGAGGGTTCACATGATATGGTTTTGTTGAACATTTTTTAAAAATGGTATTTTTTCAGCTGCTGAATTTGCATATTACGCGGGCGGATGCGGCCGATTCGTTGGGTAAAGGGTTAAGTGCACCGTCTCTTTCTGGAAACTAGGAACGCCGAGCTATTAATTTATGATCAATAATATGAAATATTTAACATCAATTAAAAAACGGTATAATAGAAGATCTGCGCATGGAATTTATGCAGTTAACAGATGTGCCCATGCAGGTCTTTGTTAGAGTCGCATTTGTTGCCACACATATTGACTTTGCGAACATGTTACTACTGCGAGCAAACAATGTAAAGGTTAGATCGAGTGAAGGATATATGTTACAGCTTTAACATAGAACATGGTGACTGTACATGCTTTGTTCTGCAATACATGTAACACATGTGTTTGAACAAATAACTGACCCGAGTTCCAATTACGTCATAATTTGCGGTTGTATTGTCGGCAAATGAGGGAATTTATATTCCAGTAACAAAGGAGTCAGTAATAATTTAATCCTACACCCTATAGCTATGGATGTCGAATTAAATCATTAATGCTTCTCGAAGAGTTTTGAGTCGTCTGCTCGTGGACTGTGACTATTTTTACGCAAAAATCTATGTGTAGCCGGATGAGACGTATGCGTTCAGTCGGAAGATAGTTGGGAGGGGATGCGCTGGACGAAGCTGCGGGATTTGCCTGAAGATCTGGCCCTAAACTATTTTTAAGAATACATAACCATTTATGAGTTTTAATTAACAATTCAAAACAGAAACAGTCCTAAAACGCTCCACATATAGGCGTGTCTGAATCTATTTTGAATATTGGCTGTACAATTCACAAATAAGCTTTTTAAATTCGAGCAGCTCTTTTTGCTGTTCGGACATCACATATTCGATGACATTTTACTGCTTCATGTTACGAGTTTGAGGACTATTTGCCAGGTCACCAGGGGCGTCGCGAAGATAGCCAATTGGCGAGTGGGTTGTGATGGCTTAAATCCCAACTGACTCAGCGAAGGCACGTCTTGATGATGTTGTTGGAATATTCCTCATTCAGGATTATAGTTAAAAGATTCAAGATTTCTTGGAAATTTGTTTGGTACAGGCCTAGAAATAACTCTCCAATCTGGCAGCAGTGGGTGAATGTTCGCCCAACATGAAGATTATGTTTGAAATCCTGGCCAATAGTTTTTAAGCTCATGCTGCGCAAATGTCTAGCAAAGTAGGTCAAAACGCCAGCTGATGAATGAGGCATCATATCTGTGTTCTCCCTATACGGGCAGTGATGCCACCCCACACCATGAGAGACCCTCCCCATAACGGTTTCGCTCCACGACACATGGATCTGCGTAGCGTTCGTTTCGACGTCTGTACACTCTCTGGCGGCCATCTGATGATGAAAGATGGAAACGACATTCATCTGTGAATAAAACACTACGCCACCAGTGTAAGGGATGCCTGAGATGTTGTCTACACCACTGCAGTTGAGCACGACGATGACGTAACGTCAAAATCGGACGAATTGCAGGTCTTCGAGGACGTAAGCCGTATTCTCTCTGCCGGTTGATTACTGTTTGAGGATGTATCCGTCTCAGGTTAGGGATGTTCCTGGCTGTCGTCGTTGCCGTTTGTTGCCGGTTCCGGAGATGGACGACACGGATATACCGATCTTGTGCAGGGGTGGTAACTCGGGGTCTCCCGGAGCGGGGTCGGTCTCGAACGTCATCATATTGTGCATGTCGATGGACTAGCCTGTCTGCAGTGTTACGGTGGCAGTTCAAATGCTGGGCAACCTCTCTGTGTGTTCTGCCAGCTCTAATCATACCCGGGGCAAGGATACGTTGATTCATTGTCAATCTTGGCATGCTAATGTGGAGTCGTTTTAACAGCAGCGCAAGTTTGAATGTGAACGATAGGAAGGCCTTACCTTAGTGTTTAAATACCCAAGGATTTACACTGCTGCATGAATTTTCAGACTCTCCACGTGCAAAACATGCCTTTTCACAAATGTGCAGCACGTCATTTAACGTTAATGCAATTTTAACGGGGAAAGATGTTTTTGTGTTCAATATAACTTATTCATGAACAGGTTAACACTCTTTACACCTACGAAATTATTTTTTTGGAGTTTGATCAATTTCTGCAATGCACACTTTCTTCTTTGGGCGAGTATATCATTGCAGGTTACGACTGGGGTGTAGTAACCTCAATTCACACTTATATGATAATCATTTATTACCAAACCCCTTATGTCAGTGTTGCGAGCAAGAGACTCCTGATCACTTTCTCTTGTATTGTCCAATTTTCACATACGCTAGTAATTATACAATTAACGTGCTCCCTTTTGGAGCAGACTCATCTACACTTCTTTTTGGTTCAGAATTCTTGAATAACGAAGACAACCACCTTATCTTTGAAGTGGTACATGACTTTATATTATCAAGTAAGCGATTCCAATGATTAATCCATAACACGGTATTAACCTAATTAAAATATAATTTAATATTATCATGAATATTGTTGCCAAATTAGCTCAACGGAACGAATATACCCCTACACACCATTTAACTTGTCTTGCAGCTCAACGCCATGTAGACTGTATTCACGGACTGTATTTATAATCTTCTACTAAACGAACTGAATGAAATTACATACTTACTTACGCCTTGTAGTAAATGCACCATGTATTCAAACTGGCCGAGTTTTGCTTCTTTTTATATCGTTCTTATTTTGTTCATCGTGGGGTGGTCTTATTAACAAAAGCTCCCATTTATATTGTATTATGTTTCCGATTTTGGACTCGGAAACATGGCTCGTGGCTCTCCGTTGGAGTGAGTTCGGTGAGCGCGCTCCAATGGGGGTCAAGAACTGCGTTTTTCGAACAGAAAATAAAAATGTTTAGTGGTTCAAGAAGTCTTTTGTGCAACTGTCGTATTCTATCCGTGTTGGTAGGGGGTTAATCTGATGTACGGGAGGCGAGGGTCACGATATGTGAGCTCGACTACTGGCGCTTGTGTAATGTATACAAATACTGTTAAAACTAAATACTAAAGTCACTCATTCCTGCCATTGACATTGGTAACTCTTTGTAATCTTATTCTGGGTGGAAACTACCTTGTATAAGCTTATAGCTTCCTGCCGAATCCACATCAATGTATGTAACAATTTTTGTATTATATGACTTCATACTCTTAAAATGAATAATGTTTAAACTAAAATTGAATCTGACCTCCTAATATTGCTCGTCCGAACTCATAATAACGACTTGCCAATATGTGATAAGGCGTCGAGAATTCGTCATAACTAGGTCACACTTAATTATAATGTCAAATGTTTATCAAGACACGACAACTTATTATAATGACTTCACAACTGGATATAATGAATTTGCAACACGATATAATGACATTATAATTCATTATAATGGTTATTCAACAAGGTAGGTTTTCACAGTTCGTTATAATGGCTTGTCAACTGGTTACAACGGCTTTTCCATTCGTTATAGAGGCTTCGCAATTCGTCATACCGACTGGTCAACTCATTATAGCGACTTTACATTCATTATAATGACATCACAAGTCGTTTTAATATCTTTATGATTCGTCATAATAACATGGCAGCTCGTTAAAACGATGTTTGAGTGTCGCTATAATGATTTGTTAACGGCTTTTCCACCCATTGTAGTGGCTTCCCAACTCGTTATAACTAAATGACAACTCATTATAAAAATATTTGGGATTCAAGATTTGTCAACTGCTTCTAACAACTTCACAACTTGTTATACTGATTTGTAAACTCACTTGTGAACTTTTTATAATGACTTGCCACCTCTTTATAACGACGTTACAACAAGATATAAGGAATTTCAAATCAATTATAAGGACTTGTCAACTCTATATAACTAGTTATAAACTCGTATAATGGCATCAAAACTCATTTTATCATATGACTCGTCCGTTTTGTTCACTTTAAAGCATTTGATATTTTGTTTTTATATTAATCAGTGATAAATAAAGCTTCCCGTCAATTTCATTGGTCAATTTCAAAAATAACCAATTTGATTGGCTGAACAAAATACAACTGGGCCACATTTTCATAATTTGCATAATTAGAGTTGGGAGCTTTCATTGGTCAATTTCAAAACTGGACAATTTGATTGGCTAAACAAAATACAACTGAGTGATATTTGCATAATTTCAGAAGGGAGAATTTACGTTATCTGTCCTATTTAGGATGGGTTATATTGTATTAATCTTTTACCTACAAGAAAAACGCCATTCATTTTTTTTTTATATTTTCACTTTTTGCTTCCAAAACATAGGTTATGACCCCTCAATGGAACGAGCTTGACGAGCTCGTTCCAATGAGGGGTCATAAACTATGTTTTGGAAGCAAAAAATGAAAATTGTTGGTTATACGAGGATGTTTTTTCCAAGTGCCGTCTGCAACTCAAGTTAGATGATCGGTTAAAATGTCATACTAAGTGGTTAATTTGTGCGTGTGTGTGTCATATGATAAATAGAATATGAAATGAGTGTTTTTCTCATATAATATTTATGAAACTCGTCCGAATTTTCCGTTTGGGCTCGCCAAAACGGAAAATTCTTAGACTCGTTTCATAAATATTCTAAGAGAAAAGCACTCATTCCATATCCTCTATATATTTAATTCACACCTTCGTATAGGGACCTGTGTTATTGGATATTGTCACAGTTCGTTACGGCGACTTCACAACTCATCATAGTAAATTGTCAACTTGTCCACTCATTTTAACATCACAACTCGAAATAACGACTTGTCAATTCATTATAATGACCTTACAATTCATTGTTTATGAACACGTTATAATGACTTCCCAAGTCGTTATAATGATTTCAAAACTTTGCAGCTCGTTAAATTGACTTGAACACCATTATAACATCTTGGTAAATCCTTACAGTACCAACGGAAATAACTTGTACATGTAAACGCAAAATAACGGCGTTTACGGTTCCGTTTGGCATTGCGTTTCTAAACGAAATATAACGGCGTTTTTCGTTTTCAGTGCGTTTGTAAACTAATATGTTTCGTTTACCTTCGTTTAAGTAAACGTTTTATTCGTTTAAGTTCGTTTACATAAGCGAAACTCGTCGTTCATGATACCCGAGCACATGCATCAATTGAGTCGTGTTCAGACAATATCACAACCAAGTCAGTGTGATCATTCGGTGTCAGTGGCGTAGACACTGGGAAGATAATGTGCAGTCCCGTAGGAAAATTATTGGGACCATTCTAGGCGAATTTATGCCTATACGTGTAATAGCATAAAAATATGGGCGTTTTGTGTGTGAGTTGGAGGGAGTGGGGGGGGGGGGGGGCACACCACAAAATTTCCGACCAAACAGAGTCACAAAATTTGGGCTTGCTTAGGCGTACGGGACACCTTTTCGGGGGGGGGGGGGGGTCTCAAATATTTTTCCGAAAAGTGATGCTGCGAGCATTATTGAGTGAAGTGGTCCTTGGGTGGGTTTGGGTGTGGGAGGAGGTGTTCCCCTTCCACAGTTGTAGCTAACGGCCTGTTTATGTCTGTAATTAGCTAGAACAAACTGTTACGCTGGCGTGTCTACAACCCTCAGATGCGATATCAATCTGATAAGACGGTATTACAGGTATATGTACGAACATGGACCTGAAGTCCGTAATATACTTTTTTGGTGTGGTACGACCTGTGGGACGTACTACACCAAAACATTATATTACAGACTTTGTATCCAAGTTAGAACTGATGGGACATAATCCTTTATTGAAGATAAAACTGCCCAAGTGAGTAGGTCAGTCAAACTTGCCCGAAACAATCATAAAAACTGGCCGAAAAAAATGTATTTGCCCCGACTGGAGGGGAACTGCAGTCCTCAAGCCTCCCTGAAACATACGCCTATGTTGGCGTGAACCCCGGTCACCGAAAAGCTGTCTATGTCACTTTGCTCTTTTCGATTGTAAGGCCTGTATGCTGCTTCAAGTGCCTTGGTCGGCGCGGAGGTGCCACCTCCCACAGATGGGGTCGGGGAAAATTATTTTATGCTTGATTCTTTTTACCAGGATACATATACATGTACATAAACGTGAACTTTATTTCTTGGTTGTTTAAAATAATAAAAAAGAGGAATTTTGTCGGTTACCAATCATTGAATATCAACGATAGATATCACGTTTGTATTTGTTAATTGTCAAGATAGATATTACAGTTGCTATTTACTCAGCCAATATGAAAAGACAAAACACAATTTAAAACTTAAAACACCGATATTCCCTTTCCATAATAAAACTTTGGCCAGTCACTGATTTGCCATGGTCCTCTGGTAATTGGATTAAGTAAAGTCAATTAACCACGTGTTTTAATTCGTTTGTTTGATCCCTTCTGTTTGCTACTGTCGGTAATTATTTTATTAGTAGCTCTCATGATTAGTGTGTTTATTTTGCGTAATTGGGGTTATTTTTTATTAGTAGTGTTATTTTTCCGTTTTCAAAGGAGAAAAATAAATGCTGACCATTGGCCCTACAATATTCGAAAACGCCTTTTACGAGGATTCGAAAACGCCCTTTACGAGGAAAACATTCCTCTCTTTTTGTATCATTGGTTGCTCGTAATGATATAATGACCAAGTCTCCCAACTCACCTTGAATACACCCAGTTAGCAAAATGAATTCTATTAAACGAACTAGGGTCCCGTATATTATACGCCAGAAGATTGTCAGTCTGAATGAAGGAGGCTCAAACTTTGCTGAAATAGTTAGAATCATAAAAGAAGAAGAGAGAATGAATATAGATCGCAGAACCATCAGCAGGGTGATCAGGAGTTATAGAATCACAGGGACAATATGTGATAGGGCCAGGAGTGGAAGGCCAAAACTTTTTACAGATGACAATTTAAACCTTCTTGACAAAACGATGAGAGACAACGCAGAAACGTCATCAGTTGAACTTTCTAAAATGTACATGGACTTAGGGTTACAAATTGCTCCGTCTACTGTGTGTGATGCCAGGAGGAAATTAAATTGGTGCAGAAGTGGCACAAAGTACTGTCAGATGGTAAGGGACGCGAACAAGAAAAAAAGGTTTGACTTTGCCAAAAAGTGCATTGAAACACAAGAAGAGTTCGACAATGTTATTTTTACGGATGAGTGTACGGTTAGGATGCAAAGCAGTCTGAGTAAGAGTTACAGAAAAAGAGGAGAACCTGCTTCTTTCATCCCAAAACCAAAACATCCGTATTCAGTGCATGTATGGGGTGGCATTTCACGAAAAGGTGCCACAAAATTAGCCATTTTCACGGGCATCATGGATAGTGATTTCTATCAATTAATTCTCCAGAATTATTTCATTCCGGCTGCTGAAATGTACTTTCAAGGATCTGAGGGTCATCGTCTGTTCAAAGACAACGACCCTAAGCACACTAGTAAATCAACCCTAGAATTTATGGCAGCTCAAGGCATTAATCATTGGAAATCACCTCCAGAATCCCCAGATATGAATCCAATCGAGAACATCTGGGCGGGCATGAAGTACTATCTGAGGAAAACGGTGAAGCCAAAAGTGAAAGAAGAGTTAATTCAGGGCATAAAAGACTACTGGTCAGCGTTAACCCCACATGACTGCAATAACTACATCAACCATTTATTCAAGGTTATGCCTTGTGTCATTGAAGAGCGTGGAGGGGCGACAAAGTACTGAATATTCTCGTGTACATGTACATTAACATTTAATTCTCAAAAGTGATGAAGAAGTAATGAAATTTCAAGCAGAAAATTCTTCCCATAATATAACTAAAAATTTAACAAATTTATTATCGTTTGACAGAGCTCTGAAAATTTCTGTTTAACAAGAATAAACTGTTTACATTTTCTAAAAATATAACAGTACACGTTGGAGCTTATTAAAAGCAAAATATCGAAAAATGGTTAAGCTTTTTATTATTTTTTTTATTTTTTCCAAAACACATCTTATGACCCCTAAGTAGGGTCATAAGATGTTTTGGGGAAAAAAAGAAAAAACAAATAACACTTTGGAACTTATTAAAAGCGAAATATCGAAAAATGGTCAAGCCTTTTTATTTTATTTTTTCATTTTTCTTTCTTCCAAAACATATCTTATGACCCCTAAGTAGGGTCATAAGATGTGGTTTGGAAGAAAAAAATAACAATTTGGAACTTATTAAAAGCGAAATATCGAAAAATGGTCAAGCCTTTATATTATATATTTTTTTTATTTTTTTTTCTTCCAAAACATATCTTATGACCCCTAAGTAGGGTCATAAGATGGGGTTTGGAAAAAAAAAAGAAAAAAATAAATAACACTTTGGAACTTATTAAAAGCGAAATATCGAAAAATGGTTAAGCCTTTAAATTTTATTTTTCTTTCTTCCAAAACACATCTTATGACCCCTAAGTATGGTCATAAGATGTTTGGGGAAAAAAAAAAGAAAAAACAAATAACACTTTGGAACTTATTAAAAGCGAAATATCGAAAAATGGTCAAGCCTTTTTATTTTATTTTTTCATTTTTCTTTCTTCCAGAACATATCTTATGACCCATAAGTAGGGTCATAAGATGGGGTTTGGAAGAAAAAAATAACAATTTGCAACTTATTAAAAGCGAAATATCGAAAAATGGTCAAGCCTTTATATTTTATTTTTTTTTCTACCAATTTTAATGTGGAAAACTGTATCCCTAATCATTACAAAAAATGCTTGCAACGATTTTCGACATGAAATGACACCCCAAAAAATAATATAATTTTTTTCATTTTGACACAACGTCCCAATAAAAATGGATATGCAAGTGACCCCAGCAAGTCTATTGGTGTGGCTTCTGTGACTACAGGTGATTATAGTTGATTATTGGGTTATTAAAATCGTGGCAATAAATTATAAATTACAGTTGATTGTTGGGTAATTAAAACCGGTGATCAGACAGTCGCTGCAACAAGATTAGTGACCAGACAGTGGAATAGCTATGTCACTGTCACACGTTCAATTTGTAAAGGAATCTACATGTAGTAACATATTTTTTTTACCTTTTTAACGTTTTTTGTCTTTGTGGTAGTTTGCCTTTGTCTTTGTTCTGTTGCTGGTGTTGGTGTTTTATCTAATGGAGTACTTGATGCAGATGGTGCCTGGTTTGGCGAAGATGGTGGCTCTGGTGACGCAACTCCTTGTGGATTTTCCTTTATGACCTCGCTATAACGTTTGCTCATCTCGGAACTATTTCCTGAATCCAAAACCTACAAAATAAAATGACTGCATGTACAAACTAAGTTCTTGAACATTAACTTCGGTGAGTGGCCGTAACAGTGGAATTTCAATGTGTGATAAGTCACAACAGCAGGACTTCCATTTTCTCATGTTGGTAAAATGAATTTATGGTATCATTTATTGGGAATGGGTCAACTCGCCACCGGGACAAGTCACCACCGGGTCAAGTCGCCACGGGTCAACTGTCCACGGGTCAACTCGCCACCAGAAAAAAAATATATATAAGACAGGTTTGACACTACACACTGTATACAGTAGGGAAATATCATATTTTGACGATTTTTTTATACCTTTAGCATTCCTCCCAGCACATAATCTTATAATTGTGAAATATTCTATTTATAAATGGGGGAAAATCGACAGTTACATTGAAAACTTGGAAAACGTTTTGGGGGGATCAGTGGATTTGCGTCAGTTTACTCTTGGATTCACGTTATGAAAGACTGATGTCTTTGATTCATAATTACGCTCTGATCGTTTTGTATCATAAGATACATAATCATGAGAAACTGTCTATTCACATTTCCTTGAGTTTGGTATCGAATCAAGTCATGGCTGCTATTAGCAGCCCTGACTTGATTTGATACGAAACTCAAGAAAATGTGAAGCATGTGGTAAACCATGTGTGGAAACTTATTTCGTGATCTCTCCAGCAACATTCAGCTGGCGTTTGCAGAATTTCATGTTTTGGCCTATATGGATTCGCGCGAATATATTTCGCGAGAATCTAGTTAAGATTCTCGCGATATCGGACGAACTTTAAGCCCTGACTAGTCACATATTTGGAAAAATAAGGATTATAGAAATATCGCAAGCTTTTTATTGAGCCGTCATCACCTTTCAACGGCAGCTGATTCAACAATCTGTGCAATAAAAACAAACCCAAACGTATCTTCTCTTATTCATTTTCATGTGAAAATCACTGCCGGACGGTCACGGAGTGAACAGTGAGTACAATCAAATTTATTTTTTGGAAAAAAATGTTAAAAATAAGTAGAAAAATATTGGAAAAAAACTTATCAAAAGTGAGTCAACTCGCCACAAAAAGTGGGTCAAGTCGCCGCTAACATGTGGCGACTTGACCCGGAAAAAGTACTGGTGGCGAGTTGACCCAGTGGCGAGTTGACCCCGACCTCATTTATTGAGAACACACAAGAAACGAGCTTTCGAATGATTGATACCAGAAGCTGGTATTATCAGTACAGGGAAATATAATAATTATTATTCCTGTGCACACAACCCACTGGACGAATGTACTGCTTTGTGTTAATGCGCAGGTGAATGAAAAATGGATACAAATTAAAAAATGTTGTCTGTATTTTTTTAGAGGTGTGGGGGGGGGGGATATTTTTGGGTGGGGGCTCTTGCTCATTCCCCCTATGGCTGCAGGCCGCCCTCACCTTTTTTCTCATTTTGTCCTTTTAGTGCCAATAGTCCCGGGTCTCAGGGCAATTCCAATTTAATGGTTGTGTTGCCCCCTTCTACTTATAGTTAAAGGTATGTCCGGGTGGAGGGGGGGGGGGGTATATTATTAGTTACATGTAGGAATTGCTTTCATTTCAACAAAATTATCACAATAATAAAGAGCAAAAACTTACCTGCAATCTCATTTTGGCGAGATCGCGCGTTAAATTTTGCTATTTATTTTTGGCGATAATTCTGTGAAAAGATAAACGACATGTCGTATAATCAAATAGCTTGTTCACGTATTTTACAAATGACAAGCCCCACATAACCTAAACCAGGGCCGATACTGGTGGGAGCGCTCAGAGCCTTGAATTGTAAAAACAAATCGGGAAGGGGAGAACCCCCAGCACCCCACTACACCACCACCCCCGTCGGGGCTAGGCAATTCGGAAATGGCCTTCGCCTTCGCACCAGGATGCTATCCGACATGCAGAGGTGGGTGAGGTGGCAGGGGAGGGGCGCCCCACACTCTCCATGTCGGAGTTTTATTTACTGCTGGCTTCGGGCCTGACCTAAGCGGAGGTTCAGTAGTTATTTCCAGGCCTACCATGATCGACATTAACTCTCGCCGACCCTGTCGGATATTTTTCAGTTCCTTGTTTTGGGCATACATGTAAGTAAAGGGTTAAAAATAAAACACGTACCTTTCCAACAGCAACCTCGTGCACTCTTCTCCACTGAATGAGGTAAGATTCTCCTATCTTTATTGGGTCTGTCAGTTCTTTAAAAAAAACCGAGCTTCTCACTTTTATTGCATTGTCTTCAATATACCTCACCAAATGGTGACTCGGCGTTGAAGACATTTTCCGTCGGTTCATTTTGATTCAGAAAAGTCGAGTGATAAATTCAAGTCAAGTAATCACCTTTTTAAAAGGGAAATTTGTTCTGTTTATACTGTCTTGACCAATGACTGCATGTACAAATGTAGGTGTGTCCTAGTGCCTTTAATGTTAAGAACAACATCTTGTTATTTTTATTTTTACAAAAAACTGTTTTTAGACCCATTGTTTTAGATACAAACAGAAAAGGTTCTCAGTGCTTGGTATCAAAGGTTCGTACCGCAGTAAATTTTAATTACAATAACAACCAAACTTAAAATGACAAATCTGAATGGTATTCTTAGAAGAAATATGGGATGCCAGCTTTTATGTGGCTTGGCCGCTTGGGGTCGACAACAATCAAATAGAAAGGGAAATGATACAATGTACATGTATGAATACAAAGTCGAGACAATTTTTAAAACAATGTTTTTTCTGCAAAAATGCAACACCATTACTTTTCCAGAAAACACTTTTCAGAAGCCCTTCAACTTTCAGTTTCGGTTTGAAAATTAACTTGGTATTGATATTGAAACCTAAAAATTCACAAATGGAATTAAAACGCCAGATTTCACGTCCCATTCCAGTCATCCGTTATACGCCTATCTTAAAAGCAAAAACGTACCATTTTAAAAATCTTCCCCATTAATTTGTAACCGTGCTTCGATAAAAGTGAACGCAATAAAATGAATTGTTCCGATATTGCGGAAATGATCAGTCTGTTTGCAAACCGTTTATATGTCGTTCGGTACGTGTACATATAAATGGACTATCGTTTGTCTTCCGTTCAGCTAAACGAAAAAACGTTTAGCTTTCGTTTAGCTAAACGAAAAATCGTTTACCTTTCGTTTAGCCTTCGTTTAAATCATCGAAATACGGATCGTTTATAAACGTTTGGTAAGCGGAAAATAAACCCGTTTTTCGTTTAAATGCTATTTGTGAACGCGTTTACAAACGAAGAATAACGGCGTTTAATGTACAAGTTATTTCCGTTGGTACTGTATGACTTGTCAGCTCGTTATATTGACATTTGGGACTCGTAACTTGACATCTCGTTATAGCGATTTTACTATCTATAACGACCCCACAATTTATTATAATGACTTGCAAGCTCGTTATAACGAGTTCACAACTCGTTATATTTATTTCACATCTTGCATAGTATAACGACTTGACAACACAATTTAACAATACCAAAGCTCTTTATAACGACTGAATACCTCATTATAATGATTTTTCTGCTCTATAATGGCAAGACAACTCCTTGGAATAACTTCAAAACTTGTTAGAATTATTTCACAACTCATTGCGACTTACCAACTCGTAGTTTTGATGACTTTTGGAACCCCGTATAACGTTTTTTTATAATACTTCAGAACCTATTTATAATGACTTGAAACAAACTTAGTTATAAATACTTGTTATCTTAATATAACTATTTTATGATTCAGTGGTGGAAAGAGAAGGGTGAGATACCAGAGGATATGGCTTGCGGATGACACAGTCGGGGCACGTTGGGTTGTCACAATTGGAGTTAGGACGGGATTAATTATTCAAGGCTTTATCAATTAAGGACTTTTTAAATTTGGGTCTATTTAATTGCTGGACTTGTGGGTTTATACTATTCCAGGTTCTTGGGAAGGGGTGTAAAGGCAGCTCGGCAGAGAACTGTGTTCTTGGTTTGTGGGTATCTAATTTACGGGTTTGCCTGCTATTCATTCCTGAGAGATTTCTATATACTATGAAGGTATCATCAAATGACATGTTTTTTTTGTTCGTCCAGTCGTGCATAAAAAGGGTGACGTGAAGGCTGTAGAGATCACCGAATTTCAGAATGCCACAAACCCTGAAAAGGTGATCTGTGTGGAAGAGATATGATTTTTTGGTTGTGACCCGGACAGCTCTTTTTGTAGTTTTAGAATTCTACTGGTGTAGGTCGAATGGACCCAGAGCTGGATACCATATATAAGGTTTATAAGAGAGAAACATGCAAATCATTCTCCATGGAAGACAATGTGCACAAACATTCTCCAATGACGCCATGTGGGAAAATCCAACTACTGCTGGGCTGCCCATCCCACCCCGCTCAACAATAATGCAACTCGCATATAAATGAAATGTGAACTATATATGCAGGGCAGGGAGGAGTTAAAATTTCCCTTAACACGTTAACATGTTAAATAATTCTGCGTTAACGAGTTAAATGACGTTAAATGTTAAAATGAACAAAATTTTAATAACTTCGGCCATTTTGATTGATTTGAATTTGAATATAACTGAACTCACACACAGTTCGTCTCTTGAGTGCCAACTGGCACATAGAGCACATTGGAACTCAGGGGACGAGTAGTTAAGATAGTTCTCTCAGATTGTCATAAATTCTAACATTCAGCAATGTTTTCATTTAAGAAGGGGCGCGGTTGCGTCGCGGTAACCGGTTCTCGTCAGATCACCGAAGTTAAGCAACGTCGAGCGCGGTTAGCAGTTGGATGGGTGACCATTTCAGCGACTGATTCGCGCTCCCGCGTTGTGTCCTTGGACAAGGCACTTCACCCCGATTGTCCACATGGGGGCACGATGACGCCGTGTACTAAGGCGTACTGCACGTCGATGGTGCGTATGTCTTCAACCAATCTAACCCTGGCTGTGCTGCAGTGCGGAGTTACGATGTTGGGGAGCGGGCAGCTGCTCGTCGTTGCTCGGTGGTTCTCTCCAGGTACTCCAGCTTCTCCCACCCGTAAAACTGTCACGGTCATGATTAGCCATTGTGCATAATAAGTATGTGACCTTAAACGCCAATAA